>MEIZ01000057.1:225403-248025 GCA_001723225.1 Globodera ellingtonae
GCACAAATATGTACCAGGGACGTAACCATTTCTGGATATTTTTGAGTCCGGCATGCCGGATTCCGGACTGAAATTGAAAACGTTTCAAGATCATTAATACAAAAATGGTCGTCGTGCAATTTCAATTTGCTAATTAATTTTTAAACGATTTTTTTAGGGTCTGATCTATTTGTTTCACGCGGACTTCCTCTTCAGTTTCATGTCGGATGACCAAGTGTTGGGCGGCTTTTCTACCGGCATCGGACTGCGCATTATGTTCACCCAACTTGGCAACATTGTTCATCTACGGCCCAACCGTATTTGCACTGCTGAACTGTCGTCGATGAAGGCAGGCAAACAACAGAAAAACAATTTACGACAAATTGACCTTTGTTAACCACAAATGCTTTTGAATGCGTCTTTTGTCGTCCACGAGGGGACATTTTGTCAGGGTGCTAGACATTTTGTCATTCTTACAAATTAGAGGACATTTTGTCGTCGATCTTTTGTCCCCGGGAATTAGGACCTTTTGGTTTTTAGGAAACTTCTTCAGCCACGCCCCAATCAATGCCTGCCGCCAACATTGGCTCCTTTCCCTGCATCATTTGGGCCTATTATCGACGTTTAAATGGACATCGAAAAGTTGTTTTTTTTGTTGAAAAAAAATTATAAAAAATTTCTACGAAAAAAAAATGCATTTTTAAGGCCGGCGGCTACGCAACTTTGCAGTCTTTGTCTTCGTCCGTTGTGCAAAAACTAAATTCGACTGCAGAACAATTGAATTCGGTCAAAATTGTGGAGACAAATGTGAAAATTTTGAAAAATTTTAAAATGTTTTTCAATTTTAGTGTACAACTTTTAGCCGCCCCGGGGGACAACCCAATAAAAATGGCGCTCAATTAATTTAAAAAATTTTTAAGGAATTTTATGGTACCAATTTGGGCATAGACTAATGAGCTAAGCGCCGTTTAATTGGGTGCCGTTTAATTAAATGCATTTTCCATTAAAGTTTATTGGAAAAAATAAATTTAACAAAAAGAAATCATTTAAATTTTGGAAGAAAAATTAAATTCTTTTATTTACATAAATGTGTGTATGTATTATTAAATATCTAAAATTAAGTGTTTGCCCTCCTTTTGGGAATGCTTCGACGCCATAAACCTTAACACATTGGCAATCGCTGTAATTTTTAAATCTTAATTAAATTTCAATTAAAAAAAATTCTTTTTTTTTTGAAGATTGCCTGCATTCTCCTGTTGGTGTTCACTCGTCAAGTCATTGGCCCACTCACTCGATTTCGCCTCCGTTCGGCGGTGTCCTCCGAATTTTTGATGGTCCAAATATTTTTTTACTTATATTATTAGGGATCGGACCGATATGCACCAAAAATGGCCAAATATGCGCATATATATGCACCAAAAAAAGGCAAAATATGCACCAAAATATGCCAAAAATGCCGAAATATGCACCAAAAATGCCGAAATATGCACCAAAAATGCCGAAATATGCATCTGGCACTTTTAGTATACTACTTTGCTTAATACTTAATTTTTTCATCTTTTAACGTCTGATAAGTAGGTTTAAAGCCTTTTCGCATATTATTTTAGTATTTTTGGAAAGTTGAACAAATTGAGAAAAAAGTTCCGGAATTTTAACTGTCATGCCAATTCATCGCCAGCTGGCCATCTCACTCGAGCGCTGCGCCATTTCAGCGCCGMGATTTTTCCCCTTATTTTTATGAAAATGTTCAATTCTTCAGCATTTTTTTCGAAAATGACTAAAACTTATCGTCAGAAATATGAATTATTTTTCAAAAGCAGCCAAAAAACCATGATTTTATGTCTATTTTTGCAAATTTTTGGTCAAAAATGCCAAAATATGCTCGAAATATGTAAAATATGCCAAAATATGCAAAATATGCAAAAAATATGCACGAACCCCCAAAATATGAAAAATATGTTTTTTTAAACTTGACCAAAAAAGCTCAAACCAACGCGAAAAGGCTATTTTTAAGCCGTATTCTTCAAAGCATATGAGAAAACAAAATATGCAAAATGCATATAATCCGTTCCCTATATATTATTATTTAAAGTCGTTTTGGTATTAATTTAAAATGTTCAACATAATATTGAAAATGTCAAAAGCACGGCACACCCGGCACACCCCACTCCCCCCCCCGCCAAAAAACCCAGAAAATGCCGCCGGCTTTTCTCGTCAAGATTTTTTTTGAGATTCTCGATCGAACAAATTTTACCGAGATTTTTCGAGATTTTTTCAGTGATTTCGAACGAATCTCGATCGTTTAATTTTTTTTCGAGATTCTCAGTCGAAATCTCGATCGGTCCTTAAGTCTTTTCTCTAGTTACACCAGTGTTGTGATCTCAAAATTTTAAAAATCCGCATCGGAGCATTTAAAAATCCTCATTTAGTACCTAAAATCCGCAAATTCAACATTTCTTGATTGAAATTAAAATATAGCTTTATTCGTTATATTTCTGGTTACCAACAATCACTTGAGCAACTTCCTGGATTTTTTGTGCGCGATTTTTCAGAAAAATTTTGAGAAAGTGGGCGGTGGTCGGCGGTGCCGATAGGCGCCGCCGAGAAAATTTTGGAATTTTTGACTCAATTTGGTAACAGATTTTGCAACCAAAATTGGAAGGAATGTGATGCTTTTTTACATTAAAAAACTCCCGAACTTTTGAAAAACCACAAAAAAACCTCATTTGAAAATTTAGCCTCATTGACCTTCCAAAAAACCACAAAATGAGGCTTAAACCTCAGATTTGGGAGCCCTGATTAAGAGATTTGGGGTAGGGGTCATTAGCGTCTGGCCACTAGCGTCTCACGGACGTTTGGCAGCTCATAACTTTTTTCAAGAACTGGCCAATCTTCATAATCTTTATATCATTCGAAAGCTCTAAATGATTAGAAGATATATGTCAGCAGCTACGAGCCGGTTCGATGCACTATTAAAAAATTCTACATTAGTGTAAAATCGGACTTTTTCATTGGTTTCTGGTCATAACTTTGTTCAATTTTTTCGAATGCTTATGTCTTATTACGGCCTTTCGAATGATATAAAGATTTAAAGATTGGTCAGTCTTGAAAAAAGTTATGAGCTGCCAGACGTCCCTGAGACGCTAGTGGCCAGACGCTAATGGCCCGCTTCGAAAGATTTACAACTTAAATTTTAAAAATAGTCATTTTTTGAAACTTTTTATTAATGAAAAAGGTCCGGGAAAATCTTTTTGTTGAAGATTTAACAATTTTTGATAAGAGAAAAAAGCTTTTTGTTGTCAATTTTCCCAAAAAACCACAAAAAGCCCCCACAAGGATATCTCAAAACCCCACAAAAAACTGCATTTCAAAAAAAAATCCTCATTGCCTTTCCAAAAACCACAGAATGAGGAAAAATCCGCAGATATCGCATCCCTGCTCTTAAACATTTCTGATAAATAAGCACAGTAGGCACCGCTGGAACTGATCCGCCCCGCCGATGGGCACCCCCTGGGTCCCCAGCAAAAGCTCCCGGGTTTCGCGAGCGTCATGAAGAAATAGTACAGAAAAGGAAGAGAATTGGTTGATAGCTAGCGAAATTAAGGTATTCCATGGAAGAGAGAGAGAGAGAAATAGTTTAATGTGAAGAAGAGATTGGAAGAGAGAGTGTGACGACGAAGAAATAGTGCAGCATTTCCACTCGCTCTCTCGCTTCTTCTGAACCCTATCAAAAAATTTTGAAGGAAATTACGCCCATCCTATATAAGTGGGGACGCCCGCTTCCCAAAGCATCGCGATCCGCCGCTCGCCGACGCCGTTTCCCGCCCGCGCTGTGGTCAGTGATCGATTGGGCAATTCCCTCCACCGTCGCCAGCACAAATTGCGCAACACCAGCAGCCCCTTCGTGTTTGAAGGGTGGTCTGCAGTTGGCAATTGGCAGTGTGTGGCCGGGCCGTGGTTGCGCGGACGAATTGTGTGCCATTCACTGAGGGCTTTGGGAGAGATGCGGAAGGCCCACTGGCCTCATTCTCCGGCCTAGCCTGAACATGGCGTCCACGACAGTGTTTGGAGGCGGTTGCATTCGGTGCGGATTCGGCTTGAGCACATGGGATCGCGCAACTTTTTTGAAAAATTTAATTTAATTGGCTGAGGCGTGGCAGGACATTTGCGCCGCTGACATTTGCGAGAGCAAAACTCCTCTCTCTTCTAACAATATATCTTTTTTTTATTTATTATCAAATCGAAATCTATTAACTTTGTATTATTTATTTTTGTTTTTTGATCAAAGATCCCCGAAAATTTTTGTTTTTTGGGTTTTTATAATACAATATTAGAAGCCACTTTTTAGCTTTTTTGTAAATAAATTACGTAAATATTGACATAAAATTATGCAATTGAAATTCAAAGCGCCCCGGTTTCCTGGGCGAATGGCACCCCCCCCCCCCTGATCCATGCTGGGCGTAAACCCTTTTGGGTGCCACCAATTCCATGATTCCGTTTATATTCTTTTGGCATTTTGTGTATATATGTATTACAAGAAAAAATAAATAATAAAAAGTATACCATTGACTAGAGATCGAACTGATGGAGATTCTCGATCGACCAAATTTTACCGAGATTTTTCAATGATCTCCATCGAATCTCGATCGTTTAATTTTTTCAAGATTTTACGACATTCTCGATCGAAATCTTGATCAGTCCTCTAGTCCGAACTCTATTCGTGATAACCGAAAAGTATTTAAAATAATCTATACTAAATTAATATATATATATCTTATTTAATCAAATTTTTCCTATATTTTAGGTTTTATTAGCTGCCTTTGTGTCACGTTGGCTTGGCGTCGAAAGCCGATGGCAATTAGAGACCGTGAAATTTGGCAACGGAAGGTAGCAAAATAAATTATTAAATTTTTTTTAAATTTTAATTTGGTAATTAATTGTTAACACATTTTTTTGTTTCTTTTTTTGCCAATTCTTCATATTTAACTTAAATTAAATTAATTTGATTTTACATTTCATTTTTCATAATTCAAATGTTTTTAATCAAATTTTAAAAAAGTTTGAAATTTTTTTATTGAAGCGCTTTTGAGACTACCGTACCCCGCCTTTCGTTGAGTATTGTGTCGCAAAGTTTGGTGGCCGACGCATGCACGCTTGCACTGCTCGTGCACACGCTGCACATGCGTGCAGCAAACGCGCTTGCACGCTCGCACAAATACCGCGTGCACGAGATGCAGGTCATTCTGGAATTTTTTACGTCTCCCCCGCGGGGTCGGGAAAAATTCAAAAAGATGGAGAGTAATTTATGAATTTGTCAAAGTGCTTTTTTAGGAACTTTAGAAAAAACATTCAAAATGATTTTTTTTTAAATTACTGGAAAAGGACAGAATTTTTCAAATTTAGCATGAACGGGGACCGGGAATCCCGTACTTTTCTCGGCCGAACTCTAATTTTAAAAATAAATATTTTTTAATATTCTTTATAAAAAATTATTTCGTTAAATATTTAGTAATTAATAAATTAAATTTCAATGAAATTATATTTAAATTTGTCGTCACATTTAAAGGAGCTGTTCTCGCTGAGCATCATCGGCATTTGTTGCTCATTTTTTGGCGCCTTTTCGCCCGGCCATTCGCCGCTGCGCACGCATCTCGGCACGCGCGCGGGCGCAAAAACGACGGCAAATTTTAATCAATATAATTATTATTATTGTTTTTTTAAATAAGTTTTTAGCTAACAAATTTGTCACTGCTTCTTACGCTTCTTCCATTGATTTTTTGGGCCTCATTTCTCTTCGAGGCGCTTCCTGTGGTACAAATAAAAATGATGGAAAACAAAAAATTTGAAATAAAAATTAATGAAATTATAAGACTTAATTCGAATAAAGATATATTGAAAAAAACGAAGCAAATGAAAACGATTTTTTTAATATAATCAAAAAACCACAACGAATATTTCAATTAATACGTTTAATAAATTGCCGGAATATTTTTAAAAAATGTATTAAAAAAGAAAACAAACATTTCTCAGATTTAAATATAATAATAAAAATAAAAATCACTCGAAAAACATAAAATAAATTAAAAAATCAATTTGTAATTCTACCAATTTTTACCTACTACACCTACCAATGTACCAAAACTCAGTGTGTGCTCTCCTGCATTCTGCTGACCGCCATCTGTCCTCTGTTCATGGGACTGATTCGTCTGCCGTTACTTTGGACCGTCTCACGTCTGGACGTTGTAAGAAATTTACAAAACAAAATTTGTTTTAAAATTATTTTAAATGGCTAAACCGGCGAAAAAGAAGCTCGAATGCTTTATAACTAACTTTCTGTAACCTGACCTCATTTGGTCGAACATTATGCCAAGAAAACCTCCAAAAATTGTGCCATTTTTGAGTTGTTTTTTTAAAACTTTTTTGGCCATAACTTTTTTGTGCATTGTCCAAACGTAAAGCTTTATCTTAATAATAAGGCTAACTGATCGTAAGCTTTCATTTGGTATTATGTTCGGCCGAATCGGTTTCGGTTGAAGAAAGTTATGAAGCTTTGACCGTTTGGACACCGGATGCGTCGTTTTTTATTCATAAATTTTATTCAGCTGACCTTCGGCTTCACCGCGATGGCGACAATTCTGTTGTCTGACCTGTCCCAGGCATTGTTCTACAGCGTCATTTTTGCGATCAGCACCATTGTGATCAGAGCGCAATGGTAACAAACGAAATTTTTTTGTTTTGGAATTTTTTAAAATTTTTTCAATACTTTAAATTTTCTTCGTTTTGCAATTTTTATTGACATTTTTATATGCTAGTTGATGCTTTAGTTTTTTGCCCGAATTTGGCAAATTTTTAGGCCCCGCCTTCAACAGCTGGTGAATGTGACCGGGTCGGGCGTTTATTATGCCGAACGTTGCTATTACGGATCAGATTTGATGGACGAATCCGGGGTTAGAATACAATTACAGTATTTGAAGCAGAAACAAAAGGCGCTAAATTTTGAATACGAATTTTAAAGCCATTGAGAAATGGTTTTGAAAACATCGATTTTACTGTAGTGATTAGCCCCCCAAAACGGGCACTTTTGGGGGAATTTTGAAGGCCCATAAATTGGTTCAATCTGATCGGAGCCGTCCCATTTTTTTAATATGAGCCTTAGAATTACTTCCCCAATCCCATATAAAAAAACGGTTACGGTCAGATTTGAAAAAATCGGTTTTGGTGATCAGTGACTCCATTGGGGAAATTCGCAGAGCTGTAATTGGCTCAAACCGATTGGAGCCGTCCCCATTTGCGGTTGATGGCATAATGCCCAAATTTTTTAACTAATAAATGATTTAAGGCTTAATTTAGGCATTTCTAAACCAAGACTCATTTAAGAACTAATAAAAAAAACGTCTGCTTCAGGTGTCTGTGATCCGATATGAAGCGCCAATTCTTTTTCACAATGCCAAACATTTCAAACTTTCCGTGTTAGAATCAGCACGACAAATTAAGGGGTGGGTGCCTAAAAGTAAAAGCATAAAAAATCTTAATTCTAAATTTTAGCCAATTATTGGGCATTGGCATTGGCACTCGGACGGGGAGTATGAAAAGCATGAAAAGCACTCACGCTGGTTCGGCACACAAACATTTTGACTAAATTTGAAAAATGGACCTAAAATAGATAAGTCAAAAAGACTATAAAGTACCAAAAATGGACGCATAAAATTCCTTAAAAGGTCATAAATATAAATTAATAAAATTACATTTTTATTATTTTCTCAAATTTTAAGCTTTTTAAGGTAAAAGATTACAAATTGCCAATTTTATCATATATTTCTCAGAAAATGGCAAAGTTCGAATGAAAATTGATTAAACTACTAATTATATTTTTTATTTATTTAATTAAGGATTTGTTGGCTCTGCGCCAGGCGCTTCAGTACCGGCCAACAAAGAATCAATTCAAATGAAATCAACATTGCTGATCAGCGGCGACATTGTGGTATAAAAGATTCTGATCATTTTTAAGAGAAATTTGCTTTAATAATAACAATTTTATTATTATTATTATTAAAATAATTTTTAGTTTAATTATAAATAAGCCCTTAGGGCTCGGATTTATATGCACCAAATTGGCCAAAATATACAAAATTTTGTTCTTTTTTTTTGTTAACGAATTTTACAGTAAAAAAAAGTGCCAAAATATGGGCATTATAAACCGAAATTTTTAATTGGAGACTAAAAATATGCAAATGCATATAAATCCGGATGCACTAATTGTTTTTGATTGAAAATGTTTTGCGCAGCCAAACTATGACAATCTGATTGCGGCGCCGTCGCTTGAGTCCGGTGCCATCATCAAAGTGCTGATCATTGACCTTTCATCTGTCCCATATTTGGATGCGCAGGTGAGTGAGTAAAAATGGAAACATTTAAAACATTTTTCCATTATTTTTACAAATTAAATTCGTGGCAGGACAAAAGCACTAATGGACAACATCCCTAATAAGCCAAAACCAGACAAAATAACTAATAGGTAGGTTAAAAGCGGACAAAAGCCCTACTTCAACAAGGCATGATAGCTCAGCATTGCTAATAAATCAGCTTAATCTGCAAATTTCATAGTTTAACCGAAAAGCAATTTATCAGATTTTTTGGCGAAGAGATTTTAATCGTTAGTGATTTTGTCCGCTTTTAACCTATTAGTTATTTTGACCGGTTTTGGCTTATTAGCGATTTTGTCTATTAGTGCTTTTGTCTTTGCGCCATTAAATTCCCGAATTTTTATTTTTTTTTATTTTCAAATTTTCGCGCAGGCCATTACGGTAATGCGGGAGCTGTTCGATGAGCTTTCTGAAAGAAAATGCCGCTTATTGTTTGCTTCTGTGAACTCAACAATTCGAACTTGGTTTAAAGTGAGAAAAATTTTTAAATTAATAACAAATAAATCTAAAATAAAAAAATACTTTAGAATTATTTGGTCAAAATTTTAATATTACTATTTTTAATAAAATTTAAATTTAATTTAATATAAAACATTGATTAATTTATAAAGCTGATTTTTTGAACAAATAAATAACAAAATACTATTAAAATAAAATGATTAAAATTTCCATTTTAAGCTTTGTGGTGCATTTGAGCACGTTCCCAAACACTATTTCTTTCCATCTGTCCACGACGCGGTGCTTTGTGCCCAGCAAATGGGCGGCTTCATTGCCCCGAGCATTCACATGAGGCAAAAGCATTAAATCAAATAAATCATTTAAATTGTTTTTTTTGTTAAAATTATTTTACTATTTAAAAGTCAACATGTTTCCTTTTAATAGAAAAGTCAATTTTAGGGGGGGGGGACCATTTTTTGGTTGGGTTTTATTGGAATTCTTCAAAAATCTTCTGCTTCCTAAAATATTTTTATTTTAACACAAATTACTATTAAATTAATGTATCTGATATATATATATATATGTTACGGGAAATTTTGGAAATTCTAAAATTGACCGTTTTGAGCGGGAACTTCCAGAATTAGGTTAATTTTGAACATTCTTTTAACGGGAATTTACGAAAATTCTTCCTTAATTTAATTTCCACAAATTCCACACCGCAGAATTTATGTTGTTTCTGAAATGTCCAATTACTGAATTTCTCGGGAAATTCAGGAATTTGCCGATTTCCAAAATTTTCCGTAACATTATATTACCCATATCAAGGATGCTCGAGAGTCTCGGCTCGAGAAAAGTCTCGGTTTTTTTGAAATTTCGTCTCGGACGGGGTCAAGCTCTGCTTTCTCGAGTCTGGAATCAAGAAAAGTTTGGGGGTCTCCGTCTCAAGTCTCGGTAAATGGTAGGTCTCGAGCATCCCCAATATATAATTTTTTGTTTAAAATAAATTAATTCAATTTTTTTTACGACCCAATTTTAATGAGATTAATAATAATTTGTGTTTATAAACAACAAAATTTTATTTGCAGTGTTTCATTGAACGGCTGCCGTGATCTGATCACTTTGTCCAACGCTGCGTCTAATCACGACATTTATTTAAACACCGAAACAAGCGGTCAAATCTCATCAGGCGTGCCGGTACATTTTTGCTTTAAAAATCCAATTAAAAACAATTTAAATATAAATTATGGTTGGAACTATGATTCCGAAAAATGTCGGCCTTTTTTCGGGAAGGCTTTACTAAACATTTTCGGGGAAACATCGACCCCAAGAACATTAATTAACCCCCAACAAGAAACCCCCGGACCACCGATTTTAGCAACCACGACTAGCCGAATTTTTGCTTAATTTGCACTAATTTGTAAGGTTGGTGGCCCCTGAGATTTTTTTGGTCGAGATTTTTGCCCCACCCCCGATTGGAATTTTTAATTGAAAAAACGCCGAAAAATTGTCGTGGTGTTCATCAGCCCGCCCCGACTCCAGGATGTTCAACCCCTCGGGGTCAAACCCCAAAAGTTTCACACGCAACACTTTTCAGCACCCCGAGGTGGCCAGCCTGGGTCCGTCCGCCGCCGGCTCGTCCTCCTCCCCATTCTTCGCCACGCGTCCAATCTCATCACCCACCACAATTGGCGGTTCGGCAGGTTGAAAGTTAATTTAGATGATAATCGAATAGTATTAATTTTGATCTATGGTCCCAAAATGCCAAACAATCTTGGTACTGAATTTTTGGTCCTGGGTTTTCAAATTCCTTCAAAACTAGAGCCCGACCTGGACCTGGATCCAGGCCTGGATTTTTCCTGGGTCCAGAGTCTTGGGCCAGTGGAACCTCCAAGAGCCTGGATTTTTCCTGGATTTTGGTCCAAGAAATCCAAATCCAGGCGTCCCTAAAATCCAGAATCCAGGTCCAGGATTTCTCAAAATGTCGGGCTCTATTCAAAACTGCCTTATATGATGGATTGTCACTGTCTTTTACACAATTATTTTTGTCAATTAGTCCCAGTTTTTTGACCGGGAATTTTTCCAATCCCGGTCCCGGATTTTCCCAAAAATTCCGGTCTCGGCCTACCCCTAGTTCAGATTGATGCACGCCTAGTTTACAGGGGAATTGAATTTTTTGGTAATTTTTAACCAAATTTTTCAAAGATCTGACCAGCCTTCACCACCATCGCACCTCGCATCCGACGGGCCCAACCTCGCGCGGGATGTCGTCGTGGGCAAAAATTCCGTTGAAAAAATCGAATTCATGAACAATTTAATGAATTGTATTTATTAACAAAAAAAAATGTTCTTTACTCTTTTTAAATCAGGATTGTTAGAAGAAGGGAATCGAGTTGTAAAATTTTCACGGGTTCATGCCATTCATATTCATGCCGTAATTAATGCCGAAAATTTTCAACTCGGTGGCATCTGCGGACTGACGGTAAGGTGTACAGTACCTCCGCCACTACTGCTTGAAATTGACCCCTTCCAAATGGGTCGAACATTAAGCATGGGGGCTAATCCCCGTCAGTTTGGGCCTACCCAGGAAATTTTCACCACTCCGAACCGACGCCAAAGTACCCCCCCCCCCCGCCCCAACGAAGGGGTTTTGGGGTGCGCAAAACAGGAATTCCGACATTTTTGGCTCGGAATTCCGAGTCCCGAAATTTTTTGATGATGCTGAATTCCGACTTCCGAAATAAGCCCCGGAATTCCGAGTCCCGAAATTTGGATCCCTGGTGCGCAAACATCAAAATAACCAAAACCATGTGCGCGAAAGTGAGAAGACAACATACGCGCAACACATTATTATCGTAAATTAGCAACAAAAAAACAACAACACATGAGATTAAAACAACAACACATTATTTGGTGTGTTTGTGCTAGGAAAGGGGAGCATTTTTGGGGTAGGAAGGGGAAAGAGAGTATCAACCATGAACAAAAAAAAAATTGTGCCAATTAGGTAGTAGGAGCCCGGACTCGAGAATGTCATGAAAATTTTGGATCTCCGGAAAAATGTTGCCCCAACTTATATTTTGTCAAGATTTTTTGATGGAGAATCAATCAGTCCGGGCCCCAGTGCCAATGCCACAATATTGGTAATCAATATATGAGAGAGAGTGTCAGTCATCGGGGGGTCTCGCCCAAAAATGCATTTCACGCAAAAATAGATGAGATGCTGCCAGAGGGCGTTGTCGTCAGGGCGCTGCTTCTTTCCTCAGCTGTAAAATTGGGGGGGGGGGGAGCAATTTGAATTAAATTTTAAACATTTTTGAAATAGGTAAACTATGTAGTAATATTTTTATTTAAATTTTATGTTGTTACCAATCTTTTATTTTATTTATTTTGTCTTAGTCCCCGGTTTTTTTGACCGAGACTTTTTTTGCAAAATTGATCATTTTTGGACCAATTTTCTTTACAAATCTCATTAAAAATCTTAAAAAATTTTCCCGGCGGCGCCTATCGGCACCGCCGGACCTCTCCCATTCTAAAAAAGTTTTAAAAATTTTCCGCATTTTTAAAATTTTTGATGCAAATCTCTTAACAAATTGAATCAAAAATCAAAAAAATTTCCCGGCCCGACCCCTTCCCCCGATGTGAAGCAGAATTTTCACTAAAAACTCGTATTTTTGAAAACTTCGAAAGTAGGCAAATATAGAATTTTTACGATAGTTTTTTTAACAAAAATATAAAAATTCTAAAAAATGTAACGAAATCCTAATTTCAAAAAAAAATTGCTTAAGGAAAATGCAATAAAACCCAAAAATGCATCCCTAAAAATCGATATTTTTTTTCTTGACTCAGCTCCCCTGAAAAAAAATCCTGGCTACGCCCTTCTTGCTAACTGCCCTACAATTTCAATAATTAGTTGATTTCGAGGGATGCCACTTTTAGGTTCGAAAAAAATGTCCAAATAGTACCTAATTATCAATCAGTAAGGCTGCTATTTTAGGCAAGAAAAATTCTGTTTTTTGCTTACCCCTCCGGCGTTGGGAACATCGCCGGCGGCGTCTCGGCCCCCACTTGCCCCCACCATCTCCTCCTTCTTCTCCTTGGCCGCCATCCGGTCGAACATGGCGCGGTACTTGTTGCGCTCCGCCTCGCGCTGTGCAGCCAACCGCTGGCGACACTCCACAATTTGTTGGGCAGCTGCGCTGTTGGACGGCTCCAACTTCTGCACATGCTGGTACTGCTCGATGGCCTCCTCGAAGTCCTTGCGGTTTTGTAGAGCCTGCGCAAAAGAAACATCGTTACTTTGCTTTTTTGGTGGCAATATTCTTGGAAACCAAAGGAAAAAAACAACTAAACATTCACCTCTCCAACTGATTTTTAAAATTTGAATGCGACCCCCAAAAATAGAATTTTAGCATTTTTTTTTTGTAACATAAACCCCATAAAAATGAGAAATTAAAAAAGAAAAAGATTTTGGGCCCACCTGCGCCTTGCGGTAGAGCGCCTTCACATTTTCCGGCTGTTTTTCGAGCACTTTGTCACAACTTTTGATCGCCTCCACCGACTCGCCCATGCGCAAACTGACCAGCGCTGAGTTCAGCTAAAGTTTATTTTAGGTATTTTGCGACAAAAAATGCCATTGACAATTAAAAAAAAAAATTCAAATTTTTTTTACAATATATGAAAATTTTTTTAAAAGGCTATTTTAAAGATAAGTCCCTCTGTGGAGTGATTTTTAGTTAAAGAGAGGGGGAGGCAATCCCTGTACGACCCTGGTTTGCTGTAAAATAACCTCTGATAGCCATATCTTATAAGGGTCCTTACACTTAACAGTGTTTTTCCTTGCTCTATTTCTATTTGAGAGGTAAGAGCGCTTACCATAAAGGAGTAGGGAGTGAAGCAGGAAAAAAAAAACTAAAAAAAATCCTAAAAATCTTTGGAACAAAAAAACCCCCCTACCGGCCTTAATTGGGGCTTTTGGTAATTTTTTAATTCCTTTTTTTATTTTTTCTGGAGATTTACTCAGTAGTATGCTGCTGATCATGGGGTTGTTGTGGGCTACCAAGCAGTATATGCGCAAATGCATTACCCCAACGGGTTATCTAGTTGCTATGACCTTCGCCCTATTTTTTAGTAAAATTTCAAGACAATTTATGTGGCCATTACGAGCTGCCAGAGTTCACAAAGTGTAGGGTCACTTTCAGAACAATCTGCCAATTTTCCATTTGGGTTCATTCATTAAACTAGAGGGCAGTACGGGACCGGGACTTTTGTGAAATTTTGGTCCCGGTCAAAAAAACGTTTTTCAACGGGAAAATTTTTAATTATTTTCAAAGTGCCAAAAAGGCTGCGCACCAGTGCCGCGATGAATGCCTGCTCAAATTTGGCCTTCAACGCCTTGCCGCCCTCGTCGTCGTCGGATTTGGTGGGTTTTGCAAACTCCAGCAACGAGATGACTGCCTAAAATAATTTTTTTTTAATTTTTAATGAAAAATTTTTAACGGTCCGACGACCACATGGGGTCGCCGCTATATATTCCCGGATCTGTGCCGAATAATATTTAAATATTTAAAAAAACATTTTGTTGTTTTTTTTCTGCTGCACCTGATACTTTGCCAGTGCCAATTTGTGCTTGCCCTGGTTGAGAAACTCGGTACCGCGCTCTTTCAGCTTCAGCGCATGCTCCAACTTCTCCTCGTCAAGCAGCTCCCAGCTGGCCTTGACCTACGCAAAAAAAACAAAAAAAATTAAACAATTTTTTAATGAAATTTCAGCTCCAACTCTATTGTAGAAAAAACTGTTTTCTGCGCTTCATTCCACAAGTTTCTAATAACAAAAGACCATTAAAACCCCATTTTAATTGTTTTTACCAACACCTAATTTTTTTAAATTTGACAAATCATTACACCAATTTTGAAACTTCTATAAAAAGATATCCCTCATTCTCGACACGTACAAGGTGTTGCAAAAAAAAAAAAGTATTTAAATTCGGTAGTTCAAACTCTAAACTTTTTTCTTAATTAAAACCCCAAAATTTTCCCATTTCCTTAACAAAAAAAAAAACATTTTTTGTTCATTTGTCCGCCCACCTTCTCAAAGTCCTTGAGGAACAGCGTGAACATGACGTCCGCGCCTGGGGCCAGCCCAAACTCGGCCGGCGGATTTGAGCCGTATCCAAACTGGGCTTTCAACGTCACGCGGCACTTTTCGCTTTTGGCCACACGGCGAAGAGCCCTAACAAACAAAAAAAAAATTTTCAAAATTTTTGTTTTATTTGCCCAACTTGTCCACGCCGTCCGGCAACTGGTGCTCCGAGCCTTCGCCCAACGTGTACTCCAACTCGCGGTCGTAGAACACACGTCCGGCCATGTCCGTGCCGACCGCGTGGACCTGGAGAAAAATTTTTTTATATTTTTCAAAAAATTTGTCACTTTAAAATTTGATTTTTGTTTTTGCTCTTTAGTGCTTTTCCTACCTAAAATGTATAATTTTGACGATTTTTAGACTCTTTGTTAAGTCGGGTGGTGGAAAAAGTAATATTTGAACAATTTGTGTCCAGAAGACAAACATTCATAAATTTTTGGGGGTCCTCCTATAAAATCTGTTGTTGTTGTTGTTGTAGTTATGTTTTGTTCAAAATCGTTATTACTATATAATAAAGTATTTTTTGAATATATTTAATTTGTTTAATTCCTCTTTTTTTGTTTTTGTAAATAATACCTTGACCGTTGCGTTATCAGCCGGACAGTTGTGCTTCTCGCCCGCCACAATCACCGACTTGGTGATGGTACGGTCGCGGTCCGGCGACAAATCTTCGCCTTCCCAGCGCAACAATTCCACCTCAAACAGCAAGGTGGCGCCGCCGGGTATTTTTGGCGGAGAACCGGTGTCGCCGTAGGCTATATGAAAAAAAAATCCGTTTTTTTTTGCTAATTTATTTAAGAAATTTCTAATCTTTTTGTTGCTCATTTTAATGGAAATTTCTAATAAAAATCTGAAGGGTTTAAAGAGATTTTCAACAGGGAACGATGTACAACAACGTCAAAAAACGGCTAATTTTGCATAATTTTTTGACAACTTTTTATTATCATTTTTAATTTTTTTTTGAATTTTATCAAAAATCCCAAATATTACCATAATCCGCACGGCACTCCAGCTGGGCTAGTTCGCCCCGGCACATTGACGCAACACCGACATCCCAACCCTTGATGACCTAAATTTTCCATAAAGTTAAAAAAAACCAACTAAATCGTGGGGACAAAATTAAACCGATTCAAATTTTAAGATTAATAAATTCAAAGTGACAACTTAAAGGTAATTTAAATTTTACAAATCCCCACAAACCTGGCCTTTGCCCAACGTGAAACTGAACGGTTCATTTCGGTCTCGGCTCGAGTCGAACGTCTCCCGGGTGTCCTTCAGAGTGCCCACGTAGTGCACGTAAACCTAAAAAATCAAACAAAAATTTTTTGCGATAATTTGAATTGACAGCGCTACGAATTCAATTATTTTTTTAAATTTAAACAAAAAAATTTTTTCTAGTAAACCAAACCGTGTCCCCCTTGGCCGGGTGTACGCCCTGCTCCCCACCGTCGCGCAAAATGCGCTTGACGATGCCACCGTCCTTCTCCTTGCTCAAGTCTATGACGCCTTCCGCGGTTGCCATTTTATATTGCAAAATTTGCTAAATTGTAAAAATTGAAATTAAACCTTTTTTTTGTTGTCAGTTTTCAATAGGGCCCGTTTTTGAAAAATAAATTAATGTTTTTAATTGTAAAGTAAAACAAGAATAATGACGTAATCGATTTGGGAATTTAAAGCGATTTTTTTTGAATCAATTCGATTTCTCTCGTCGAGAGGAATCGAATTGTATACCATTTAGGTAATAGTTCGGGGTGTACCCCGCACATTCTTCAAAAAAAAACAAAAAAATTTTCGTTAAGTCGATAAAAAGATTTTTATAGGGGTATTCGAGGGTGTAGATTCTAATCTGACATTTATTTCGACCAATTCCGAACCCCAGACCCGAATTCGAACAATTTTTGAAAATTCGAAATTTTCCAAAAAACAATTTTGGCCTCTAAATTGTTCAAAAATTATGAATTCGATCATTATTTGCCGTTTGGTTGTAATGTTGTGATTTTTGAACAATTTAGAGGCCAAAATTGTTTTTTGGAAAATTTCGAATTTTCAAAAATTGTTCGAACTCGGGTCTGGGGTTCGGAATTGATCGAATAAATGTCAGTTTCAGAATCTACGCCCTCAAATACCCCTAGAAAAATTTTTTTATCGACTCAGAAAATTTTTTGTTTTTTTTTTTTGAAAAATGGGGGGGGTAGAACTATTACCTATCATTTATATGCAAAATCGGTACCCTGTCTCTTATACACATCTAGATGTGTATAAGAGACAGGGGTAGAACTATTACCTATCATTTATATGCAAAATCGGTACCTAAGTCATTATTATTAAGTTTAACAAATTGTAAAAATGCACTTTCAAATGATTTTTAAAAGTAAAAAAGGGTAACGAGCGAATCGGGACAAAAGTAGCCCATGGACGGGCAAAAAAGGAAAAAGCGAATTAATTAATTAGTGTAAATCATAACGCCAAAATTATTTAAACAAATTAACAGACAACCTCTAATCACGCGGCAGACAGTGGTGTTAGACACTGTATCCCCGCCATTGAATTTTGCAAAACTTTTGAGGCCATGCACCTCAGCTTAACTGTTGTATTTCACGACCAAATTTGAAGACATTCTTTTAGCATCCTCAGCTTACTCTAACCAAAAATTGGTGGATTTTGGAGCTTTTTTTATTGAAAACTTCAATGTTTGCAGGGATTTTTTAAATTGGAAAACTCTTGGTCTCGAGTCCCAGACAAATTTTAAGTCTCGAACAGCTCTAGTTAGCAGCCTTCAAGCGGAAAACACTTCGAAATTAATGATGCTAATTCTCTATTGTTGAAAAAAATGTGATCATCCCTGGCCCCGATATTATAGGACCGATCGAGATTTACCGAGATTTCAATCGATAATCTCGATCTGCGCGCCTCCTCATCGTTAACTTAAAAGTATTTTTGATTTTAGATTTAACTTCAGCATTAAAAGTAAATATAAATATTTTGAATAAAAATCAATAGGAATTGAATGAAGCTTGCAACAATTTTATTATTTAAATACATAAAACCACAACAATTATTTACGATATGGGGGAACAAATAGTTTTTTGCCATTCTTGCTGATTTGTATCGTGTTGCACTCTTTAAACTCTTAAAAATATAAAGTTACAAATTTAATTACGCTTTAATTAACTCTACTTTTACGGCGCAGTCTCCGTTTGTGAGATTTTGACAAAATGGGAGCCTAAATTTAGAACTTTTTGTGGTCGCCCGCCCACAAATTACATTTTGAGAAGTTTTTGCCTCCATTTGGAGTTGCTCAGTTGTTTCACTGGTTTTGTTTATGCCCTTAAAAAGTTTAAATTAAAAGTGAAACATTGCCTAAAATACAGATTGCATATTTTTTCTATTCATTTTTCGTCATGCATTGTAAAGCTTAAAAAATTCTGGTTAAAACTAAGGGTGGTGGAAAAACTAAAGATTTTAAACTTTGAGCGGCCAAGAAAAATTTTCAGACAAAAAAATAAAACGCAAAAAAAAATGTTGGGATCAAAAAAGTATATATTATATAAGTACTATATAAAATTTGGTTAAAAAAACAATTTTTAACAAATTCCATAGAAAATTCAAAAATTAGTGTATTTTTTAAAATTTTGGTTGTAAATCTCTTAACAAATTGAGTCAAATTCAAAATTCACCGTAAAAGTAAAGAAGAATTTGCAAAAGCAGAAAATTGCATTTTTTGAAAATTGCTTAACAAAAACTGAATAAAAAGAAGAAAATGCAGCCCTAAAAATCGAAACAAAAATTTGACCAAATTTAGTAAGAATTTTGGCAAGAAAAACATGTTTTATTAAATTTTGCTCAGTGGCCCTTTTTAGCCTTTTAAAGATGCCAAAAAGGACTTTTTCTCAAGATTTAAATCATAAAATCAAGAATTCGCTCTAATAAAAAATTCTAAGAAACCAACACAAAAAAGTACAATTTGTTTGTCCGACTTGTCCACCCCGTCCGGCAACTGCTGCTCCGAGCCTTCGCCCAACGTGTACTCCAATCCGGCCATGTCCGCACCGACCGCGTGGACCTGTAAATGTTTTTGTTTTTTTCATAATTTTGACGATTTTTTGGGTTTTTGTCAAGTCGGGTGGCGGAAAAACTTCCATGGTTCAAAAGTTAAATTATATATTTTTGAGAATTATGCTTCACTTCTACTGGGGGGAAAGGGGGGAGGAGTCGGCGGTGCCGATAGGCGCCTCCAAAAAATTTTGAACTTTTGACTCAATTTGTTAAGAGATTTGTAACCATTTTTTGAACCTTTTTGAAATGTGAGGGGTCCGGGGAAATTTTTTTGAAGATTTTGATGGAGGTGTTGTGAATTCGCTGAAGCACAAAGAAAAAAAAATTCTATTGCTTCTTAAATATATTTTTAAATCTAAAATATCTTTAAAAATTTTTAGATATCGTTTCCTCATAAAAAGAAAACAGTTTACACACTCGGGGTTTGAACACTCGCCCCAGGCAAACAACATCACAAACCATTACACCATCAGGGTATCAAATTACGAAAATATAAGGATTTTTACTAGAGGGACTCGAACCTTAGACAATAGAGACTTTCGCAAAGTTTAACCACTGATCCACATGATTCTTCAAAAATAATTGAAATAATTACCCAATCTGGTTTAATTTTTACCCTGTTCTGTTCCAAAAAAATAACAACAGTCAAATTCTGTTCTGTTCCTGTTCCAGAATTTTGAATCTGTTCTGTTCCTGTTCTGGGATAGGACAGGAACAGCACAGGCCAAGCTGGAACAGGAAAACACTGGTTTCCATCCCCTATTTAAAAAAATTTTGTTGATAAACCAAACCGTGTCCCCCTTGGCCGGGTGTACGCCCTGCTCCCCACCGTCGCGCAAAATGCGCTTAACGATGCCACTGTCCTTCTCCTTGCTCAGGTCAATGACGCTTTCCGCGGTTTCCATTTTATTTTGCAAAATTTGCTAAAAAAATCATTTTTGAAAACAATTTTTGGAAAATTAATTTATTATTTTAAATTTGATTAAATATTCATTTATGAGAAGATGGGGGCAGAGATTTGACAAATGGCTGCGCTGCCAGCTGCGGCCCGCGCGTCGCTGACGCGTACGCCAGATTTTGCGGTCGCAGCGCTGTGCAATTGGCATGGGAGCGTAGAGAAAAAGAGTGTGCGAAAAGTGGAAGAGAAAGAGAGAGAGAGAAAGAGAGAGAGAGGAGGGAGTGTGAACGCGAGTGGCCAAAAGGGCAAAATGCCCACAAGGAAAAATGTTAGAAGGTGAAAAAAATGTCAAAAAGGGAAAAAGTGCAAAAGGGTGGAGGAGTAAAGTGGGAAAAAATGGTCGTTTGCTGACACCAAATGTTTTTTGTCGAACCATATAACAATCGATTCCTCTCATCAAGCTGAGCACGAACCTGCAAAAATTTTTTGCGCGGAAGCAACTATGAAAAAAGTTATGGCTCTTCAAACTTTGCAAAACCAAGGGGGCACTCTTTTGGTCAAAATTTGTCGAAAATTATTCCGCCAGCGTCATTATTCCGACTTTTGTTATGGATTCGGATCCGCATCAGCGAAATACTTTTTTTAAATTTCTGTGAGCTTGAGATTCTTCTCATGATTTCTGGGGCGCAGAGGATTTTTCATCCCAAACAAATATTTTTTAATTTAAAATCTTATTAAAAAAAATCATTTTTTGGCAACTTAAGAAAAATGCAACAAGATGCATTATTTTTGGTTAAAAAACGTTGATTTTTGCAATTTTTTGACCACTTTTCTTAACAAATTCAATCTAAATTTTGGGAACCGCCGACCTCCCCTCCCCGCCCAAAAGCTTTAAAACCTAAAAAAGATCACTGAATTGCGAAAATTAAATTTTGGTCAAAAATTTTAATAAAAATGATTGAGTAAAATTCAAGCCCTTTGAATGCACAGTACTGCTCCGAAATGCAAATCACATTTGTTGCGAATTTTATGCATAAATTGTTAGAAAAATTGTTGGGGAGAGAAAATATGATTATAATGCAAAAAAAAAAATAAATTTAGTATATTTTGAAAATTTTTTAAATTGCACTGATTTTTGGCCCTAAAATCTGATACCATTTTGCTTTCAATGTACTGATTTTGAAACATTTTCGATACGAACCCTGATATAAATTATAAATTTTTTGTATTGTTACAGTTTTTCGAGCCCGTCTGCTAATTGGATAATCCCAAAAATTAATGTTTATTATTTTTAACAAGTCAAAATTATTCTGTACGAATAAAAAGAAGAATAGCCGACCAGCAGATTGAAACTTCAGTTTTGTTCCCTAAAATATTTTATTTTTTGTCTAAACTTCATTTTTCGAAATAAATTAAATTACTATTTCTTTTGTTAATTTATCGTTTCCATTAGGGAGGGATGTTCTAGTTCAAAATACCAAGACTTGCTTGACCTCTGGAGATGAGACCGAGATCCAAAAAGGCGTGAAATTTTTGAGTAGAGACCCGAAACCGATTCGAACATCTCTACCTTGGAATAATGTTAAATCTTACTGGACTATTGTGAGAAACGGTAAAAAATTCCATGCTAATTCGTACTTTTTGCAATTCTTTCGAATTTATAAAATTTTTATATAATTATGCAAATATTAATGCATTAATAAATTGATCAATTATTGATTAGAGTTGGTAACAATATTAAAAAAGATTTATTGCATTATTCTCACTCACTTCAATTATTGAAAACGAAAGCACAAAAATTTTTATAAAATAATAATTTTTACAATTTAGTGATAATCATTTTGTTGATAAAATAATTAATTTAGTGCCCATTAGCAATGCCTGACAAACTGAGCATTTTTGTTGTTTTTTTATTTTTCATTTTAATTGGAAACGCTACAAATTAAGACTGGCGGGCGGTTACATCCTTCTTATGAAAGGATCTCTCTGATCAATTTGAAAAATAGATCAGATCAGACTAGAGCTTGATCACCAAAACCATAGTCTTAACTTGACCTGAAACAATTTTAGTTTGTTAAATGCTGCTTTTTATAGTCGCTAATGGACATTCGCAACAGCCTGGGCCCAGCGGCGATTCAACAAAACATAACAGCGAGCAATTTGACACGAAAAGCGGCGATAACGTTGAAAAATTATAATACAAATAATAACAAAATATTAAAAGAAATATTTTTTTTATACTAAATTAAATATTGTTAAGGCGTTGCCTAACAATAACTCAACAAAACATAACAGCGAGCAATTTGACACGAAAAGCGGCGATAACGTTGAAAAATCAAAATAAATATATTAAAAGAAATATATTTTTTATACTAAATTAAATATTGTTAAGGCGTTGCCTAACAATAAGTCAAAAAATGGTTGGGATCCAAATGCGTGCAATGCGGACCTTTCCATAATCGATTCTGACCATTTGGTGGTTCTGCATGAAGGAACTTTTGGTAGAACATTATTTTATAATATAATAAAAATGATTATAGGGGGCCCCTACCCCGATTTTTGGTCATATTCGGAGTCTCTTTGCCTCAATCGGGGATGACGTGACGAAACTTCGGGAATTTTGAGCTTCAAAGTATTACCCCGTAGGTTATTTAAAGTTTCGCGAAACTTTGGGTATTTTGAGCTTCGAAGTA
>MEIZ01000057.1:255264-271827 GCA_001723225.1 Globodera ellingtonae
AGTGGACATCGACAGTAAGTGTCGACAGAATTTCGACAGATTTGACGTAGTAAGTGATTTCGACAGTAGTTGATTTCGACAGTGATTTTGACAGTAAGTGATTTCGACAGTGATTTTGACAGTAAGTGATTTCGACAGTGATTTTGACAGTAAGTGATCGACAGTGACATGACGTAAGGATGCATAGTTGATTTCCTTGACAGTAAGTGATTTCGACAGTGATTTTGACAGTAAGTGATTTCGACAGTGATTTTGACAGTAAGTGATTTCGACAGTGGACATCGACAGTAAGTGATTTCGACAGTAGTTGATTTCGACGTCGAAATCACTTACTGTCAAAATCACTGTCGAAATCAACTACTGTCGAAATCACTTACTGTCAAAATCACTGTCGAAATCAACTACTGTCGAAAACACATGATGCCGCTTTTTAGGCCTCTTTTCATTGGACTGGCGAATAAGAGCACAATGTCGGTGGACGGTTGTATTGGATATGCCCCGGGCAGTTACGCGTACTCAAGCGGCGGCCACTTTTTTGGCCATAAAGTGAAAGGCAAAATTCGGCCCATCGATACGATGAACAAATTCGATGTCAACGACATTATTGGCTGTAGCGTGAATTTAAAGACAAAAAAAATTATTTACACAAAGAACGGCCAGCGTTTGGGGGGTATGTGTGCCGACAGGCAATTCTTGATTTAAATATACTATTCGAAAAACAGACGGCAGAATTAATTATATATTATAAAGTCGTACAATATGTTATGAATAGGGAACGGATTTTTATGTTTTTACATATTTTGTATGCTTATATGTTATGAGGAAACCAAAAATAGCCTTTTCGCGTTGGTTTGAGCTTTTTTGGTCAAGTTAAAAAAACATACCTATTTTGCATATTTTGGGCTTCCTGCATATTTTTTACATATTTTGTATATTTTGGCATATTTTGCATATTTCGAGCATATTTTGGCATTTTTGACCAAAAATTTGAAATGCACCCAAAATCATAGGTTTTTGGCTGTTTTTGAAAAATAATTCATCTTTTCAACGATAACTTTTAGTCATTTTCGTAAAAAAGGCTTGAAGAATTGAACATTTTCATAAAAATAGGGGAAAAATCGCGGCGCTGAAATGGCGCAGCGCTCGAGTTATTGTTTCTGAGAGAGTAACTGCTAATTGCTTTTAGGTGTCACCGATTTAACGGTGGGCAACTCGACCGATTTGTTTCCGTGTGTAACTTTTCTCCGCCCCGGCGACAAAATTGAAGCAAATTTCGGCCCGGACTTCGCATTTGGTTCACTTCATAAAATAAAAATGAAGAAAGTTGGGGAATCATCAAAAGATTAATTATATTTCCAAAATTCACAGAGGAATTCCGGATTTTTCCGATTTCCAAAATTCGTTTTCATGCAAATAAGGAAAACGTAAAAACTTCTGTTTTAGACTAATTACATCGAAACAAATTCACTAAAATATGTAAATGCATATACTGTAATCTGGGCCCTATATGATATATTTATTTGTAATTGGGATTTGTTCTAACAAATTATTTTCTGATAAACGGATTTTATTATGTGAAAACATTGTCGTTAAAAACTTTTAAAACCAAAATGAATAATCGAATGTTAGCAAAAAACTGTTTTTCAAAGATTTTAAACAAAATTGACAGATAAAATGGGTTTCATTCAAAATCATTTCTTTATCTGCGTTAATTTTATAATGAAAACGACTTTCGACTAATATTTTGTATAATTAATAGTAATTAACCAGAAAATTTTCACATTTAAAATGTTTGGTGCAGATTTATATATCTTTTATTTTTTTAAATGTTATTTTTCTAAAATTTTCTTCGGCAGCGCCTTATTCCTTTATTTGTTCAATTTTATTTTTCTTTTGGTAATAATAAACTAAAAAAAATCAACCTGATCCTCAGAGATTTTTACTTTCCCATTCTTAGGGGTGACTTTTTTTAATTTTTTGGACAATTTTCTTAAGAGAAATATGATTAAAAAGCGTACATTTAATGCGAAAAAAATAAAAATTTGGTATTTTTTGGTGGTAAATTGTACTGATTTTTGGCCCTAAAATTTGATATTTTGCTTTTAATCTACTGATTTTGAAACATTTTCGATCGAACCCTCATTTAAACCTTTTGACTATAACTCGAATGCCCCATAACTTTCATCCAAAACCCCTTACTTAGAACAATTATTTATTTTTGTTTTTTAGGGATGGTGAAAATTTAAGAAAGATCCGCCGTATACAAATGATGTTACTAAGCGTATCTAACAAATAAGTGCATGTCAATTTACCGAAGAAAATAACTCAAAAAGTTGTTTATCGACACGATTCCATTAATCATTAACACTTATAACTAGGGTTGGACGGGACCGGGACTTTTGGGAAAAACCGGGACCGGGACTTGCCGGGACCAGAAAAACCGGGACCGGGACTTGCCGGGACCAGAAAAACCGGGACCGGGACTTGCCGGGACCAGAAAAACCGGGACCGGGACCAAGATTTTCAACCGGGACCAAGATTTTCAACCGGGACCGGTACCGGGACTAACCGGAACTTTTCAAGGGAAATTTTTTTGTGTTCAATGGTAAAACAAAAATTTTTTTTGTTATTCAAAAATATATTCCTCAGTGTCTTTAACTTCAATTTTATCATATCATTTTTTGAGATTCTGCTTTACTTTTAGGTGGTGGGGGTCGGCTGTGCCGATAGGCGCCGCCGAGAAAAATTTTTGAAATTTTGACTCAATTTGTTACAGAAATTTCATCAAAATTTTAGCAAAATTATGAATTTTGCTTCGGAATTTCAGAGAAAAAAACTGGTTTACGTAAGAGTAGAGGATGTCCGGCGGTGCCGACAGGCGCCGACGGAGAAATTTTTACAAAAATTAGCAATCTTTGTTAAGGAAATTTAAGCAAAAATTCAGAAAGACTTGATGAATTTATTTCAAAAATTCTTGTTGCTCGCATTTTAATTTAAAAATATTTAAAAATAAAATATTTTTATTATTGGTGGAAGAATATGAGAGTATAGGAAAATGATTGCGAGGAAGTGTATGTGAGTAGAGGAAAAACAATGGAAAAGTTTGCGGTCAAGCGGGTTTGAACACAACACTCATCATAAGAATAATAGAGATGACAAACCAATTGATCATCTATTTACTTGGGGTTTTCTTGTATGAAAGATTGAAATTGTCACTCGATGATCCCATCATTAGGGGTGAAATTTAGTCCCGGTTGGTCCCGGTCCCGGCGGGACCAAAAAACCGGGACCGGGACTTTCAGATTTTAAAAAGCCCGTCCCGACCGGGACCGGGACCTGAAAAACCGGGAAATCCCGTCCCGGTCCCGGTACCGGTCCCGGTCCCGTCCAACCCTACTTATAACTCAAAATGCTCTTTATCGTCACGATCCTACATATTAATAATGTTCATTATCCTATTACCGTTGTTTGCAAGATTTTTGGTTTTAGAACATTCTTTTTTTGCAAATTTTATTCCTTCCAACAATATGAATCGACCTTTTTAAACATTCAAACTCGCGATTGCGATGTGATCAGTCAATTATGTTGGCTTTTGATCGTTTCTTTGTGGGCAGAAATGTTTTTTTGGGGGGGGGGGGAAGAACCTTCAACCACCCACCTCTCGTTCATTCAACTATTATTACAAAATCATCAACATTAAAACACTTATAAACATTGTTCTTTAATTTAAATTTTCCAATTTTTTCCTATCGGAAAATGTTTTTAGTAAACATTTTGATTGAAGCGCATGCACAATTAGTAGGCATTGAATAATCCTCGTAAACAAGGGCTTAAGCTGAAAACAAAAATTTTTTGCGAGGGGGGAGGGGGCGAACGTGATCAAAAAAGTGTATTTGACGCTTTCAATTGATGTTATTGCTTTTGGAGGTTCCTTTTTGTGCTTTTAGAGGGCCTTAAGATTTTTTCGTAGGTTTCCCTTTTGCTGGAAAAATGTGCTCAAATGGTTTTGTGGGCGAATGTCCAATAGACAAAATGTCCAATGGGCGAAACGTCCGTTTTTTCACTAATGGGCGAAATGTCCCAATGGGCGAAATGTCCAATGGGCGAAATGTCCAATGGGCGAAATATCCAATAGACAAAATGTTCGGACACCGTTAAATAAAAATGGTCATGCATTTTACAGCAGCAAATGATGCTTTTCTTACTTTTCCTGCTCCTTCAATTGGCCCCTTCGGTCGAAAATGATGGCCGTGGATATGGGCCAATTGGTTACGGTTATGGCCAAATCGGGCACGGTCATGGCCGACCGCAGCCACATTCCGGAAATTGTGCAAAAAGAGGTTCAAAAAATTGTTTGCCAATTTTTATTAATTCAAAAAACAAAACATTTACATTACAGTGGTCCAGGCTCGTGTGCTAATGTTTAAGGCAACCAATAATACGGACTCGACGCCATCACAACCGGTGAAATTCGTATAATAAAACTAAATTCAGCCCCACGATAAGTTAGTGGTGCTCAATCAGTCCGTAATATTCTGATCAGTTTAGTTAGTGCTCAATCAGTCAGTAATATTCTGATCAGTTTAATCAATCAATCATTTCTATGTATCAATTATCTAATCGTAGATTGATTATTCAATTATTTGATCAATTATGGTTTTCATTGCTATTCTGGTCAGTAGATTGATTCATCACTCAATCATTCTGATCAGTAGATTTCATTCTGCTGATCAGTTAATTGCTGTCAATTAATCTTTCTAATTAGCCAATTGATTACTTTTTCCGATCAGATTGGTGTGGTGGACATTTTCGAGAGCGCTTATGGGACCACGAGCGTATGTTTTTATTTTTTATTTAGCCCAGAGCAAATTGTGTGCCATTAACAATCTCACCAAAAAAATTCAGCTGAATGGCAGCATCAACGGCCTCACCCCGGGCGACCATGGCTTCCATTTTCACCAGTTTGGCGACCTTTCGCAGGCGTAGGGAAATTTATATTAATTTTTAAATCAATGCTACCAATTAGACCAGTTTTATTTTCGTTTTTGTTTTTATAAAGTTGCCGATTTTAAAAAAAGCTAAAAATCCGCTATGAATATAAAATAATTTAAAAAAATTATTTAAAAATTAATTAATTTAATTTACCATTAATTTATCGAAAATAAGAGTTGGGAACCGGATAGATGAGCAAACCAATTTCAAATATACGGGTTAAGATTTCCGGAACATTTTTGGGTCCGGACTTTTGGTAAAAAATTCGGAATTTTCACAAAAATTTTCGGACGGAATTGGATTTGGAATTCTTTAGCGATACAAATTCCCGAATTTCTTGACTCTTTGAATCGGTTGATGATTTTGAAAATAAAATTGCTCTAATCAATATTTAAATCGATCTGTTCGTTCATATTTTAAGGTGTGCAGGGGCGGGTGCGCATTTCAATCCGCACAACAAAAAGCACGGGGCACCGGACGCTACCGAACGGCACGTGGGCGACCTGGGCAATTTGGTGGCCAATGTGAGTGGGGGAGTTCACTCATTTTGGTGTTGTTGTGGCGTGCCATTTGTTTCCCAAATCAATCGTCAGAATTTTTTTTTGTTGATCTTAACATTAAATTTTATGATAAAAAGATGCAAATTTTTATTTAGGTAACTAGGTAGGTAATTTATTTTACAATTTTTCTAACTCGAAAGAGTTTTTTTTTGTTGCGTTTTTGCATAGTTCATTTATGTGTCGGCGTATTATTTGTAGAACCGGACAGGACAGGTGTCCTGACACGATTTTCCAGGACTCCTGATCAGGGAATCCTGGTATTTTCGTCGACGGGATCAGGATATCCTGAAAAACCAGGATTTTGATCCTGGTAAATTCTGATCCTGGTCATTTCCAAAATCCTGATTTTGTCATTTTCTAAAGAAAATTATTTAAAAAAGCATAATTTTTGGGCTTTTTAGGCACACGGAGTGGCCGTTGTGAACATTCATGACCACATGGTTACACTGAACAACAACAACAACGGCGTGAACAGTGTGGTCGGACGGGCACTTGTTTTGCACGAAAAGAAGGACGACCTGGGCCTGGCCGCCAACGAGGAAAGCCTGAAGACGGGCAACTCGGGCAAAAGGGTCGCCTGCGGCTTGGTCGGCATCATCAAAGAGCTTTAATTAAGTCTAATGACAGAGAAGATGGAAGTGCGCGAAATGTTGTTCGAAAAGTGATATTTTGCACTTTTAACTTATCAAATATTATTTTTGGCTAAATTTGCATAAATGTTATTAAACAAAACAGTGTTCATTGAAGACGAACGGATCCGGACAGTTTGGCGCAGGCCGTTTTGGCGTGATCAGTCATAACTTAGTCACGAGGAGAACAAATCAAACTAAATCAGGCTTAACCAAACTCTTGTTTGATTTGGTCAAATAAACAAAAAGTTATAACTAGAGAGCGGCTTTATATTGACTAAAAAACGATTACCAAAAACCTCCAAAATATTGACATTTCCTTTAATGTAATAAATAAATAATATTATTTTAATTATACAAAATTTAAAATAAATTCAAAATCGTACAATTGCTTCTCTGAGATTAAGTCGCAAATTTAATTTTTATTGATGCCAAAAGCGGCCCGAAAGATTCTATTCACTCTAAAAAATCGATGGTTTAAGCGAATTTAACTGCCAAATCTTTGGCACAATGCCAAAACGGACATGTGCATGCCCTTTTTGTGAATATTTTATTTTATTAACAAATAAATATCTTTTATCTTGTTTTATGTATGTGACTGAGAAATGTGGCATGTGAGCATGGCGCCAATATGTCCACATCTTCTTGGCATTTGTGCCCATAAATTTTATTCCCTTTAAAAGGCATTGGCATTATTTTAATATTCATTCATTTTCCATTTTTATATTTATTATTAATATATTTTATTTACAATAAAATTGTTTTTTTAGTTATTTCATCCAAGTTATGAAGCTCATCACAGTTATTTTCTGTCTTTTACTTCAGCAATTTTTTTTGCTAGGACACATTGACGCGGCAAACGGAGAAAGTAAATTCAAATTTTAAAAATTCTTTTTTAAAAAAAAACTAGATTCCCGAAAAACGATTCAATAATCAAGAAATTAGTACAGGACATTAATCGAGGCCCGGTTTGAGACCTCGTAAAACAGTACATTAACCGAGACCCGGTTACCAATTTGAGGAAATTCCTCTCAAAACAGCACATTAACCGAGGCCTGATCAAAAAAACGCTTTATCTTTCCAGTCTCTTCTGAAGAGCATTTTCCACCGGAGGATGACTACCAAAGTTCGCCAACAACCGGCGGCTCTGCTACGGGCATCGACTCGGACACGGAAGACAGTGACAAGCCAAGCCCCCGTGGAAGCGGCTGGGATGTTCCACGCAAAAAGTTTTTGTCAAGCCCACCAATCAGTGAAAAAAAGTGGGACAAATTGCACGAATACATCGCCAAAGTGGTTGCCGGCTACCGTAAACAGGTACAGTGCCCATATGGTATACTATAACATCGTTTCAGGGTACTATAAAATGAATACAGTAAGTTTATGTCTTGTTGTATTCGATGCTTGCCAAATTGATGGCCTTATCCGGATATCCGCGGATATACAGCGGATATATCCGGCTTTTTTCATATCCGTATCCATCCATATCCGTCCCATTTTTGAAATTCTGTATCCGTATCCATCTATATCCGGATATCCGTGACCATACCTGTGCCGAACCACTTAAAAATGATCTTTGCCAATTTTGTAAGCCTTTGAGGGCATTCTAAGCACAATTTGAAGGGTTTTGGGAGGGGCCCGGCGCTGGCGATAGGCGGCGCCGGGAAACATTTTTGAGGATTTAAAAAGAAAATCGCTAATTGTAAAAGCCAGTAACTGACCATATTACTGATTTAAAATCATCCATTATGATCTGAAAGTAGAGACCGACGGGATCGGGTCGGGATTTTTTATTTAGATATGGATTTGGTCAAGATTCCAACCGAGCATATTATAATCCCGCGGGATCAAGATTTGATCAAAACGGGACTGATCGGGATTTGGGTTGAAATTCGACGGGACTGATCGGGATTTGGGCTGAAATCCCGCCCGAACTGTTTTTAATGGTTTTGGACCGGGATTGGTCGAGATTCCGATCCAATAAAAATCGGGTTGACCGCCACTCTACCTGAAATTCAAAATCCGCTCTCAGGTGTACTTGTCCAAGCTGGTGGAGAAGACTCAGTACAAGATGCCGCCACCGTTCGTGGGCGTGGTCAAGGGCCGGAAAGCTGACAACGCAAAGCGTGCCGGTGGAACTTTGCGTCGTGCCATAACGGAGTACGGACGCGCACACAAAAAATTCATGCAAACCCATGGCAAGAACGCCCATTTTGTTGCGGACGAGGACACAATTGAAACCATCATGTTGTATGTGCAGCTGAAGCTCGAGAACAAGGTCTGGAATGTGGCCGAATCTTTCAAATCCCTAGATTTTGAACTAAAGCCTGGACTTGAGGACCGATCGAGAATCTCGAATAAACGATCGCGATTGGTTTGAGATCACGGAAAATCTCGTATTTTAATAAAAATTTCGTCGATCGCGAATCTTGAAAAATCTTAAAGATCTTGGTAAAATGTTGGTCTGAGATTTCGATCGAGATTTTACCGAGATTTCGATCGAGATTTACCGAGATTTCGATCGAGATTTACCGAGATTTCGATCGAGAATCTCGATCGGTTCATGCTCTGTTTTGGACTTAGGTATGCACCAACTAAAAATTTTCTGTAACAGGTAATGGAGCCCAGAGATGGCATGGACTTCAAGGAGGATCTGAACGAACTGCTGAAGATCCATAAGGAAATTCCGGAAGCCGGATGTGCGCTCGCGTTTGCACCAAACGAACACACGCTAAACAATGCATTGCTGTTCGAGCAAGGCTTGCCGAACGATGAAGAGGAAGCCGGACAAGAGGAAGCAGGTCAGCATTGAAACCAGCAGGGCTGGACGTGTTAAACAACAAAAAAAACCGCGAGGCGTGATCCCTGATCACGGAAACCCCCCCCCTAAAAACGGCGTGATTTGGCATGATTCGTGATCACGGCCCCGCAAAAAGGGCGTGGTTAAATGTGATCATAGGGTTCAGAAACGAAATCACCTACCTAAATCATATACCAATAGACTCCACTCTAAGCCTAACGCACGAATCTGCAAAATTTTTGTGCGGAAGCAACTATGAAGCAAGTTATGACCCCTCAAAGTTGGCCTGCTTTTGGTCAAAATTAGTGGAAAATATTTTTTATTCTAAAAATTGTCTGAAAATATGTTATTTGATGCGCTGATTATGAGTTCATCAATAGCACATTTGAATCGGTTGAAATTTTTGAAAAAAATTAATGAAAAACGACGTTTAAGTAAATTACAATCTTTGTTTTTGTCCATTAGTCCCGTTTTTTTTGACCGGGATTTGATTAAATTTCCCCTTCATAAAATCCCGGTTTTTTAATTTTCTCAATCCCGATCCCGGTCTTGATTCTCGTATCAAAATTTGTTTGAAAATTTATGTCTTTCGAACAATTGAAAATTGACGATTCTCGAGCCCAGATCAGCATCGAATTTGTTGACGCAAATTCAACATATATAACTAGGGTTGGACAAAACCGGATATTATCCGGGTCCCCCGGATACCGGATAGCTCGAAAACACCCGGATACCGGTTCCGGATCCAGCATAATTTAGCTGTTATCGTTCAAGACCGGATAATTTTTATCCAAAATTGTCCCATACCGGTTCCAGATTATCCGGTTTTGTCCAACCCTAATATATACCTAATCGATATTCTTGAATCAATCGATAGTCCGTTTTTAAACAAAAACACTTTATGTATGTATATATTTATGTTTTTAAGACGAAATAGCGGACAATTTGCCGTCAAAACGGCGCCGTCGTGCCCCGTTTCTGTTTGAAACAAATGATGAAGAGGATTACATCCAGGATGACGACGACGACGACGATGATGATGATGAGGAAAGTGCGGATGAGGTACACATGACAGGCACCCTGGCACTGCTTGTGAAGCTAGGCTTGACCCCATTAGTGTTCGGCAGGATACGATAAATTCGATAAGTACCGCGAAAACATTTTCGATAATTTTTGCGATACTATCGATCGAAAAAATCCTAGATTGATCATTTATCAAAATATTGATCATATCGTTTATCGATCAAAGCACCGTGCCGAACACTATTGACCATATTATGGACCAGGGCTGTAACCGGATGCCGGATATCCAGACATTTTTGGTCTGGCATGCCGGCGGATTCCGGCACTTTTTTTTGTTGGCATCCGTTTACATCTTTGATATGGACGGGCATTTGTACCATTCTTTTTTTTTCTCAGACTAGCACCTATGCCGTGATGCAGGCAATCCAACGAGGCCATGCCGGATTTGGCGATGCCGCACAGCTGGACTGGAGCAATTTGACGGAACCAACACAGCAAAAGAAGAAGACAATGAGCAGCACCCAGAAGTGGTTGGCAAAGTTCAAGGCGATTTACTACTCCATCATTGGCACGGTGAAGAATGGCACTGGCTGGGTGGTGAACAAGCTGGGGCGCAGTAAGGACACAAAAAATGCCACCAAGTTGGAGCTGGCCAACTCGGTGCTGTCGGAACACTTGGACAAACTGAACGACAACCAACGTGCAGAGATCATGCAAAAAGCGGAAAGGCAAGCGATTGGTCTGATTAAAGATTCTGGATTAATAGTAGTGATCGGGATTCTTGATCAACTAGTGGCATATCTTATCCAATCCAGCAGAATAGGCAATTTTCAAGCATCTTATCTTAATTATCAGGCAGTTGCACTGATCTTTTGTCTGGTTTTATTTAGTCCTGGACACCGCTTCGCCCTGTTCCGTACCCCGAATTCGAACAAACTTTTGAAAATTTTTCATTAAAAATCGTAATATTTGTAGTGCAATTGGCGGGATTGAGCAGCTGGAGAACATCAGCCAGAACAACAACGACAATGACAACAATGGCAAGCAGCAACAGAAGCAGCAGAAGAAAGACAATGCATCTGATAGGGCAGGCATTTCGCGCAAATGGATAAAGGAGCTGAAGAATCAGAAGTATCACCCGTTCGACTTTCTGGCTGAAAACGTAAAATTTTTGTGTATTTGTTTGATCAAATGTCTGATCATACAAATAGTATTCAGCAGTGATGCACGAGACTTAAAATTTTCCGAGACTAGATCTCGAGACTTGACCTCAAGACGCGAGCCCGAGACCGAGACTTGACCGCGAGGCTCGAGCCCGAGATTTGACCTCGAGGCCGAGACAGAGACTTGACCTCGAGACTGAGATTTGACCTCGAGACCCGAGACTTGACCACGAGACTCGAGCCCGAGACTGAGAATTGACCTCGAGACCCGAGACTTGACCGCGAGACTCGAGCCCGAGACTGAGAATTGACCTCGAGACCCGAGACTTGACCGCGAGGCTCGAGCCCGAGATTTGACCTCGAGGCCGAGACAGAGACTTGACCTCGAGACTGAGAATTGACCTCGAGACCCGAGACTTGACCACGAGACTCGAGCCCGAGACTGAGAATTGACCTCGAGACCCGAGACTTGACCGCGAGACTCGAGCCCGAGACTGAGAATTGACCTCGAGACCCGAGATTTGACCTCGAGACCCAAAAAACCCGAGACTTTCTCGGGTCGATACTCGAGACCGAGACTCTCGCGTGCATCACTGGTATTCATTAGTCAGGAAACCATGGTAATTTGGCAATTTATTTTTACACAAAACAGGTGCGCTATACTGTCAGTGCTAAAACGGGGCGTAAGGAATACAAGCGGCTCGATGCTGATGAGGTTCAACTGCTGGACCGACTGCTCGTGCAAGTTGCCGACGGAAAGAATATCGACGAAAAAAAGTTCAACGCGTTGATAGATGAGCTTAAGGTGAATAAAATGTACCTATCTAAAAATTAATAATTCGGGGTTCATTCCCTATTACATACTTTGGGAAATTTTTAATTATTTCAAAATAAAATCATTTGAAAATATGTTAAACTAACTTGAGATGATTTTTAAAAACCAATTTTTTCGTTCTTGTTTTACAAAAACTTTGCCGATTTTTAAAAACTAAAACTTCGCAAATTAATAAAAAAAAATGTATTAAAAATTAATTATATTTAATTTTACCAATTGTTAAACCCCCCGAGTTTATTTGAATTTGGTTTGGTCATCTACCCCGGGTTTTTCTTAAGGATTCTTAACCCTGCCTTGTAGCAGGGTTAACTATTTATTTAGCCCATAAGATCTTAAAACAACTAAAATCATAATTTCATTTTAAATCATCTCAAAAATTATTTTAACATATTTAAAATTTTTGATTTTGTTTTGAATAATTAAAAATGTTTCAAAGTAAGAGTAAAATTACGAAAAAGCCCCGGTTAAGCTAAAAAAAGACGATCCATGTTTCTATTTTCACACAAAAATATTCAATTTCCCATCTAAGAGGAAAGATCCATATTTGATCACTTACAAACGGCTGCACGATGCCGAGACGGACAAGTACAAGCTGGACAAGATGGAGAAGGACCATGCAAACATGCTGAAAAAAGTGTACAAAGCGTTACGGAAGTTGGCACCGTTACGTGCAAAGCTGTTGAAGGAGGCGAAGACGTGCAACAAGCTGGGCCAACTGGTCAACAAAACGCTGTACATGGAGATCAAATTTGACCCCAACACAATGGAGAGCAAGTATGAACCACAGGTACACACAGAAATTTTTGTAAGGCTGGTTGGACACGTAGACGGTTAAAACGCCTCGGGCGAGGGCAAAAGATCACACAGCACATAAAGAAGAAAAGGCAAAATGGGACGGGGCAGGTCGTTTGGGCCCCGCCGTTTGGACCCCGCCGTTTGGGCCCCGATGTTTGGGCCCCCACGTTTCTCGGGACTCAAATGATGACCCCCACTCGCATGGGACGGTCGGGGGTCAGTTCGCCGCGGCCCAGTTCGGCGCCGACAAGTTTGAAACTAGTGTTCGGCACGGTAGTACGGTATTACCGCGGTAATTTTCGGTATTACCGTTACCGAATAAAATTTTGGGATTTCTGTAATTTTCGGTAACGGAAATTTACCGTTACCGATTACCGACCAAACTCCCTTTACCGACCACTATTTGAAACGGTATAGCTAATGAACCAAATCAAACAATCTTGGCACGGTTCCAGAATTTTAATTTTAATTTAAAACATTTTGTAAACATGTAATCCATAGGTTCAATTTGTTCAGAGCAAAGAAATGCGGGGCAGGCTTGGCGCACAGATCATCAACTCGGTGATCAGCGTTAAGGACCTAAACGGAATGATGCTGCAGCTGTCGTTGAGCCTGTTTGGCAGTGGAATAATTGCACTATTTTTTGACGCTTTTCTGTGGCCGATTATCATCGGTAGCGACAAATTTTTTGTTGTTTAGAAAAATCAACAAAAAATGATTCGAAAAATTCCAAATTTTGAAAAAATCCACCAAAAATGATTCGAAAAATGTCGTTTAACACTTTGTCTACACTAGAGAAAAGACGATCGAGATTCTCGTCAAAATTTTTCGAGATTCTTGATCGGCGAAATTTTATCGAGATTTCGTTGATCTCTGGATCTCGATCGTTTAATTTTTTTAGATTTTTTTTGTGATCTCAATCGTTTATTTTCGAGATTCTTGATCGAATTCTCGATCGACGAAGTTTTTATCGAGATCTTCATGTGATCTCGATTGTTTTATTTTTTCGAGATTTTTCTGTGATCTCGAACGAATCTCGAGCGTTTAATTTTTTTTCGAGTTTTTCTGTGGTCTCGAACGAAGCTCGATCGTTTAATTTTTTGAGATTCTCGATCGGTTCTCAAGTCCTCTTTCTCTAATCTACACTGCCACTGCCATCCTTCCCCCCTATCCCTTCCCTACAGGATTTCTCACGCCGCTGATTGGTCCATTTGCGATTCCGCTGAGCGTCGCATTGTACTCCATCACGCCGCTGTTTGCGGAGACGTTTGATTCGTTGATGATCAAGCGGGCAATTGCCTCGTCGCGCGGGGCACCGCTGTTCCCGAAGAAAGCGATACTGATACAGAACTTTCACGAAGCGGTGGCATCCGGCACCGTTGCATCGTTTGGGGCCATCCCCAACAATGTGATGGAGTATGCCTCCGGGCTTGCCTGGCTGCCCATGCTGACCATGACGAACATGGTAAGCAAACAAAAAAATTTGCGCAAAATGAACCGTGATTCCGTGAAAATAGAATTTTTGGGTTTCAGGGTCGTAGAATCCGAAGCTGACCTCCATTTCAACCTATTTCGAAACTTGAATTCGAACAACATTTAGAAACAAAAAAAAGATTTTTGAATTTTCAAAATCTTTTGTTCGAATTCGGGTTCGGGCTTCAAAGTGGTCGAAATGGAGGTCAGACTCGGATTCTACGACCCTAAAACCTCCTAGAATTTTAAAAACACTTGCAAAATCACAACGAAAAAACAGTTAGCAACCGCCACATCGGCAGCGATGGTGCCCTCAGAAATTCACGAGGCAGAGGAGCAGACCGGGGAACGCGTGCTGAACCTGATCAACAAAGGCTTCTTCCCAAAGCCGGACTTGGACAAGCTGGTCATCGACATGAAGGCCGAAGAGGAGAGAAAGCGCCACGATTGGCGCAAACCGATCAGCGCAATTGGTGCGGTGATCCGTGAGTCGAAGCAGCAGAAGTCGGCGGCTGCTGATGAGAAAATGGTAGGCGGCGCAACGCGTTTCATATAATCCTTGGGCATGATTTTGATCAGACAACAAGAGGGCCTGGGGTCTGATCATTCAATCAGAATCGTTTCCTAGAGTCTTCTTATCTGATCAGATGAATGATCGATCAAATTTTTTGGATGAAATACCGACAAGTTAATTCTGAAAAAAACGAACCATCTCTGATCAGATGAATGATCTATCAGATTTTTTGGGTGGGAAATCGACAATTTTGATCAAAAAGTTTAATTTTGGTAACTAAAATTTTAAAATTTTCAATTTTTTTCAAGTCAAAAAAAGAACTTCGCGCAAAGGCAAAGGAGGCCCAGCACGAGGCATTGGAACTGCTTGTGCGCAACCGTGTCGATCGCGTGATGGACTTGACCAAGACGACGGGCATGGCGCGGAATTCGATGGCCACCGGCATGATTTTACTTTTTTTCTTCAAAAATGTAAAAAAAATTTAGTTCAGTGCCGCACGGTTCAGTACCAGCAATTAGAAAGTCTATTACCTTTTTTAACCCCAACCAAATCAAATAAACAAGATGCCATTCGAAAGCTGTAAATGTTTAAAAACAATTCGTTTTTAAGTTGTGAAAAAACACTCAACAAATTTCAGTACAAAAATGGAAAAATTGACCATTTCAGTACTGATCCTGGTCCGCCCGTACAAACCCTAGTTTTATTCGAATAACTTTTTCACAAATTTGCTAATTGTTCGCTTAGTTTAACAATATCTTTTACAAGCTTAGAGCTTTCAAATTACATCTTGTTTGTTCGATTTTGTTAAAAGTTAGGTATAGACTTTTAAAATTGCTGGCACTGACTGAACTGTTGATGTGTACTAGAGCCCGGTGGAGACGAGAATCTCGTCTCGAGATCTCGAAAAATCTCGACTCGAGATCTCGCTCGAAGCTGAAGTCCGGGCTCTAATGTGTACCACCCAGGGAACTGAGGATTTTTTGTCAATCTTTTTAAATTGAAATTTCAAGAAATTTTGCAAATAAAAAATTCTCCAAATTTTAATGCTCCAGGCATTGTGTTGTCGCTTACCGCCGGCTTTGCGCCTTTCTACGCGCTGCAAGAGTTCGGCATCATCTCGGCCAACATTGTCAAAATCATTCTGATCATCTTCAACGCACCAACCGAAATTCTGTCCATGAGCATTGACCGCATTATGTCCTCCAAGGTGGGTAGAGGAGGACATCTAACAGTTTTCCCCCGACCGGGCGAGTTTTTTTGAATTTTTCGGGGGTTTTTAGCGGGGAAAACACCGGATTTTTGGTTGGGGTTTTTGTCCCCGACTTTTTTGAATTTTCGGGCGTTTTTATGCGGGAAAAACCCCCCGAACTCGACTTTTTTGGTTGGGGGTTTGTCCCCGACCCCGAGACCTTTCCCGCCCCCGAGGGGTCGGGGACTAACCCTACTCAAGACGTTGGATTCTGGGCATTGTTGGGGCCTCCGTTTTTCGGATTTCTGACATTTTGGTGCTGCTAGAGGATTTTCTGTTTCTGGACCTTATTTAAACATCCGGATAATTAAATTTTTGTAAAAACATTTTTTTTTGACAGGGTGGTTGGGACGGGAAGAAGAATCGGCGTATGGTCGGACTGATCATGCGCAAAGCAATCGAACAAGTGAAGTCGCGTGGGCAGCCAATGACGGAGATAACGGATGAGGAGGTACGGAGCAAGGATGTAACCGGTGGACATTTTTGGGTCCGGAATTCCGGATTCCGGACTTTTTCGCAAAAAATCGGAA
>MEIZ01000057.1:271867-303150 GCA_001723225.1 Globodera ellingtonae
TTCAAACTGATCCGAAAACTATGAAAAAAACTGCCAATTTTTGTAAATTCGGCGGTCACGATAGTCAGCACTCTGATCACGATACACTTTTTTAAATTCAAAAGGTGTACAACGTGTACTACTCCAACTTCATTGCGCGAAGAATGAACAAATTTGGCAAGGCAACAGTTGACCTCATGACGGTGGGAGGCAAATTTTTGAAATTTTGCGGTGGCCAAATTGCCTCCGGCGCTGCGCTGTTCGCCAAACTGCCGCTGATCCGCAACCTGGTGGGTGCGATGCGCAAGATCAAAGACAAACTGCACAACAACTTTCTGCCCCTATTGGCACAAGGTGGAACAAAACAACAACAAAAAACCATTTTTGTTTTAATAATAATTTTTTTGAATTAATTATATATACCGTATTTCCTCTAATTGTGAGGGGAGGGGGTGAATAGAGACTCCGGGGGATCTATTAGAGGAAATAGTTCATTGCAAGGCCAGAATAATTATATAAAATTTTAATGATCTCAAATTTCTTGAACGTTTATTTTTCGTTTAATTTTTTAAAATTTTAATCTACTAAATGACAAAATCAAAGCTATTTTTTATTTTAAAAATATTAAAAGTGTTTTTAACTTTAGGTCCTATTGTGGAGAATTGGAATCAAGATGTGATCTATCTGATCACCTACCCGCGCCTCAGTGCTATGAAAGGCATTAGTGTGCCCGTCATTTCGCCTGCGGCACTGAAGCTGGAGGCGTGGCTGATGTTGCGCAAGTTGCCGTTTTATGTAAGCAAGTGTCATTATTAGAGCCCGGACGATCGAGATTTGGATCGAGAATCGCGAAAAATCTCATCGATCGATTCCGTTCATGATCACTGGAAAATGATGCAAGATCTCAATAAAATTTCATTGATCAAGGATCGAATCTTGAAAAAATCTTGTCGAGATCTACCGAGATTTAGATCGAGAATCTCAATCGGTCCGTGTTCCACTTAATATGCCTTTGGCATATCTAACTCTCCTTTAAAACATTTTTCAAATGCTTTTTTGTTTGACATGGCGCCAATAACTCATAAATAGTATTGTTGTTTTTAGCGCATAAAAAACGATTTTCTGTTGGCCGACCTTTTTGGCCAACGCGTGCCATTCGTCGAGTTGAACGGCACAAAAATTGCGGGCACCGTTGATCAGATCATTGAAAAGCTGGAACAATGGGAATTGGCCAAAAAGACTAAGCATTTGATGATGGAAAATGTCACAATGTTCCTGAGTGGCCACGAGAAGGACAAACGCAAAGAGGCGCGCAAGAAAGAGCGCTACATCAGACGATTGTTTGACGAAGTTGTGACGAGGTGGGGCAAAAATCAAAATTATTCTTTTTTAAATAACTAGAACTAGATTTATACATATTGAATGGAATATTGACTTAGAATATTGAACAAAAACCCCAATATATTGATCAAAACCCCCCAAAAAGTGGCAAAATATTGATTAAAATGTGCTGAAACTGACCAAATCCAGTCAATTTATGCGTGAAACCTTAAAATTTTAGGGCGTGCATTTTTAGTTGAGAAAAAATGGGTGCATATTTCGTTTTTATTGCATTTTTCTTAAAATGTTTTTTGAAAAATGCCTAAAATAGTGATTTATTACGGAAAATGGCGAAATATTGATTTTTTCCCAAAAAAAGCTCGAAATATTGATTAAAAATGATCAAATTCAGTCAATTTATGCGTGAAAACCCTTAAAAAAATTCGTCAATCATTATCAGTTTCCTTCTCACAATTGTAAATGTTATATGTATTTTTCACATTAATTGAAAATTTATAAAAACCCTTTTGGAAAATATTGATTAAGGGTGCAGCATTTTTAGTTGAGAAATAAATTTGAATTTTGAGGGTTTTTATTGCATTTTTCTTAAGAAATTTTCTAGCAAATGCCTAAAATATGGATTTATTACGGAAAAATGATGAAATATTGATTTATTCTCAAAAAAAACCCGCAATATTGATTTATATTCTGTACCGCTTGGTCAAGGTGTTTGATGTACGACCGGAACATGAGCATTCAAATTCCATACGACCAACACTTTTTGCACATTCAAATTCCGGAAAACGACATGGGCTTTCTGGGCCAAAACTACGCGCTGTTCAAACAGTTGGTGCCAACATTGCCACGCTTTTACCCAAAATGGTTCAACAAAGAGTTACTGTTGAAGACACCCGCGTTTTGGAGCGTGTACTTTCGCACCGAGGCGGAAAAGCGCGAGTACAGGTGTGTGGTGCTACCTATTTTTTACAGGTTTCGTGTCGAGTTTCGAGCTTTAAGTCTGAAAACGGAGCACCACGATTGGGCGCGGCACGATTGGGCGCCGACAAGTTTCTCGTTATAACTTTGTTCAACGTGAACCAAACCATACATTCTTGGTATCATACGAAAGCTCTTAGTATGCTGAACCTTTGATCAAGCTAAAGCTAACTGATTCGTCTTTTTTAAAAAAAGTTATAGCTTAAAACCTTTGAAAATTTCCATTTTTCGTGCCAACTTTTAGTTATGGTGCCATAACTTTCTTTGTTTAAGTCGAATCGCTTAGCTTTTGACTTTGTAAGCTTCTACTATTACATGCTTTCGAATGATACCAAGTTGGTTTGGTTCACTTTGAACAAAGTTTTAACGAAAAACTTGTCGGCGCCCAATCGTGCCGCGCCCAATCGTGCGCGCCCAATCGTGCCGCGCCCAATCGTGCGCGCCCAATCGAGGTGTACCGTCTGAAAAACCCCCCAGAGTTTCGAGAATTTGGCTACAGTTTTCGTGTCGAGTTTCGAGCTTTGAGTCTGAAAAACCCCACGAGTTTCGAGTCTCGAATTTGGCTACAGGTTTTCATGTTGAGTTTCGAGCTTTGAGTCCCCGAGTTTCGAGTCTCGAATTTGGCTACAGTTTTCGTGTCGAGTTTCGAATTCCGATTCGAATCTCGAGTTTTGATTGGCAACCTTGACACTCACACATAGGCCCGGCATGGAGATTCTAAGCGAGCAAGACCAACTGGTCAAAGACCTGCGCGACAAGGACGTGCCGCTAGCGTGGCGTCAAATATTCCAACGCTACAAACGCAAGGTGCCGTCGGTAGTTTTGTTGGGCTCAAAATTGAAAGTTTTGGGGACTCAAAATTTGGTGTTTTATGATTCGAAAAAATTCTAAATTCAAGAAGTCCAAAGGCTTAGGTCTTAAAGTAAAAAGTTGTTAAACTTTTAATTCTAAAATATTATTTTTTTAAATTAATAGTCCATTTTTGTAGCAATAAAAAGGCAATTAACGGAAGTTCGGCTTAAAACACCAAAAATTTGAGATTTATTTTAGTTGTACAATGAGTTGACGAGTCAAAAAGTGCGCGAATACAATGCAGAGGTATTTTTCTCATCAATTTAATTACATAATTATCTAATAAAATAATAGACAAAAAAGCAATTAACAAGAATAAATTTAGGTAAATGTTTAAATTTCTCTGTCAGATTGATCGATGGCAAGTGAAGCACCGTACAGAGAAGGTGGCCAAGGACAAATTTGGCGATCAGATCATCAACGAGCAATCCGTAAAATATGGCGATCTGAAGCCGGATCAAATTGCGGACAAAGTGATCGAAGCAATGGGCGTAGCGGCCAAACAGCTCATTCAAACAATGGGCGGCAACAACATGGAAAAGCCGATGATGTTCCTTTTTGGGGACAAGCCAACACCGGTAAACCCGGCGGCAGATTTGTCAGCAACAAAATAGTGTGCACAAATTGGGGCTAAAATTAGAGCGGGACAACGAGATTCTCGATCGAAATCTAGAGAAGAAATTTTTTTGAGAATCGAGCTCGATCGAAATCTCGGTCGGTCCTCAAGTCCTTGCTCTACTAAAAATGGATAAAAATTTGTCATAAAAAAGGGTAGTATTTTTGTTTTTGAACATACTTAAAATTAAATAAATTTTCCGTTAATCCTAAAGAATGGGGGGTCCCGTAAAAAATCAAAACATTTATAAAGTCGTTAGAAAATAATTCTAGGGGGCTTTTCTGGGACGTAGAATCCGAATCTGACCTCCATTCGAAGCCCAGACCCGAATTCGATTTTTTGAAAAATTGATTTTCTAAATTTTACAATAAAATATTGAAAAAGGTAATCTGATGTCTAAAAAAGCCAAATTAATTTGTTTTGATTTTCGGTTTTTTACGAAAAACTAATTTTTTGACAAAGGAGGGCATTAGCTTTACTATTACCGAAAATCAAGTATTTAATGAAAAATCTTAGACACAATATCAATGATTTGACAAAATCTGATGTCAGATTCGTAATCCGCACCCCCCGAAGAACCCCCGGTTACAAATTTTTAGACTAAATTAAAAAAAAAATTCGGGACCCATCTTTTAGATTACCAATTTTTCCAAAACAGTCTGTTTTAAATGGACTGAAAAATTGCAAGATGTCTGGCATAATGTTAAAAAAATAGAGTTACGGTAACTAAATTTTCAGGCGGACGCCTCACTGTTTGCCCACCTGGTGCAACTGTTCGAGACAAAGCTGCACCTCGACAAACTGTCTAAACATGTTGACAAAGTGAAAAAAAGTAAAAAGCACGAACAGCATGTACTGCTCCAATTTGTTGATGAGTTCAAGAAGAAGCTGAACATACAGAAATGGGATCAATTAAAATATAGTGACGACTCTGACAAAGCTGCTGCTCCGTTCAACTCTGAGTGGGCGCCTCCGGATGAGTTGGGCTCAACATACACTGGTCAGTCCGAGGCATTATTGAATTTTTGGCGGAAAACAGTTTGCCAAAATTTGAATTTTAAAAAATGATAACAAAAACTTGTAGGCCCATTCGAGCTGAAGTTCAAAGATGTGCCGGCTGTTGAGCGAAACTTCATGGTATTTGATGAAGTTGAAGCAGAACAAGAAGCAGAAGAGTTCGGGACTGAACAGGCTGTCAAGGAGGAGGCGGAGGCGGAAAATAGTGCGCCAGACGACGAGACAAATGAAGAGCAGACAGAAATTCGAAGACTGGAAAGGGAAGAGAAGCAGAGATACACGCCCAAGCAAATTGTAACATTTGCAATGTTCAACGAGAAACACACATGGGAAAAGCTCGACAAGAAGCGCACACTGTACGAGGTATACGGTATACATGTATATTTTAAGTGAAGCGCACACTGTACCTACGGTACGGGGTAAACCCAACTCATCCATGAAGCATAACTTGCTTCAACCTTAAGCGATTTAGAAAGTCTTAACGCCACTCGATAGGTTTAGAAGAGTTGAAGCTAACATTAACTTAAAGCTTTTGATGGGACAAAAATCAAAAAGTTATGGCCAGAAAACCCCCAAAAATCTGAATTTTTAAACTTTGCCATAACTTTTTTGAAATTTGTCCCATCACAAAGCTAACTTAATGTTAGCTTCAGCTCCTTGAGATCTTTCGATTGGCTTTAAGACTTTCTAATCGGTTACGGTTGAAGCAAGTTATGCTTCATGATGAGTTGGATAGGATGAGTTTGGTGGGACCCATACGGTACATGTATTTTAGATGTACTTACGGTAAATACCCACTTCGTTTTTTTGTGTGTTAAAGGAGATAGAGAAAATAGAGAAATAGTGTTGTTTTGTAAGAGAGCAGAGAAAAAAACAAAACCTAAAAAAAAAACGAATTGGGGTGTCCGTTCGTACTTACTGACGGTTTGGCAACAAACTTATCGTTTTTTTTGTTTGTTAACCAAATCAAACAATCTTGGTGCCGTTCGATAGCCACTATGTCTGCATATGCTATAATAGAAAAGTGCTATTGCTAGACAAAATCGACTTAAACAATGGAAGTTATAGCTTAAAAGGTGTAAAAATCGCAATTTGTTGTCGCGTCAAAACATACCTTCATTTGTTTAAGTCGGATTGCCTAGCTCTTTTCTTTTATAGCATCTGTAGACATAGTGCTATCGAATGGTACCAAGATTGTTTGGTTTTGTCATAAGCAAATAGTTATAACGTTTCAAGATTTGTTTGTTTCCAAATCCCCAAAGCCATATTTTAAAATTGTGAATCAGACTTAGTCTTGAACCAAGATCCAAGACTTAGTCTTAACAAAATTTCTAATTTTTTCGATTTTTTTAAAGGAATATCTCGTTAAATTTAATTTTTTTTTAATTTTTACTATTCAAATAATGGGGAACAAATTAAATTAACTCTTCAGGAACCAAAAGATCCGGGCAACTTTTTGTGGCGTTACCCAAAAGTCGTCAGTTTTGTTGCTAGGCGTATTTTGATGATCACTGATTGTAATGAAGCGGACAAAATTATGGACGGAATGGGCGGGTCTTGGTAAAAACTGATCAATTTTTTTGATCATTTAATAAGGCTGGAATTATACCGTATATACTCTTTTAATTACCCACCTTCTAATAATACTCACCCTCTAATAATTAATTACCCACTCTAGGAGGGAGTTGAAAAATAATTACCCATGAGTAATTAAAAGAGTATATACGGTATATGCCCCAATAACGGGCAAAATATGCCAAAAATGCCGAAATATGCACCGAAAGTGGCACTTTAGTGCACTTGCTTAATAGTTATTTTTTCTTAATGACAAATTAAATAGATTTAAGGCTTTTAGCATATTATTTTAACGTTTTTGGAAAGTTGAAAAAAGTTTCGGAATTTTACCGCCAGGCCAACTCATCGTCATCCTGGCCATCTCAGCTCAAGCCAATCGAATACTTTTCAGTTTTTTTTTCAAAAATGCCAAAAAGTCTATCGTTAATGATGAATTATTTTTCAAAAACAGCAAGAAACCAATGTTTTGGGGTGCATTTTCTTGAATTTTGGTCAAAAATGCCAAAATATGAAATTTTAAACTTAACCAAAAACGCCAAACCAACGCAAAAACGTTATTTTTGGGCCGTATTCTTCAAAGCATATAAGCACTAACAATATGCAAATGTATAAAAACCCAGACCTAATCATTAAAGTATATAAAATATAAATTAAATGAATTTATGTCAAAAACAAATTTGATCATTTAACTAGGGTCGCCATAATGGACCATGGGCTGGAATTGATTGAACAAGAATTGGTCAAGCATCAACCATTTGCAGACATTTTTCAAAATCGGCAACGGAAGGACAATGATTTCTTCTTCTACACTGTCACGAAATTTGGTTATGCCAAAAAGCGGGTAAGTAATTATTTGTTGGGCACTGATCAGTGATTTTAAACAATGATTCCGATTCTCGATCAATCGATGATTAATTTTGCTTTTTCACGGGCTCAAAATAGCCCAATTTTTTATTAATAAAATCTTTCAACATGCCATAATAACTACAATCAGTAAAAATATTATAGTTTTAAATTTTATAAAAGTAAATCTCTAATTTTCTGTATAGTATCGGTCTGTGTAATTGGATGCCGGATTTCAGGACATTTTGGCAAAAAATCCGGAATTAAATCCGGCATATGTAAGGGGGGGGGGCGGCGGTGTCGAAGAACATTGGGGCCAAAACGCATAGATTTTTGCCCAATTCTTCGTTTGGGAGGGGGCTAAATTCATTTCGAAATTTTCTCATTTTAGATTAAACTTTTAGGTCTTTGGAGATGGCGAAAAAATGTCAGAAAAATTTGAAAAGTAAAAATTTCGAAATTTACCGGATTCAGAATGCCTGATTTCCGGAAATTTTTGGGTCCGGCATGCCGGTTTCCGTACATTTTTTTTGGCATTCAGTTACATCCCTGGTATCTACCGATCAATGTTACAGTAGTAGAAGTCGTATACTGTATTTCTCAGGCCTTGTACAAAAATTATAACATTTTTTCTGATTTTCACCACCTCCCTCACTGCTTTGTTGCAGGCGGCCACTGCACGCGCGCTGTTCCACCTGATGGCACTGCACTTTTGCAAAAAGTTTGCAAACGGCACGTCCGGCATATATAATGAAGACGAGGAGGAGCAGCTTCCGGCATCATCGTCTCCGGAATCGTCGACTGACGAACTTCCGGCACAAGTGCATGAAAATGAATGCAAATTGCACAAGCCGCTGGCTGAGGAACAATTGAAGCGCATTTGGAAAATTGAAGAAGCGTAAAATTTTGTGCATTTTAAAATTTTAAATTCAAACATATGCCAATTTATTGCAGAAAAGCTCTGTTGACGATTTGCGATAAAATTATAAAGAAGATCATTGATCAAGTCTATCAAAACCATGAAAGAGTAAGCGTATTATATTATAAATATATTAGTTTTGCATATTAGGATTAATTGAATGTTCTTAGTATTACATATTTGAAAATTCAAATATTACGAGAAGCTAGTATTATTTGAAATTCTTCACAAAAGGAATTTTAGTAAAATCTGAAATCCTTTTTTTTAACTAAAATTATACAAATTATTTGAATATTTTCAAATAATAATCCCGACATGTACATAATATCTAAACTTATTCGAAGAATTTAATGGAGGAATATTTTTTGATCAGAATTTTTAAATTTTACACCGATTCCTTGTCCTTGAACTTTTGATCATTCACGAGTCTTGTGTATATAAAATTTTCGTCAAATTTTTGCTCAAAATTCCTAATCAATCGATCATAATCAGTGTTGAGCTTCCTATTGTAATGTTAACCCAATTTCTTTCGTGTACAGCTTGTCAAGCCCATATTCACGCGTTCTGAGGTGAAAGCCTTTTTGCCAATCAATGACAATACGTTGGTCAAATTCCCGCCGGGCAATGGCGCCCACGGGGGCACGTACTACATGGACCGTGTGCTGCTCTACTACTACCCGGACGTCGTGGCGTATGTGCTGCACGCGCTCATGGACACGCTATTTAAGCACCGAGTGGTGCCGCTGCATTTCAGTCTTGAGTATCGCTACGTGCGCATGTGCGACGGCATCACGCTGAACAACAAACGTGAACAGTTGATCAACGAGATTGACGCGTTGAAGGGCATGACAAGCGCGCGGAAGCTGAAACATCTGGAGCGTGCAGAGATGGAACGCATGCAGCGTGAACAGCAACAGACAAAGCAGGTGGACAAAAATGATCAAATTTGAAATACAGTAAACCATTCAAAACTAAACGGAATTTGAATACATCCTTTTCCGACTAGGGCGGGCGCGGTTCTTGGCAATTCTTCGGGTTTTCCGAGCCGAACCGAAGAACCGAAAAATCCCGGTTTACGGTTCGGTCTGGTTCAGTTCGGAACCGCCAACCCCATTCCCGACCCTTCATGGGTACTTTGGTCGGGAATCGTCATGAGCGACACGTCAGGAATTGGGGGTGGGGATGCGTTCCAACAAAAAAAGAAGAAGCGGAATTCGGGCTAATTATCCGCGAGCGATACATCTCGATGATCAGGGGATCGTCGGGAGGGCACAAGTCGGAGTTCGGGACAGGATGTGGCTTAGAAATGCCACGGATCATCGGGGTAGGGCATGCCAGGGGCCGAATGAATCCCAAAATTGTCGTCGCTGGCTGGAGGTCTTGAATAGAGATCGAACCGATCGAGATTCTCGATTGAAATCTCGGTAAATTTCGACGAGATTCTTGATCCGGTCCACAAGCCCGCCCTCAGAGGTCTTGAATCTTACTCAATTGTCTATCACTTGCAGCTGACTGTAGAGGAAAAGAAAAATTTGGTGGACGAGCTCAAAAATACGACAATTGCTCGTGCACTGCTCCGTCTCGCGGCTGCCTTCCTTTGTGCCGGCGGCGACGAGAACGAGACGACCAGCTGTGGTGATGTCCATTTGAAAAAGGCATTCGACGAACTTGGCACCGTCATGGACGATGCGCAATTGAAAGCACTGTAATGTTTTGGATTTTTTTACTCTGATCCAATAGAGCCCGACATTTTGAAAATTCCTGGACCTGGATTTTAGGGGTGCCTGGAAATTCCTGGATCTGGATCTTGGATTTTAGGAAGGTGCCTGGACCTGATTTCTTGCACAAAAATCCAGGTCCAGGAAAATCCAGGCCTGGATCTAGGCCCAGGTCGGGCTCTTATATCCAATATATTCCACCTCGCATCTGGACGTTGTTGGTTTTTTTTTTTTGTAATTTTATTGATTTTAGGGTTAGGAAATTTTTAGGCCCATACAAAAAAATTTTTGTTTGCAATTTACAGCAAGAAGAACGGTGAATTGAATAAGAAAGTGAAACATTTTGTTCACCAAATCATTGTCAACTACAATGAGCTTATTGCGGAAGAGGAGGTAAAACAAGCAGAAACTTTAAATAAATTTTAAAAAATTCAAATTTTCTGAAGGAGGATTTTTTAAATTTCTTCTTTGAAATTATGTAATTTCAAGATATTTTAGATACAAAATTAAAACAAACATTTATTTCTTAATTTTAACAATTAAATTTAAAAATGCGGCAATCTTGTCGATGAGGTTCGGGATCGGGGGGCTCAAATTGCCCTCTTTTTATGGCAAATGCCATTTTGGAAATTTGCCATATTCCATACATGCCATAATTTTGCCATATTTTATAGGACTTTGTGAAATTCTTATTTTTTGAGTGTAAAATGAGAATTTACCGAAATCAGATTTATTGTTTTCTATGCCTTATTTGCGAAAACGGATGCCATAAAAATGCCATATTGTCTCGCAGATTCGGGATTCGTAATTGTTCGAAACAAAGTCAGATTCGGACCTGAAGACCATTAGAAATACTTTTTTACTTTTCAAAAATGGGATGGACAGTCGACAAATTTACCAAAAATAGCTTTGAAATGCCATTTTTCAGTTGGACAAGTTCAGCACAAAGATTGTTGCCGAGTTGGAGCTGTTGCCGAAGGGGCCCGGCTTCTTCGAACGGCTTCAAAATGAACATCAGCAAATGATTAAGGTACGGTTTTCGATGTGAAAATTGATTAAGCTTCAATTTTGAAGTGTTAAAATTCAAATTCAAAAATTTAGAGTTCAAAGAAATTTATTACTAGTGCTGGGATTATAAGCACCAAAAAATATGGCCAAAATATGCATTTTGTTAATTTTTGCCAAACTATATGCTCCAAAATCCTCTAAATGTTTGTTTTTATTGCATTTTGAAAGATTTTTAATCAAAAAAGTGCCAAAATTGGCAAAATACCTATCTATGCAGGGTTTAAAAAAAGAGAAAGAGCAACGTAACAACACATTTGAGTTAATTTAATCAAAAATAATTTTAAAAATATACAAAATGCATATAAATCCCAGCCCTATTTATTAAGCAATGGCTTTTTAAATAAAAAGCACGAAAAAATTTCGAGAATCTCGAAAAACTCTTAATAATCTTACGTCGAGATTTACTGACATTCCGAACGAGAATCTCGATCGGCACTTTCTCTATTTTTAAATACCCCATGTTTTTGCTTCAAGAACCCGCCCAAAGAGTTGGAGGCGGAGGTCAAGTTTGAGTTGTCCAAGTCCGCGCACTCGCCCGACCTGCAGCGCATGCAGCAACGCTCGGGCTTTGTGGGCAACTTGCAAGCCTGGTGGCAGAATTTCACGCCAAATTCGTCGTCGTCGTTCGATGCTGCTAGTGGACTGAAGCAGCCGTTGTTGGCACAGCCCCAACACGTGGGGAAAAGCACCGATTTATGAGAAGCGCGAATGAGATGGAGGAAGCGGAAGTGCCTTTTATATGTACTGACTGATCAGTTTATTGTGATCTGGTTTTTTATAAAACAATCAGTCGTCGATCCGTCGTCTAGGAGAGTATTCAAAATGATCTGTTAGAACTTGAGCTGACCGGGACCGGGATTTATAGGGAAAAACCGGGACCGGGATTGAGAAAATTAAAAAAGCGCAATTTATAAGGGGGAATTTCAGTCCCAAAATTGAGACTTCAGTACCAGTCCTGGTACCGGCCAACTTTGATCAAAAACAGGTCACTAAGCATCATTTTGAAAACAAGGTCCTTCCTTCAATCATTCCGTCTAGAAACTGCAAAATTCAAAACTAAAACTGATTTTGTATCCATTTTCGTAAATTTGTTTCGTATGTATTATTTGAATTTTTCATTATGCGTAAATCGAGTGCTATGTTTAACTAAGCAACAGCATTTTGTCGAGTAACCTAATTCTTGACACGAAAAATTGGGCTGCTGAAATCCCATTAAACGGACATTTCGCACATTGGACATTTCGCACCTTGGACATCTCGCATCATTGGACATTTCGCACATTGGACATTTCGCACATTGGACATCTAGCATCATTGGACATTTCGCACATTGGACATTTCGCATCATTGGACATTTCGCACATGGGAATGGTTCAGATTCGAATAAAAATACTACCAATCGATTCCTCTCGTCAGCTGAGACGGGTCTGGAATTCCGAATTCCGGGCTTTTTAGCAAAAAATCAGGAAAAAATCCGGAATTTACAAAAATTGTCAGGGTTTTTCATAGTTTTTGGATCAGTTTGAAGAGGAGAGGGGGGAGGGGGGGGGGGTCGGCGGTCACGATAAGCGCCACCGAGGAAATTGTAAATTTTTGATGAAAATCTTAAGAAAATGGCCCAAAAACGCAAAAAATGGACAAAAAACTCATCGCGGACGGACGAAAAATCAGAAAAAATTAGAATATTTCAAATTAGATTTCAAAATTTCCGGATATTTCCGGAAATCCGGCATCCCGGACCTAAAAATGTCCGCAAATCCGGCATCCCGGACCCAAAAAAATGTAGGAAAAACTAGCTTTACAAATTATGCCAAAAAATAAAGAAAAATGAACCAGAATGCCAATGTTATGTCAAAATCATCGATATTTTCGCCAAACACAAAGCAAAAACTGCTGCTTCTTGGGAATTTAAAAATAGATTAGCTAAATTACCGCTTCAACACATATTTAATCATTTTTAGTATTGTACAGAATAATCACAAAAAAAAATCGGATAAATTGGGTTCAGCAGGAGCCCTGGATCCGTTCAATTTTATCAAAAACGTTCATTCTTTGTAGCCCCATTTTTCGCATTGTCCACCTCATTAGTCTCCGCTTTATGGTTGTTGGCCATAATATGGCGCCGCGTTTGCACAAACAAAATTGTAATGGCCAACAAAACGGCGACAAAACTTAGTGTTGCGATGCCAATCGAAAATAAATTTAAAATAAATACATTTTAAAAGAATAATTAAAAATATTGTTTAAATGCCTAAAAAAAGGATTTTTTTAATTCAACAAAAATAGAATTATAATTAAAATTAGTGTAGTTTTTTAATATTTAATTATCAATGAATATACAATAACTTAAAGATTATGAAATTAATAAATAAATTTAAATTGATCAAAATTAGAAATAATAAAATGAAGTTGAGTACTTTGAATTAAATGTTCTAATTAAAACGAAAATCTTACCAAATCTGAACTTTTAATCCCAGTTTCCTGACCAGACATTATGACAATTTTTTGATTTTATGAATTTAAACCTAAAATAATAACATAATTATAATGAAAAAAAATGTGAAAAGATAAATGACATAAACCCGAAAAATGTTTTAACTTATAAGAATCACAGTTAGAAACCCACGAGTTTTTTGATGCCAAAACTTAAGGCATCAAAAACTCGTGAGAATTACGAAAAAAAATTTCACGAGCAAAATAATCTGATCAAAAATAAATAGCAGCAAATGAAAAGAGTGTAAAGAATTGCTGAGAATTATCGGACGGGCGACCCAAATCAATTCAACAAAACTACGGCTGATCACACAAATGAACACGGCAAACCATTACATCGATCGATAGAAAAATGGAAGAATTTAAATAAAAATATTTTAATTTATCTTTTAATTTATTCTAACAATTTTAATAAGTACCCCAATCTTTTCAAAAAAAATTTCTAAATTGTACAATATAGCCTATATAGTTTGTCTAAAATCTGAAGCCCTGGGGTTTTTGAATAGATTTAAATTTTATGGATTGCCCCCAATCTTTTCAAAAAAAAATTTCTAAATTTACAACAGCCTATATAGTTTGTCTGAAATCTGGGAGCCCTGGGCTTTTAACCTTATTTTGTTGAATATAATTAGAATTTTATGAATTGCCCCAATCTTTTCAAAAAAAAAATTTCTAAATTGTACAATATAGCCTATATAATTGTCTGAAATCTGGATTATTCATATGCCCTCTAAGTTTTTTGCCTTAAATAGAAAATTTTTCTTTCAAAAGGTTTGTGGTTAAATAAATATATGCCTTTTAAATCAATACGTTTAACATCGCTTCCGGTCCGAATCCCACTCCAGCAAAAAGTGTCTCGAATCCCACCCAAGCCAAAAAAGGTCCGAATCCCACCCGTCCGAATCCCACCCAAGCCAAAAACAGTCAGAATCCCACTCGTCCGAATCCCACCAAGCAAAAAAAAGTTCTGAATCCCACCATGACCGAATAGTTCGAATCCCACCTCTACTAAAAACAATCAAAAAGGCTCATTACTTTACAAAAATGAAAAAGATAAAAAAATTTGAGTCGAATTTTTTTCCTACTTTATTTTTCTCAAAGCAAACCAATCAAATATTTATGATCCGATTCAAAAGCTTATATTGGGTAGAAGCTATCTTCAAGCAAAGGCTAAGCGCTCTGACAAACTACAAATATTTGTGGTCCGAAAAGCTGGATTTTTTTTAAAATTCTTCGCGACATAACTTTTTTAGGGGGTTTCCAATCGCTTAGCTTTTGCTTGTTGATAGCATTTCCTCAATATTAGCTTTCGAATGGTATCAAAAATGCTGGATTTAGTTGGCTTTGCAAAAAAGTTAGTCGAAGTGGGTCCTGCGTCCGTCTTCCACAAGCCTTGATTTGAAATTCGAATTAGTGTTATTCTATTCTACTTTGATCGCAAACTTAATACCAAACAAATGATGCCACAAGTAAATAAAATTTTGTTTTTTTTTAAATTTGGTGGCATTCGAGACTTTTTTGGGTGTGGTGGGATTCGGAACTTTTTGGCTTGAGTGGGATTCGGCATTAAAAAAGTAATAATTCGATTAAAACAAATTTCAATAGTTTTATAAAATGCTAGGAAACAATGTAATAAAATAAAAACGCTTTTATATTTAAATTTTTAAATTTAAAGTTATTTATTTAAAAATAAACATAAAAATATTCAAAAGACGAATAAAAGTTTAAAAAATAAAATATCAATTGAATTCGTTTATTCAAAATAATAAATAAATAAATTTTTAAATCATTAATTTTATTTCATAAATATTCAATTGCAAAATTAGCAAAATCACAATTTTAGAATTTAAAAATATGCTTTTGTTTAATAATAATTACAATTTTAAAATTTATTACTTTAATTTTGATACTTCATTAAAAAAAAAATTATGATTTAATAATGACTGGATTTTGATTGATTAGGCTTGCGTTTGCCAAATTCATTAAAAACATGACTTGTAGTTTCGCATTCCACGTTTTTTTTTTTATTGTTTTGTTTTAACTATTTTCACTTTTCCCTCTCATTTATTCAGGGCCCATAAATTGGAATTTTTAATGGAGAAATAAAACAATATTTGACTGATGAATTTATTTTTTGGATATAATTTCATAAAAAATTTGCAAAAATTAAGAAAAAAATTCCAGCGGCGCCTATAGTCATTTTTGAAACTTTTTTTTCTAAATAAATTCGTCAAAATGTTTATTTTTTCATTCGACGGGGGCCGCCGGACCCCTCCAATGAATAAAATGTTAAACGGAGACAAGAAAAAATTTTAGGGAAAACATTCAAAATCCGATCTAAAAATGCAAAATGTTTGTTTAGATGAAAAGTTTGTTGATTTTTATTTTATTTTTTGTTCTTCCATTGGGTGTTGAAGTGACAAATGATGACGATGCCATCGAAGTGAGCAGTCCACAAAATTCAAGTAAAATTAATTTGAATTTTTTTTGAAATTTAATTCATTTTCAGAGGCGGCCAATTCAAATACGGATGGCAATGAACTCGACAAGAAAATGGTGCTCAAACAGTCGAATATTTTTGCCAAATTATCTCCGAAAAAACTGATAAGCTTCGGGAAAAGCCAGCAACAGGATGAAGACGGCATTCAAAAGGGTTAGGCTTCAGAAAATATGAAAAACACTTCGTTTTGGCAATATTTAACACAAAAATTATTTGAAAAACATGGGCTACTTTTATTTTAGTATATTTTTGACGAAACAAACTTTTCTTGAATTAGCTAGATTTATTTAAGAATTATGATTTAAACTTATTAAATGGATTGGTTACTTTTGAAAATAATTTCTTTTTTGTAGTTTTGCATTTTGACCTGAGCTATAGCGAAGTGCTGTTTTTGGAAGCATTTATTGTGAATAGAATTCGGAACTCTCTGATACGCCCACTCGTTGAGGGCTACGTGCAAATCACCAAATACAAGACCAATACCGTTTACCAAGTCAGCATAAAGCAAAAAGAAAATTACAATTTTTTGAATTTTTCAATTCAATTTTCCCAAAAAGTGTTTGATGTGTTAAATCATTTTGAATTATCACTTTTCCATTTTAGTGAATACTTCTTTAATTTTTATTTAAGAAAATTGATAAAATATATGCAAGTTTCCCCACTGAAGAAGTGACAAAATGGCAAAATATTTTTGGCAAATTTACACAATATTTGAAGCAAAAAACTGAAAGCTATAAAAGTAAATTCAATCATTTTTTTAAATTTGTTATTAAAACTGTAGCCAAAAACAAATCCATTAAATTAAAAAAAAATATTTAAATTATTTTATTAAATTTTTAAAATTTGTAGAAGAACACGACGAACAAATTGCGCCAGAAAGTGTGGTCATTTTCCAATTCGACGCNATATTTAAATTATTTTATTAAATTTTTAAAATTTGTAGAAGAACACGACGAACAAATTGCGCCAGAAAGTGTGGTCATTTTCCAATTCGACGCCTTGCTTATGTTCGGAGAGTCCATCTTCAACGCATGTCTTAATGAATATAAGCTCAACCAAAATGTCATGGTCGGCTGGTGGCGTTCTTTTCGCTATGAGTAAAAATATTATTTAAATTATTCAAATTTTTATGAATTTTTTTATTTAATAAAAATATGGTAAAGAATTGTGAATTTACTGTTACAATCATTAGTTAAACAAATAAAAACATATCCTCCCATTTTACTTTTTTTCAAATCGCATTTCAATTATAAAATTTTACTTAAAAATATTCATATTTATTTTCACATTTTTTATTTATTGAATAATTTGCAGATTGCCCACTTCCAAACTGATTTATTATGCACCAGGAAGTGCGGATGAGCAACCCCAACTGCGAATACCATTGCTACAGTACTGTGTTTGGGGAAGGAACTACTACAGTGGCAACACCAAAAGTATCAAAAAGTACGGTATTATAAACTAGGTGTTTTATTAAAAGGCAATGAAGATCTGAGTTTCTCGAAAAAAAAAATTGAAATGAAGCTTTTTTATAGAATAATTATGTTAAATTCTAAATGTAATTTTTTTTTAATATAAATTATATAATAATCAATTATGTTATCAGTTAAAACAAGATCTTTTTTTCAGGAAAGGCAGCGAATTGCAGAAATATTTTGCTATTAAAGTTCCAAAACATCTTATTCAAATAAATTTGCATGTGCCTGAATATTTGACGGAGGATGGGGGTAATATTTTCGAAAATTGGCTACGACTCAGTCAAGAGCCCGGACAGGACCTGGATCCCCAGGCCTGGATTTTCCAGGACTCCTGATCGAGAATACTGCTGGCATTTTTGTCAAATCACCACGATCATAATATCCTGAAAAACCAGGATTTGATCCTGTAAATACTGATCCTGGTCATTTACCAAATCCTGATCTGGGATTTAAAGCCTAATTTGATCCTGATCCGGAATTTAAAGCCAGATTTTGATTCTGATCCGGGAAATCCTGATCTTGATCCGGGATTTAATGACCCGGGATTTAAATCCTGATCTTGATCCGGGATTTAAATCCTGATCTTGATCCTGATCCGGGATTTAAATCCTGGTCTTGATCTGATCCGGGATTTACAGCCCGATCTTGACGTGATTTAAATCCTGATCTTGATACTGATCCGGATTTTTCAAAATCCGGGCTCTAGTCACAACATAAAAATGTCGAACGAATTTCCAAATTTTAAATTTCGTTAAGCTTCTTTCAATCCGGAAGACATGCCTGATCAGGGAGAAAACCAAGATGCCGCACCAATCTTCTTGGCACTTTATCAGTTGCAAGTGAATTTAAAAATTTAAAAATATTTTTTATTTTTCAATTTTAGTCTTATGATTTCATACACCCAAGCGTTATTGTTGGCAAACTGGATATAAATGTACAAAAATTTCAAAATGACTTTTTAATTTAAAAATGTTTAGAATTTTGTTAGTGCACCGGAGAACTGTTTAGAAGTTCATTACAGCACCGGTGGCATCAGAGTTACTGAGCTTGGCGAATTTGGCGTTCCGAAAAAACTGAAAATTATGTAAGATTAAAAAAAATATCATTCTGTAATAATAAGCGAACAATAGTTTTGATAAAATTAAAATTTAATTACCCAAATTGTTTAGCAAAGTTTTGATGCTGAAAAATGTGACCACCAAGTTCAGTGTTCGTCAAATTGAATCGGTGCTCGATTATTTGGCACTCAAATACAAAAAACATGACGACATCAACTTAAATTGTGTCCATTTTATCAGCGAATTGATTAATTTGATTTCGGCAGAACGTCAAAATGGCACATACCCTCCGGAAACGGTTGAATAAAATAAAATAAATTGATTAAATCCAAAACAAGAGCCTAGGTAAAATTTTCTTAAATACATTGACCTAGAATTACTAGAAACTGGGAACATAGCATTTACCTAGTTGAATATTTATTTTGGGATTAAACAATTTAAAATTTACAAAAAAAACATTTTGTATACAGCCCTATGAATAAACTACTAATCGTGGCTCTTTATTTCTTTTACATTATTTTCAATTAATTCATTTTAGTATTTAAAATCCGAGAGCCTACATATTTATATTTAATTTGTGAATGTTAACATTTTTTAGCTCAATTATACGGAATACCCGGTTATTTATGAGAGTGATGATGAAACGTTTACAATCTCGAATGAGGTAAATGAAAACTTATTGTTAAAAATTTTAAATTTTTTTTATTAATTTAGGGAGAAGAGCACAGTGTGAATTGGGAAGACAATGAATTTTTGAAGTTGCCAAAAATCCTTGTAATTTCAAAAAAATTGCCAAAAGCTGCGCAAAGCGTTGTTCGACAATTTACAAATCTTTTCCACTGAGTGAGAGAACGATGTGTGATGTATTTGATGGGTGCGCTTCGTTTCCCCCCGGACGGTCTGAATGTCCATAAACTCTGTTCTTAGTCAACTAAGCTCTAAATCTTAAAAGTCTTCAGAATATTTGTGCAATTATAAGCTAATCGATCAAGAAGCTTGTAAAATGTAACAGATATTGATCACGAAAAAGTCGAAATTTTCGAACCCTCAAAATATGAAAAGCCTGAGAAATAAGTATTATGGCCACCCTGCTGGGATGATCACCATTCACTGTACCAATTTTCGGGGAGGAGCGAACGCGATTCCCGCGGGCAAAAAAACCTTAGAAAAGACCGTTTCGCTCGTCCCCCGGGGGGTGAACCATCATCCGCTCCAGTCCCCTCAAACTTCTTCTTATCTGCTGATGAGAAAAGGTTCGTCGCCGTCACCACTGATCGGGAATTGTCCACATTTCATTTACTATATGCGATTTGGCATTTTATCAGATTGACTGTCTCAAAATTGTTGCGATTTTGTGCCACCACCCTTTGGAGTTGTTGTTTTTGATCAGATGTGCGAAGAATGACAAATTGTTCTATTTTGGGAAAGACTTTCCGGGCACGGAGTTCTGGGGAAAGTGGTTGAGACAAATTTAAATTTATATTGAAACAGCATTTAGGTATTATGGTTAATGTACTAGATTGGGTATTAGTTGCCGTTAAAAGTGCTTATTCAAAACAATATTTTTTGCAATAAGTGCTCCGGGATCGCATCTCCAAGACTCAGTTGTCCAATGTTTAAAAGTTGGCATTTTTTCCTTTTTAGTCTTTTAAATATTTGACATTTCAGTCCCCAGCTTAAATGATCATGTCAGTATGAGGTAAACCGGTTTTCAAAAAAGTGGTGATTCGCTCAAGCCAACTCCAACCGAATACAACCGCCGCCGATTTTAAGGGGTGGGCCATTGCCAGGCCTCGCGGTGGATACTCCGCACGCCGTTGAAGGACATGGAGAGAGTGATCCATCGTCTAACTCTCTCCCGTCCCATTCCGCGATGCGGAATGAGAGGGAAATAGTGTAGACCGCAGCACAATGCAAAATGCGAGAGGCTGCGGTTTTAGCCGCATCAAACGCTCACTGCCCGAGGGCAGCCCAGCGAGTGACGCGGGGCCCGTCCGACGCGCACGAACATGTCGCGCTTTGTGCACCGGACGAAGCAAAGCGGCGACAGCGCGCGCGCACTGCCATGGCCGCCGGCGGGAAACGGCGCTGGGCGAGCAAACCACACGCCACTGCACGCAGCTTGCCTTTCTTATATAATGTAAAGGAATTTCCTCATTCTTTTTTCTGATAGGGAGCAAAAAGGACGAGAAAGAAAGTGCAGAGACATTAATATTTTCATTTATATTCGTTTCTTTTTTACTTTATGAACTACTATTGTCTGTTGTTCTTAAGAGATTTGCAAAAAAAAATTCTTTAAATAACATTAAGAAACAAAAATCATTAATCGGACCACACTTTGAGTCACTATTAAGCAATAAGTATGGGTGAATTTTTGTTTTAATTTTAGCAATTTTTGTTATGATTTCATCTAAAATTGACAAAATGTACACAATAAAAATATTTCTCCATTAAAATTCCAAGAAGGCCGGTTTTCGAGAGTTGTCTTTGCCTTATGGGTCAAAAAGGGACCCCTTTTTAGAAAATTTAACGTTGACAAAAAATTAAGACTAACTTTTAAATCTCAAGAAGTAAAAAAGATTAATTTTTCTGCATTTTTTAAACTTTCATTTGAATATCTCAATTAAGAAACAAAAAATCGGACGACAGTTTGAGTGACTATTTTGTTTAAAAAAAGTATTAAGCAATCAAAAACCTTCAAATATAGGCACTAAAATTTCCATTTTTAAGGTTAATTTAATATAATTTTATTCAAATCTAATAAATCAGAGTTGGCGATTCGTAGTTGCACATTAAAAATTAAAATGCATTAAAAAGAGTTTTTGGTCCAGAAAAAAGTCGTTTTTCAGGAGGAAATTTTATCCGAGAAAAAATCAATTATTCATGATTTTTTAAATTAAAAAAAATTCCAAAATAAATAAATGTACAGAAATTTCAAATTTATACGCTGTTCATTTTCACGAAATAAAAAATTGTTAACAAAATAAACTAAATAATTTTAAATAAACAGTATTTACTTCATCATTATAAAAAGCATAAAAAATCTACCTTTAAAAGTAACAAAATCACTAAAAAAGCACTGAAAATCAATGTTATGTTCCAATCCGCCTGACCTGCCGGTGCAGGCGTGGGCGGCGACAGCGCGCGCTGCTGTCATTGTGCCGAGTCGGGAAACGGCGCCGGCGAGCAAATCGCATGGAGACAAACGCCACCCGCTTTCTTATATAATAAAAGGGCATTTTCCAAATCTTTTTTTGATAGGATGCAAAAGAGCGGTCGGAGGCTGAACAAATTTCATTTACGCTCGTTTCTTTTCCTCTCCTTTTGTGCACAGACTTTTTCCCCAACTTTCGTTCCTTCCGTTCTTTCCTTTTTTTCTTTATTTTGTGGGATGAAAATTGGTCCTAAATTCGAATTATCCTGAAAATCAGCAAAATCAGAATTTGGATAAAAATGAACAAATACATATGCTGCATTTTGGACATTTTTCAAGCGAAAATTCAAAAAAGAATGCGAAAAATGCTTAAAAATTAACAAATTTGGCTATCTGTCTAAAGATTATTCAAAATTTAAACAAAAAATCCTTCAAAAAGCTCCAGAAAACTCAAATAAAGGACAAAAAAGCTGTGTAGCCTAAATAAAGGACAAATCTTTAAAATAAGGACATTTCAAATTTTAAAGATTGGGGTACCTCAAAAAAGGACAAATCTTTAAAATAAGGACATTTCAAATTTNACATTTCAAATTTTAAAGATTGGGGTACCTCAAAAAAGGACAAATCTTTAAAATAAGGACATTTCAAATTTTAAAGATTGGGGTACCTCAAAAAAAGGACAAATCTTTAAAAAAAGGACAAATGGCACCCCTGAATTAGCCTCAGGACCGGCACTGAAGATTATTAAACCGAGATTTGGAAGTTCGGAAATTCAAGATTCAGTGATAAATAATGACCGGTTAGTGAGTACAAAAATTCGGGACACGGTACCTTAAAAAGTCGGGCTTTTAACCATATTTTGTTGAATATAATTCAAATTTTATGAATTGCCCCAATCTTTTCAAAAAAAAATATTTCTAAATTGTACAATATAGCCTATATAATTGTCTGAAATCTGGATTGTTCATATGCCCTCTAAGCCATGAGATTGCACTGAGGCGCGTGGTTTGCCTGAAATAGAAAATTTTGCTTTCAAAATGTTTGTGGTTAAATAAATATATGCCTTTTAAATCAATACGTTTAACATTTTCAATACATATAAAAAGCAATTGATTTCTTTGTAAAGCGCACTTTCGTAATATCCAAATGAAATTGAAATTTAAAATATTAATTCTAGAGCATTAAAAAAATAATAATTCGATTAAAACAAATTTCAATAGTTTTTATTAAATCCTAGGAAACAATATACAATAATAAAATAAAAACGATTTTTTCAATATTTTAAATTTAAAATTAATTATTTGGAAATAAACTTAAAAATATTCTAAAGACGAATAAATATCAATCTAACTTATACTTATAGAATAAAAGTAAAGAATTCGTTTATTCAAAATAATAAATAAAAAATTTAAATCATTAATTTATTTTATAAATATTCAATTCCAAATTAGCAAAGTTACAATTTTAGAATTTAGAAATATGCTTTTGTTTAATAATAATTAGGTTTTTAAAATTATTACTTTAAATGTTTGAACGGAGACAAGAAAAAGTTTTAGGGAAAACATTCAAAATCGGATCTAAAAAAAAATGCAAAATGTTTGTTTAGATGAAAAGTTTGTTGATTTTTATTTTATTTTTTGTTCTTCCATTGGGTGTTGAAGTGACAAATGATGACGATGCAATCGAAGTGAGCAGTCCACAAAATTCAAGTAAAATTAATTTGAATTTTTTTGAAATTTAATTCATTTTCAGAGGCGGCCAATTCAAATACGGATGGCAATGAACTCGACAAGAAAATGGTGCTCAAACAGTCGAATATTTTTGCCAAATTATCTCCGAAAAAACTGATAAGCTTCGGGAAAAGCCAGCAACAGGATGAAGACGGCATTCAAAAGGGTTAGGCTTCAGAAAATATGAAAAACACTTCGTTTTGGCAATATTTAACACAAAAATTATTTGAAAAACATGGGCTACTTTTATTTTAGTATATTTTTGACGAAACAAACTTTTCTTGAATTAGCTAGATTTATTTAAGAATTATGATTTAAACTTATTAAATGGATTGGTTACTTTTGAAAATAATTTCTTTTTTGTAGTTTTGCATTTTGACCTGAGCTATAGCGAAGTGCTGTTTTTGGAAGCATTTATTGTGAATAGAATTCGGAACTCTCTGATACGCCCACTCGTTGAGGGCTACGTGCAAATCACCAAATACAAGACCAATACCGTTTACCAAGTCAGCATAAAGCAAAAAGAAAATTACAATTTTTTGAATTTTTCAATTCAATTTTCCCAAAAAGTGTTTGATGTGTTAAATCATTTTGAATTATCACTTTTCCATTTTAGTGAATACTTCTTTAATTTTTATTTAAGAAAATTGATAAAATATATGCAAGTTTCCCCACTGAAGAAGTGACAAAATGGCAAAATATTTTTGGCAAATTTACACAATATTTGAAGCAAAAAACTGAAAGCTATAAAAGTAAATTCAATCATTTTTTTAAATTTGTTATTAAAACTGTAGCCAAAAACAAATCCATTAAATTAAAAAAAAATATTTAAATTATTTTATTAAATTTTTAAAATTTGTAGAAGAACACGACGAACAAATTGCGCCAGAAAGTGTGGTCATTTTCCAATTCGACGCTTTGCTTATGCTCGGAGAGTCCATCTTCAACGCATGTCTTAAGGAATATAAGCTCAACCAAAATGCCATGGTCGGCTGGTGGCGTTCTTTTCGCTATGAGTAAAAATATTATTTAAATTATTCAAATTTTTATGAAAATTTTTTTATTTAATAAAAATATGGTAAAGAATTGTGAATTTACTGTTATAATCATTAGTAGGGTAGGACAGTACCGGTTAAACGGTTACGAAACCGGTTACGAAAACCGGGTATTTTGGGAAATTAACCGGTTACGAAAACCGGGTATTTTGGGAAATTAACCGGTTACGAAAACCGGGTATTTTGGGAAATTAACCGGTTACGAAAACCGGGTCTTCAAAATCCCGGTTAACCGAAAACCGGGTACCCAAACCGGCGGTTTAAGCACCCCTAGTTATTGGACTTTTTTGGTTAATTTTAAATGAATTTGAATTTTTATTCAATGCAAGTGTGGCTCAGTTGTGAGAATAATTGGCGCCGGGTCTATAGCTTTCTTGAATTTAATAATAATAAGTACTCCTTTTTACAAAAAAAAACATCACTCAGAAACCTTATAAATGGTGATTTTTTTTTGTTGTTGAAATTTTAGGCACATTTTCCTAAGTGAATTCACTAAACCTTTATTTTTTTCCCGGAGGTAGACCTCTCACATTCTTAAAAAGCTTCAAAAAATTACCGTATTTTTAAACTTTTGGTTGCAAATCTCTTAACAAATTTAGTCAATAATTCAAAAATTTTCTCGGCGGCGCCTATCGGCACCGCCGACCCCCCAAACTTGTATTCCTGATCAACTTTCTTAACAAAAAATTCATAAATTAAAAATTTATTGGTTCCGAATTCATAATCTCGACTCTCACCCAAAATTAAAGTCTCGATTCTACTGCTCGAATACTTTATTTAAAGTTTACAAAAAATACTTAGTAAATTAATGAAATTAAAATATCTTTATTATTTTGAAGGAAAAATATTTCAACGTTTTTCAGAACTGAACAGATCCAAAAAAAGTTGGAACAGTAAAACACTGGTCATAAACCGAAAACCGGTCGGTTAACCGGTCAAAAGTTCTAAACCGGTTACGAAAACCGGGTCTTTGAAAACCCGGTTAACCGAAACCGGGGGTACCGGTTTTTAACCGGTACTGTCCTACCCTAATCATTAGTTAAACAAATAAAAACATATCCTTTCAATTTACTTTTTTTCAAATCGCATTTCAATTATAAAATTTTACTTAAAAATATTCATATTTATTTTCACATTTTTTATTTATTGAATAATTTGCAGATTGCCCACTTCCAAACTGATTTATTATGCACCAGGAAGTGCGGATGAGCAACCCCAACTGCGAATACCATTGCTACAGTACTGTGTTTGGGGAAGGAACTACTACAGTGGCAACACCAAAAGTATCAAAAAGTACGGTATTATAAACTAGGTGTTTTATTAAAAGGCAATGAAGATCTGAGTTTCTCGAAAAAAAAAATTGAAATGAAGCTTTTTTATAGAATAATTATGTTAAATTCTAAATGTAATTTTTTTTTAATATAAATTATATAATAATCAATTATGTTATCAGTTAAAACAAGATCTTTTTTTCAGGAAAGGCAGCGAATTGCAGAAATATTTTGCTATTAAAGTTCCAAAACATCTTATTCAAATAAATTTGCATGTGCCTGAATATTTGACGGAGGATGGGGGTAATATTTTCGAAAATTGGCTACGACTCAGTCAAGAGCCCGGACAGGACCTGGATCCCCAGGCCTGGATTTTCCAGGACTCCTGATCGAGAATACTGCTGGCATTTTTGTCAAATCACCACGATCATAATATCCTGAAAAACCAGGATTTGATCCTGTAAATACTGATCCTGGTCATTTACCAAATCCTGATCTGGGATTTAAAGCCTAATTTGATCCTGATCCGGAATTTAAAGCCAGATTTTGATTCTGATCCGGGAAATCCTGATCTTGATCCGGGATTTAATGACCCAGGATTTAAATCCTGATCTTGATCCGGGATTTACAGCCCGATCTTGACGTGATTTAAATCCTGATCTTGATACTGATCCGGTATTTTTCAAAATCCGGGCTCTAGTCACAACATAAAAATGTCGAACGAATTTCTAAATTTTTAAATTTGATTAAGCTTCTTTCAATCCGGAAGACATGCCTGATCAGGGAGAAAACCAAGATGCCACACCAATTTTCTTGGCACTTTATCAGTTGCAAGTGAGTTAAAATTTCAAAATATTTTTTTTAATTTTTCAATTTTAGTCTTATGATTTTATACACGCAAGCGTTATTGTTGGCAAACTGGATATAAATGTACAAAAATTTCAAAATGTGCACTTTTAATTTAAAAATGTTTAGAATTTTGTTGCAGCACCGGAGAACTGTTTAGAAGTTCATTACAGCACCGGTGGCATCAGAGTTACTGAGCTTGGCGAATTTGGCGTTCCGAAAAAACTGAAATTTATGTAAGATTAAAAAAAATATCATTCTGTAATAATAAGCGAACAATAGTTTTGATAAAATTAAAATTTAATTACCCAAATTGTTTAGCAAAGTTTTGATGCTGAAAAATGTGACCACCAAGTTCAGTGTTCGTCAAATTGAATCGGTGCTCGATTATTTGGCACTCAAATACAAAAAACATGACGACATCAACTTAAATTGTGTCCATTTTATCAGCGAATTGATTAATTTGATTTCGGCAGAACGTCAAAATGGCACATACCCTCCGGAAACGGTTGAATAAAATTATAAATTAAATTAATTCATTATTGATTAAATCCAAAACAGGAGCCTAGGTTGGAATTTTCTTAAATACTTGGACTTAGAATTACTTAAACTGGAAACATCTAGTTGAATATTTATTTTGGGATTAAACAATTTAAAATTTACAAAAAAACATTTTGTATAATAACTGGCCCAAGATTTTCAAAATTACCTAATTAGGCATACATAATTGGTAATATATTCTTCACCAATTCTCTTAATTTACAACCCTATGAATAAACTACTAATCGTGGCTCTTTATTTCTTTTACATTATTTTTAATTAATTCATTTTAGTATTTAAAATCCGAGAGCCTACATATTTATATTTAATTTGTGAATGTTAACATTTTTTAGCTCAATTATATGGAATACCCGGTTATTTATGAGAGTGATGATGCAACGTTTAAAATCTCGAATGAGGTAAATGAAAACTTATTGTTAAAAATTTTAAATTTTTTTTATTAATTTAGGGAAAAGAGCACAGTGTGAATTGGGAAGACAATGAATTTTTGAAGTTGCCAAAAATCCTTGTAATTTCAAAAAAATTGCCAAAAGCTGCGCAAAGCGTTGTTCGACAATTTACAAATCTTTTCCACTGAGTGAGAGAACGATGTGTGATGTATTTGAGTTACGAAAACCGGGTATTTTGGGAAATTAACCGGTTACGAAAACCGGGTCTTCAAAATCCCGGTTAACCGAAAACCGGGTACCCAAACCGGCGGTTTAAGCACCCCTAGTTATTGGACTTTTTTGGTTAATTTTAAATGAATTTGAATTTTTATTCAATGCAAGTGTGGCTCAGTTGTGAGAATAATTGGCGCCGGGTCTATAGCTTTCTTGAATTTAATAATAATAAGTACTCCTTTTTACAAAAAAAAACATCACTCAGAAACCTTATAAATGGTGATTTTTTTTGTTGAAATTTTAGGCACATTTTCCTAAGTGAATTCACTAAACCTTTATTTTTTTCCCGGAGGTAGACCTCTCACATTCTTAAAAAGCTTCAAAAAATTACCGTATTTTTAAACTTTTGGTTGCAAATCTCTTAACAAATTTAGTCAATAATTCAAAAATTTTCTCGGCGGCGCCTATCGGCACCGCCGACCCCCAAACTTGTATTCCTGATCAACTTTCTTAACAAAAAATTCATAAATTAAAAATTTATTGGTTCCGAATTCATAATCTCGACTCTCACCCAAAATTAAAGTCTCGATTCTACTGCTCGAATACTTTATTTAAAGTTTACAAAAATTACTTAGTAAATTAATGAAATTAAAATATCTTTATTATTTTGAAGGAAAAATATTTCAACGTTTTTCAGAACTGAACAGATCCAAAAAAAGTTGGAACAGTAAAACACTGGTCATAAACCGAAAACCGGTCGGTTAACCGGTCAAAAGTTCTAAACCGGTTACGAAAACCGGGTCTTTGAAAACCCGGTTAACCGAAAACCGGGGGTACCGGTTTTTAACCGGTACTGTCCTACCCTAATCATTAGTTAAACAAATAAAAACATATCCTTTCAATTTACTTTTTTTCAAATCGCATTTCAATTATAAAATTTTACTTAAAAATATTCATATTTATTTTCACATTTTTTATTTATTGAATAATTTGCAGATTGCCCACTTCCAAACTGATTTATTATGCACCAGGAAGTGCGGATGAGCAACCCCAACTGCGAATACCATTGCTACAGTACTGTGTTTGGGGAAGGAACTACTACCGTGACAACATCAAAAGTATCAAAAAGTACGGTATTATAAATTAGAACTAGGTATTTTATTAAAAGGCAATGAAGCGCCAAGTTTCGCAAAAAAATTGAAATTAAAGAATGATTCGGTTAAATTATAAATTTTTAAATGTATTTTTAAATAAAAATAATATAATAATCAATTATGTTATCAGTTAAAACAAGATCTTTTTTTCAGGAAAGGCAGTGAATTGCAGAAATATTTTGCTATTAAAGTTCCAAAACATCTTATTCAAATAAATTTGCATGTGCCTGAATACTTGACGGAGGATGGGGGTAATATTTTCGAAAATTGGCTACGACTCAGTCAAGAGCCCGGACAGGACCTGGATCCCCAGGCCTGGATTTTCCAGGACTCCTGATCGAGAATACTGCTGGCATTTTTGTCAAATCACCACGATCATAATATCCTGAAAAACCAGGATTTGATCCTGTAAATACTGATCCTGGTCATTTACCAAATCCTGATCTGGGATTTAAAGCCTAATTTGATCCTGATCCGGAATTTAAAGCCAGATTTTGATTCTGATCCGGGAAATCCTGATCTTGATCCGGGATTTAATGACCCAGGATTTAAATCCTGATCTTGATCCGGGATTTACAGCCCGATCTTGACGTGATTTAAATCCTGATCTTGATACTGATCCGGTATTTTTCAAAATCCGGGCTCTAGTCACAACATAAAAATGTCGAACGAATTTCTAAATTTTTAAATTTGATTAAGCTTCTTTCAATCCGGAAGACATGCCTGATCAGGGAGAAAACCAAGATGCCACACCAATTTTCTTGGCACTTTATCAGTTGCAAGTGAGTTAAAATTTCAAAATATTTTTTTTAATTTTTCAATTTTAGTCTTATGATTTTATACACGCAAGCGTTATTGTTGGCAAACTGGATATAAATGTACAAAAATTTCAAAATGTGCACTTTTAATTTAAAAATGTTTAGAATTTTGTTAGTGCACCGGAGAACTGTTTAGAAGTTCATTACAGCACCGGTGGCATCAGAGTTACTGAGCTTGGCGAATTTGGCGTTCCGAAAAAACTGAAATTTATGTAAGATTAAAAAAAATATCATTCTGTAATAATAAGCGAACAATAGTTTTGATAAAATTAAAATTTAATTACCCAAATTGTTTAGCAAAGTTTTGATGCTGAAAAATGTGACCACCAAGTTCAGTGTTCGTCAAATTGAATCGGTGCTCGATTATTTGGCACTCAAATACAAAAAACATGACGACATCAACTTAAATTGTGTCCATTTTATCAGCGAATTGATTAATTTGATTTCGGCAGAACGTCAAAATGGCACATACCCTCCGGAAACGGTTGAATAAAATTATAAATTAAATTAATTCATTATTGATTAAATCCAAAACAGGAGCCTAGGTTGGAATTTTCTTAAATACTTGGACTTAGAATTACTTAAACTGGAAACATCTAGTTGAATATTTATTTTGGGATTAAACAATTTAAAATTTACAAAAAAACATTTTGTATAATAACTGGCCCAAGATTTTCAAAATTACCTAATTAGGCATACATAATTGGTAATATATTCTTCACCAATTCTCTTAATTTACAACCCTATGAATAAACTACTAATCGTGGCTCTTTATTTCTTTTACATTATTTTTAATTAATTCATTTTAGTATTTAAAATCCGAGAGCCTACATATTTATATTTAATTTGTGAATGTTAACATTTTTTAGCTCAATTATACGGAATACCCGGTTATTTATGAGAGTGATGATGCAACGTTTAAAATCTCGAATGAGGTAAATGAAAACTTATTGTTAAAAATTTTAAATTTTTTTTATTAATTTAGGGAGAAAGAGCACAGTGTGAATTGGGAAGACAATGAATTTTTGAAGTTGCCAAAAATCCTTGTAATTTCAAAAAAATTGCCAAAAGCTGCGCAAAGCGTTGTTCGACAATTTACAAATCTTTTCCACTGATGAGAGAACGATGTGTGATGTATTTGATGGGTGCGCTTCGTTTCCCCCCGGACGGTCTGAATGTCCATAAACTCTGTTCTTAGTCAACTAAGCTCTAAATCTTAAAAGTCTTCAGAATATTTGTGCAATTATAAGCTAATCGATCAAGAAGCTTGTAAAATGTAACAGATATTGATCACGAAAAAGTCGAAATTTTCGAACCCTCAAAATATGAAAAGCCTGAGAAATAAGTATTATGGCCACCCTGCTGGGATGATCACCATTCACTGTACCATTTTCGGGGAGGAGCGAACGCGATTCCCGCGGGCAAAAAAACCTTAGAAAAGACCGTTTCGCTCGTCCCCCGGGGGGTGAACCATCATCCGCTCCCGTCCCCTCAAACTTCTTCCTATCTACTGATGAGAAAAGGTTCTCGCCCTCACCACTGATCGGGAATTGTCCACATTTCATTTACTATATGCGATTTGGCATTTTATCAGATTGACTGTCTCAAAATTGTTGCGATTTTGTGCCCCCCACCCTTTGGAGTTGTTGTATTTGATCAG
>MEIZ01000057.1:317081-332736 GCA_001723225.1 Globodera ellingtonae
GCTCCTCCTCCTCTTCACAAATTGTCCCCCGGGGGGTTGCGCAACTGGACCGGACAAAACTGTTTGGCCACGCCCCCTTGCTCCGGCGGGTGTTCTGATCGGCGCGGACGACCTTGACAAAACTGCGTGAATATAAAGCGGTGTTCGGGCCAGCATCGGAGGTCATTTTCTGGCGACGTTCGTCCCTTTTCCACTGTGATCAGTTTTTTTATACCCAAAAGTGATTGAACGAATGAACACATTTTGCTTTTTTGGAAATTGTCTAATTGTTAGACATAATTTTGTGAGGCACCCATTTGACAAATTCAAATTTTAAAATAATTCAAATTTTAAGCTTAAAACGAATCTCTGCAAATTTTTTTAATCAGCAATGTCTTCTGCACAAGTTCAAAAATGCTTTTATATGCTGATGGTGGTGGTCGCCTCAGTTATAATCACGACAAATGGCTTGCCAAACCCATTGGGTACAAATGATGGAGGTAAGCAGAATTTTGTTTTTATAAAAAATGAGCTTTTCCTAAAAATTTTTAATTTTCAAGGGTTGAAGAAGTTCACTAATTTTCAATTTTTCAGCGACTTAAATGGAAATTTTGGTAAAATTATCAAATTTTTATTTTCCAAGGCGCTTGCTTAAAGCCAAATTTTTTTTTACGAAAATTCCATTCCTAGCACTTAAAATTAAAACTTTCAGAGGCTTCAATAAAAATATTTCTGATTTTTTTTTCAGTTTGGGTATCGCACAGTGGTCCAACAAATGCACTCTGGGGACATGAAAAGTTGGTGCCCGAGCAAGAGCTGTTGGCACGGCAAAAACGACGCGTAATTTTGTTTATTTATTTTAATTTTATTTTAAAATTTGTTTAGTCTTACTATCCGTCATCGTATGGCTACAGTTACAGTAGCAGCTACGGCGCCGGAAGCCCGCCCGACACGTATCAACAAAACTGGATCACCAGCGAGCACAATCGCTACAGGCGAATGGTGGGGAATATAAAAATATTTTTTTTTGTTTGTAAATTAAAAATATACCATAAAATTAAGCTTTTTTTTAATAAAACTGCAAAATTGTAAAAACTACATTTGTTAATTAATAAATTAATATGAATTTAACAATTGTTTTAAATAAGTAAATTTATGAAAATCGAGTTGATTTTTTTGATGCATTTTGAAAATTTTAAGCACATTAGACATGAAATTGATGAAAAAATATTATAAAAAAGTGTTTAATTAAAATTTTCATTTTTTAAAATTGAATTTCCGATGGTCTTTGATCGTTTCCGAATTCCCCCAAAATTACGTAACACCCGCTAATTTGATTTATTTAATTTTTTCGAAATTTCTCGCCTCTCCCCACCAATTAATTGTTTCTTTTCCCGCGGGTTTCGCCCCATTTGTTCCGTTTGCAATTTCATCGAAAGAACCGAACCCATAAAACAATTTTCGCGCCTTTTGTGTGCTTTGGTCTTTGCCCAATTTGGAAAATCCAATGAACATTTTTTCACGTGTCAAATTTATGCGAAAATAGTTTTTTTTTTGCAAATTCAAAAATTTTATTAGCATTAGTTAGGCAATGTAAATTTATATATTTTTTATATATGTTGAATAGACCGCGATTAATTTTAAATAAATCCAAAGCTTACAAAAAATATTTGAATCAATTTATTTGTTATAATAATTTGTAGTAAAAATAAAAATACAATAAAATAAAGATGAAATTAATCAAAATTTTATGGGCATTAGTCATCAATATAAAATTAAAAATTACATTTAAAAAATTATGTTGAATAAAACGTGATTTAATTTTAAATAAATCCAGGGCGTACAAATATTTGAATCAAATAAAATTTTAGTAAAATAAAAAAATACAATAAAATAAAAATAGGAAATGAAAATGAAAATGAAATTAATCAAATTTATTTGTGCAGGTCCCCGCCACGGACATGCGCATGGTGTACTGGAATCAACAGCTGGCCGCAAGTGCGCAAGCGCATGCCAACACCTGCGATTTTCGGTTAGGCGATATTTTTAATTTAAAAAAACTTAAATTTTAATTGCATTCAAAATTTTTAAATATTATATTTAAAAGATTGCTATTCATTTCAGGCACTCCCAGAACCGTATGAACATCGGCGAAAACATTTGGTTGGCAAAATGTTTTTTTGAAATATATTTAAATTTTTTTCTTTCACAGGGCTGCCCCCTACTACAACTACACTGATGCGGTCGAGCGCTGGTATAGTGAGGTAAAATGTTGAACAAAAATGTTTTTAAAAAAATTTAACGGCATAAAACTCGAAACTTTGATGTGGTCGGATATTGTACGAGGACAAAATGTCCCCGGATAAAATAAACGACAAAAATGTTTTAAAATCAGTCAAAATTGTTTTACAATGTCTGGTGGACTGTTGTCGTTAAGCCGTCAAGTATTTTGATTTGAAAATACATAAAACTTCCATTTTGACTGAAATTAAGAATTATACAGAATCAAATTTTTAATATTATATATTTATTAAACAAAAAATTAATTTAGGTCAACAGCCCGTGGTGCGGCTGTGGTACCGGCTACAAGCACTGCTGCGGACATTACACTCAGGTTGAAGAGGATTAACATATTTTAATTAAAATTTATTTTGAATGATTTACACATTTTATATTAAATTGCTTTTTTGTTTTAATTTAAAAATATTGAATTTTAATTTTAGATGGTCTGGGCAGCAACCAACCTGATCGGCTGTGGCTATGCCCAGTGCAACGGAGTGATTGGAGTCGGCGGTTACGCTCGAGCTGTGTAAGCACGAGTTTTAAAATTAACTTTAAAGTTTATTAAAATATAACTATATTTTTTTGGTATTTTATTAATCAATTTAATATCTTAAAAACAGTGATTAAACATTCAAAAATTTGTTAAAATTAAATTTTAGATTTGTGTGCCATTACAACCCCCAGGGCAACAAAGTAATGTCTTACTCCAATGGAGCGCTTTATGCGGTCAGTGTGCTGTGCTTTAGTATTTGAAATTATTTTAAAAAAAGAGGACTTTTAAAAATGTATAAACAAAAATTGCTTTATTAACAGCTTAAATGTAGGGTTGTCGATTCCAGACCAATACGTAGAACCGGGATTTTTTTTTTTGATTCTTCGGGAAGAATCCTTAGGAACCGACAACCCTAATACGATGCTTAATTGTGAGAATTGAAGTGTGCTTTATGTTAATTATTATTTTTAATTCAATAATTATTTCATTTATTAAATTAATTTGACTGCTTATTTGGCTTTAAATTGTCAAATTTTTGTTTACTAATTTACAACACAAAGGTTGTATAATTTAAAGTTAATTTACACTAATATGTTTTGTGTGATGTTATTATGTGTTCCGATCAGAAACAATGCTATCAAAACCAAACTGGTCGGGGTCTGATCACTCTCTCATAATTATGAAACCACTGATCTGATCGGGAGGGGGGAGGGAGGAATGCGTTTGTTGATTGTTGTGTGCTGGTCATGATGATGTTGCAGCCGATGTCATTGCTGATCTTCCAGTTACAGTTTCCCGCCTTCACATGGGCACGCAGTGAGTCCGAACGCTGCTCACAATGCCCGTCCGATCAGCCAAGCTGCTACCAGGGCCTGTGTTACATGCCATTGAACTACAGGTTGGTGGACTAGGGACTTTTTGAGCAGCTGAGAATATTGAAATTAGGCTAAGCCTCTCTGATCGCACTGATTTTTGGGGAAAATTTTAAAAAATATTCTTACTTGGTGATTAGGAGAGGAGGGACACCCCATAGTCAATGAGGAATGGGTATGAGAAAAATAAAAATAAAAAAGGTCTCTTAGAGCTCAGACCGATCGAGATTCTCGATCGGTCTTCAAGTCCGGGCTTTAGTCTCAATGCAAGTGTTTTTGAATCAATGGATTTATGAAGAATTTTCTGCCAAATTTAAATTTTTTTAAATTTTAGGGGATAGTGTTTTGTGTGCTGCTTGGCGATTGAGCTTCGGCATGTTGAGTCAACTGAATGCCCTCGTTGTGGTTGACGCTTGGCCCTCCTCTCAGGACCTTATTTATCAACACGTTTTTTAGCAGAACGATTTGCCTCTATCATTTATTCTGTGAAGCAATGGATTTTTAACAAAATTTCATCAAAAAAAACTAAAAACTAAATGAAACGGTGCTCTAAAATTCAATTTTAAAGACAAACAACCCAAAAAAATTTAATTGTTTTTTAGAGTTTTTTGTATGCAGCTTAAAGCAAGCCAATGCATTTTTTGAATGGAAATTTCGAAGAATTTTTTAACCACCAAAAAAATCGAATGTTTCCATAAATATTTTTCCCATAAAAAATCCATTGCAATTTTCGGCTTAGCCCACCATTTCCAATTACCCCCGACGATGTGCGGTGAATTCAAAACGCGATTAATTTTATTTTTTGTTTTTGTGTCGTTTCGCCAAAGGGCACACAAATTGCCCCCGTCCCCTCCAGCCATGTGCCCAGAGAAATATTTGCCGAAAGTCATGCCATCATCATCCTTCTTCCTCAAATGTTTTAGTTCTAAATTCGATCGATTCTCATGAGTTGCATTTTTCAACAACAACAAAAAAAACGGAGAAACAAATTTTTTTTTTAAATTTTTTGAATGCAACCCATTCCATAATTGTTGCATCTGAATTGATTGATTGATTGGTGTTTTTTTGTTTTCTTTTAGCTTTTGCAACATTTACTCTGTGAAAATAAAATGTATTGGTGCCACATTTAACAGGGACCTTTCAATGAGTTGAGCGGGACCGGGGAGGGTCGAAAAATTCCCGGGTTTTTGGGATTCGGGTAATCCCCAAAACTGGAACGAGAATTGCCGATGCCAATTCTGTCTGGGACCTTAATTGCACAGAAGCGCAACCGAAAATTACTACCCATAAGGATGGGTTTTGTTTTAACAACGATCGGTTAGCTTTTATTTGATTAAAAAAGAAACGATTTAATGCTCAAGCCGACTCCAACCGAATGCAACCGCCTGTCACAGTGGCCATTTCCAGGCCGTTGTTGGGGACTGTCCGTACGGAGCGAGTCTTTCCCATTTTCCAATTGATGCTTTGATCAATTGGAAGCCGCCACTGCAGGCTGTACAGCTCGTGCAGTTTAAAGCTACGACCGTTGTGGGTCGTAACCACGCTGACCTGACGTGCAGGTGCAGGCGTGAGCGGCGACAGCGCGCGCTGCTGTCATTGTGCCGAGGCGGGAAACGGCGCCGGCGAGCAAATCGCATGGCGACAAACGCCGCCCGCTTTCTTATATAATAAAAAGGGCATTTTCCCAATCTTTTTTTGATAGGATGCAAAAGAGCGGTAGGAGGCTGAACAAATTTCTGTTACTCTCGTTTCTTTTCCTCTCCTTTTGTGCACAGACTTTCCCCCCAACTTTTGTGCCTTACGTTCTTTCCCTAATAATGAATTAGTTTCTTATTTATTAGTAATTAATTTGATTTTTAAAAAGCAAATGAATACATTTAATTAATCGGTTTTGGAATCCAGAAAAAAGGGGAAAATTTTTAAATATTACAATTGGGCAAACCTTTTTTATTATTATAAATATTTATCTCTTTTTTAATTTACCTATACCTAGTTATTAACTACATAAAGGTATAATTTACAAAAGTAAAAAATAGCAGAATTATATCAATTCTCACAACTTTATACCAATTCGAGTAAAATTACATTTTACGCATCGCATTCTATCCCTAAAATGCCATCTTTCATCAAAATTCTCAATTTTTCAGATTTTCATTTACATCTCAGAGATTGGCACGGTGACCATGGTGCTCACGTTGAATTTCGGCTAGCTTAAAAGCAAAAACATTTAATTTTTATATTTAAGAATTAATGTAATATTTATTACAACAAAATCACGGGTTTTTGGAGTATTCGGTGCAAATATATCTTCGTCGGAGTCGCTTAGCTAAATTTTTTTTTACATAATTTCGACTTTTTTTTAAACGAAAAACCTTTTTAATATTGAGAGGTGAAAGTTTGTTTTGGTGCTCATTAAACTGAAGTTCATAACTGCTCACTTCGTTCATTAGCTAAATGAAATCATTTATTAAAATATTATAAACATTTTTTGAATTTCCTTTTTTAACTTTGAATAAATTTTAAAATCTTTATGAATTTAATCTTTTTGTTCTTTGCATGCTTTAATTTTCTGTCTGATCACTTAGCTTTCGCTTGTACACTTACATGTACAGACTAAACGCGTTCGAATAATATCAATTTACAGAATTAAATTGATAACCCCAAATCCGCTAAATCGAAACTCGGAATTTGATCAAAAAAATGTTAAGCCAATCCGATCAGAACTTTTGTACCCGATTGTTTTTTCCCCAATCCGTTTGCAACCGCTCCAATTTAAAAAAGCGAATGCCTTGCTTTTTATATATGGGATTTTTTTTTAAATTTGAATTTGGCCACCTTCGTAAGTTCATGGCTTTCTTTTCTTTTATGCCCGTCGAGTTCGACGGAATTCACCCATTTTATATCAGCGCCATGCTCTCCGATGCCGATCAGATTTTCACTTTTTGGCGACGAACTTTGCTGATTGTGATCTAATAGCTGCAAAAAAAAAATTTGAAGGGACTTAACAATTTTGTTTTTTGAAAATCGCAATTCCAACAGTTCAATAGTTGAAAAATTTACAACAACCCAAATTCAAAGGGTTAACATTTTTCTAGATCAAATTCCGATAAGCGGACCCTGCAAAATTCAATGCTTACAATGGCAGCCGGCGACATAGGAGCATCATGGAAATCGTCACTTTTTGTCTAAAAGTGATCATCATCAGGGGGGGCTTTGTTAAGGTTATCGTTTTAGAATTTTCTTAAAAATAATAATATTCAATAATTTTTTTCTTAATAAAATTTTATTCTTTATAAAATTTAAAATCAAATTTTTGAATTCACATGTTGTAGGCTAGGAATGCGAGTCAATATTCGAAGGGTTTTAGCCCGCACTTTCTCACTTTCGTCCTCCTTTTCCAACTTAATTTTTTTAAAGTATTTTATTTAATTATTTATAATAAAGAAATTTATAGAGACTCTTTATTTATGAATTTCAAATAAATTATAAATATGTTAAACTTTATTTCCATCCATGCCCATAACGTTGATTGCTTTGATCATTAGAAAAAATGACAAAATAGAAAATGCAGTCATTATTCTGTAAAATTGAGAAAAGAATTAATATTTTTTTTGAAAAATATTTTAAAAAGTATAATTAATTTTTTATTTAAAAGATATTAACTAAATTTGAAGCATAATTATAATATATAAATATAAAAATGTGCTGTATGGTTTAAAAACCACGTATATATTATAATTAAATCGATTTATTGAATTTGCAAACATAAGAATTTCACATGAGTTAAGCAATAAATGTTTTTATTTAATGCAAATAATGCCATTAATTCACATAATGTCAAGCGGAAATATATTTTATTTCCGTCACAAAAACGGAAATTAAAAACATAAGCTTGAGGATGCCAAATTTGCGAAGTAATATAGAAAAATAATTTTAAAAATAATCGATAAAGAAATAAATAAAAATTAAAAAATATTAAATTGACATCTAGAATTTTGGTAAAAAAATTTAAAAAAAACTCAGAACCCCGGCCGATTTGGGTAACCCCGTTTTTGTTATTTCTATAATTTTTTGGTTTTAACATATTTAATGAAAAATATTTTCTTTTCCAAATTTTAAATTGCAAGCATGAATCTGAAAATTGATGACGTAATCAAATGATTTTGCAAAGTTTCGTCTCGAAGAAATGGTCTTTGTAATTCGAAAACATTTTGAATGTCTTGGTATTAGAAAGATGTTTTTCTGACTAGCAGAGTGAATCACTGCGCGACTGGCAAGTTAATTTGATTAAATTAATTAAAGTATATAAAAAAAAACAAATATTTGTTATGAAATTTATTCCTAATTCGAATTAACCAGAATGAGCAAAATTTAATCCAATTTAAACCCATTCTGTGACGACTATATAAATAAGCCAATTTTTGAAATTTCACCAAAAATTAATTTTATTTTGTTTAAAAAATGTCTTTTTTATTTTTCAACATTATTTTTTGTCTTTTAATCAACGCAATATTCGGTGAAGAGTTTTTAAATATTTATTTTAACATAAATATATTTAAAAAACATTTTAAGGGCTCCATTGTTGGGATTCGAACGCAATAATTCTGCTCAACGAAATGCCAGAAGAGGGCAGTGTTACCATTAAGAATTGTGCACTGGGCCACCAATGCGTAAAAGCAAATTGTGCTCTTGGAGGTTATAAATTAAAAAAACGAAACTATTTTTAAGCAAAAAAAATTAAATATTCTTTCGGTATAATTTGAAATATTGAAAATTTAATAAAAATTTTATTAAAAATATTCAATATTTTTTAAATCAGCAAAATTAATATATGTGTTGGCGTCTCATTTGAAATATTACCTATTTGAAAATATTAAATAATATGGGAGTTAGTATTATTATTTGAATATCTTCACAAAATTGAACTTTAGTAAAATTTGATATCCTCTTTTTTCAAGAAAAAATAGAAACAATAAAGAAACCGGTATTCAAATTTTACTAGTTAAAAATAATTATTCAAATTTTACTAACCCTCGTATTAATATTTTCAAATAGTACTAGGTAAACCTAATATTCAAATAATGTGCCGACAAATGCAGTAATACCAAATATTTAATATCCTTTTTACTTGTTTAAAAAATTTATCGAAAAAAGAAAATTCAATTTTAATTAATAATAAATAATTAAGCTGGCAATTATATTGTCCAAAAATGTGTGCCGCAGGACGGTGGCGCTGGAAATTACTGCAAAGGCTTTGGCAACATTTGTCGGATGGGCTTTTTCGGCGACCCAATTCACTGTTCATATTGCAAAGGCGAGCTGTGCAACGGACCAAATTAATAAAATTAAAAATCATTTTTTACGGTTCAATGTTATTTTTATATTTCACTTTATTTCGATTAATTAGTCGTTAATTAATTGATTGTTAACTCAGAATTTACAAATTGCTGAAATAGGTCAATTGAAACCCTATTAAACTATAAAAGTAAAAGAAAACATACACTAAAAATACAATAAAATGAAATTTGATAGCCTTTGAGTTAAACTATCGAAATTCGAGTTGAGCTCCTCTAAAAAAACGGAAATTTTTGGAAAAATCCATTTTAATCCAAAAAGCGTCATTTAATTTTTTATTCATTTGCTATTTAAAAATGATCCCACAAAATAAAGAAGAAAATATCGCATTATAAGGAAAGAACGAATGGGACGAAAGTTGGGGAAAAAGTCTGTGCACAAAAGGGGAGAGGAAAAGAAACGAGAGTAAATGAAATTTGTTCAGCCTCCGACCGCTCTTTTGCATCCTATCAAAAAAAGATTTGGAAAATGCCCTTTTTATTATATAAGAAAGCGGGCGGCGTTTGTCGCCATACGATTTGCTCGCCGGCGCCGTTTCCCGCCTCGGCACAATGACAGCAGCGCGCGCTGTCGCCGCTCACGCCTGCACCTGCACGTCAGGTCAGCGTGGTTACGACCCACAACGGTCGTAGCTTTAAACTGCACGAGCTGTACAGCCTGCAGTGGCGGCTTCCAATTGATCTTAGCATCAATTGGACAATGGGAAAGACTCGCTCCGTACGGACAGTCCCCAACAACGGCCTGGAAATGGCMACTGTGAAAGGCGGTTGCATTCGGTTGGAGTCGGCTTGAGCGTTAAATCGTTTCTTTTTTAATCAAATAAAAGAAAGTGTGGTCCGATTAATGATTTTTGTTTCTTAATATTATTTAAAGATTTTTGCAAATCTTTTAAGACAACAGACCAATAGTAGTTCATAAAGTAAAGAAACGAGTATAAATGAAAATATTAATGTCTCTGCACTTTTTCTTTCTCGCCATTTTTGCTCCCTATCAGAAAAAAGATGGGGAAATTCCTTTCCATTATATAAGAAAGGCAAGCTGCGTGCAGTGTCGTGTGGTTTGCTCGCCAGCGCCGTTTCCCGCCCGCGGCCATGGCAGTGCGCGCGCGCTGTCGCCGCTTTGCTTCGTCCGGTGCACAAAGCGCGGCATGTTCGTGCGCGTCGGACGGCCCCCGCGTCACTCGCTGTGTGCCCTCGGGCAGTGAGCGTTTGATGCGGGTAAAACCGCAGCCTCTCGCATTTTCAGAGTGCATTGTGCTGCGGTCTACACTCCTTCCCTCTCATTCCCCATCGCGGAATGGGACGGGAGAGAGTTAGACGTAGTTTGTGCACATTTCAATTAAATATCATGATAATGAATTTGTAGCTGGCGCTTAAAAATGGTTAAACATTGGACAACTGAGTCTTGGAGATGCGATCCCGGAGCACTTATTGCAAAAAATATTGTTTTGAATAAGCATTTAACGGTAACTAAATACCCAATCTAGTACATTAACCATAATAAAAACACTTTCCCCAGAACTATCCGTGCCGTGCCCGGAAGGTTCTTTCCCAAAATAGATCAATTTGTGCCGTGCCCTCTCAACACACTCATTTTTTCGCACATCTGATCAAATACAACAACTCCAAAGGGTGGGGGGCACAAAATCGCAACAATTTTGAGACAGTTAATCCTGTCTCTTATACACATCTAGATGTGTATAAGAGACAGTCGCACATCTGATCAAAAAATGGGTGAAACAACAAAGGCCCGGGGGGGGGGGGGATGAACGAAGCGCACCCATCAAATACATCACACATCGTTCTCTCACTCAGTGGAAAAGATTTGTAAATTGTCGAACAACGCTTTGCGCAGCTTTTGGCAATTTTTTTGAAATTTCAATGATTTTTGGCAACTTCAAAAATTCATTGTTTTTCCAATTCACACTGTGCTCATCTCCCTAAATTAATAAAAAAAAAATTAAATTTTTTAACAATATTCATTTACCTCATTCGAGATTTTAAACGTTTTGTCATCCCTCTCATAAATAACTGGGTATTCCGTATAATTGAGCTAAAAAAAAATTCAAACATTTAAAAATAAATATAAAAACGTAGGATGTCGGATTTAAATAATAAAATGAATTAATGAAAATAATGTAAAAGAAATAAAGAGCGACGATTAGTGGTTTATTCATAGGGTTGTCATTTTTAGGCAAACAAAAACTCTTTTTTTTGTGCATAAGTCTTGAGAAGAGAAGCTCAAAAAACAGCCGTTGCGTTAAAATGTTTGGTGCCTATTTTGGCATTTTTGGATTTTTAGTGCCTATTGTGCCTTTTTTTTAAACTTTTTTGTGCCTATTTCGGCTTTTTTTCGATCTTTTATGAAAATTTTTTATTGCCTATTTTGGAATTTTTTGCCATTTTTAAGTGCCTATTTCGGGGGGTTTTTAGTGTCTATTTCGCGTTTTTTAGTGCCTAAAAACCTAGTTATTTATACTGAGAAGAAACATTGCATTTTTTAAATTTCCTTTTTTGGTCCAAGCTCTTCACAACGAACAAATCTTACACATTTAAGGAAATTAAGAGAAGTGGTGGAGAATATATTACCAATGGAAATTCTTGGCCTATTATACAAAATATTTTTTGTAAATTTTAAAATGTTAATCCCAAAAAAATATTCAACTAGTTAATGCTATGTTTCCAATTTAAGTAATTCTAGGTCAATGTATTTAAGAAAATTCCAACTAGGCTCCTGTTTTGGATTTAATCAATTAATTTATTTTATTTTATTTTATTCAACCGTTTTCGGAGGGTATGTGCCATTTTGACGCTCTGCCGAAATCAAATTAATCAATTCGCTGATAAAATGGACACAATTTTCGTTGATGTCATCATGTTTTTTGTAATTGAGTGCCAAATAATCGAGCGCCAATTCAATCTGACGAACACTGAACTTGGTGGTCACATTTTTCAGCCTCAAAACTTTGCTAAACAATTTGGGTAATTAAATTTTAATTTATTAAAAATATTGTTCACTAATTGTTAAACAGAATAATATTATTTAAATTTTACATAAATTTTAGTTTTTTCGGACGCCAAAGTCGCCAAGCTTAGTGACTCTGATGCCACCGGTGCTGTAATGAACTTCTAAACAGTTCTCCGGTGCACTAACAAAATTCTAAACATTTTTAAATTAAAAAGTCATTTTGAAATTTTTGTACATTTATATCCAGTTTGCCAACAATAACGCTTGGGTGTATGAAATCATAAGACTAAAATTGAAAAATAAAAAATATTTTTAAATTTTTAAATTCACTTGCAACTGATAAAGTGCCAAGAATATTGGTGCGGCATCTTTGTTTTCTCCCTGATCAGGAATGACTTCCGGATTGAAAGAAGCTTAATCAAATTCAAGATTTAAATCCCAGGTCAAGATTTTAAATCCCGGATCAAGATCAGATTTTAAATCCCGGATCAGTATTTGGAAATGACCAGAAAATCCAGGCCTGGAGATCCAGGTTATGTTCGGGTTCTTGACTGGGTCGTAGCCAATTTGTAAAAATATTACCCCCATCCTCCGTCAAATATTCAGGCACATGCAAATTAATTTGAATAAGATGTTTTGGAACTTTAATAGCAAAATGTTTCCGCAATTCGCTGCCTTTGCTGAAAAAAAAGATTTTGTTTTAACTGATAACATAATTGATTATAAAAAAAATTCACATTTAGAAATTTAGAATTTAACATAATTAATCTATAAAAATACTTTTAAATTTCAATTTTTTTTTTCGAGAAATTCAGAGCTTCATTACTTTTTAATAAAACAGTTAGTTTATAATACCGTACTTTTTGATACATTGGATATTGTCACGGTAGTATTTTCTTCTCCAAATGCAGTACTGTAGCAATGGTTGTCGCAGTTGGGGCTGCTCATCCGCACTTCCTGGTGTATAATAAATCACTTTGGAACCGGGCATTCTGTAAATTATTCAATAAATAAAAAATGTGAAAATAAATAAGAATATTTTTAAGTAAAATTTTATAATTGAAATGCTATTTGAAAAAAAGTAAATTGGGAAAATAATGATTATAACGTTTGAATATTTTAAATAATATTATTACTCATGGCGAAAAGAACGCCACCAGCCGACCATGGCATTTTGGTTGAGCTTATATTCATTAAGACATGCGTTGAAGATGGACTCTCCGAGCATAAGCAAGGCGTACAATTGGAAAATGACCACACTTTCTGGCGCAATTTGTTCGTCGTGTTCTTCTACAAAGTTTAAAAATATAATAAAATAATGCATTTGTTATCGCTTTGTCTCGACGAGATAAGCTCGGAAAAATATGTCAAAAGTTAGGAAAAATGTATGAACCGGTTTTTGAACCACTTAAACATGGCCAAATGGATATTTTTGGCCTAAACCCTTGCCGGGCTTCTGTGCACAGTTGTCTGCGGAGAAAGGAGTTTCATTTTACTTTTGGTACTGTAGTGTCCCTTTTACACTGGGCCTCAGTCGACCGACATCCAAATGGCGTCTGATCGTGTCCAGTCACAACATTTTTCCTAAACTTTTGACCTATTTTCAGACGAGATAAACGATTGGTATATAATTTATGCCGTTTTGGAATTGGGCGTTCGCTATAATTCACCCATAAAATTATTGAAATTAAAAAAAAAACGATTGAATTTACTTTTATAGCTTTTAGTTTTTTCCTTCAAATATTGTGTAAATTTGTTAAAAATATTTTTCAGTTTTGTCCCTTCTTCAGTGCGGAAATTTGTATATATTGCATCAATTATCTTATAAAATTCAAGAATAGTATTTCAAATGGAAAAATAATTAAAAAATTTCGTCATTTTCGCTCAAATAATTGTTAAACAATTGGAAAAAATTGAATGAGAATTCAATAAAATATATAAAAATTTAGGATGCTTTATGCAGACTTGGTAAACGGTGTTGGTCTTGTATTTGGTGATTTGCACACGACCCTCAACGAGTGGGCGTATCAGAAATTGCCGAATTGTATTCACAATAAATGCTTCCAAAAACATCAGTTCGCTATAGCTCAGGTCAAAATGCAAAACTACAAAAAAGAAATTCTTTTTAAAACCAATTTTAAAGAATTAAACATGTCTAATAAAAAGAAGTGAAAATTGGGATACCCGGCAGTTAATGACAAACCCCGGTGTAAATAACCATTTTAAAAACAATATTAATTTGAAATCACCTTCTTGTTCATCCTGTTGTTGGCTTTTCCCGAAGCTCATCAGTCTTTTCGGAGCTAATTTCCCAAAAATATTCGACTTTTTGGGCACCATTTTCTTGTCGAGTTCATTGCCATCCTTATTTGAATTAGCCGCCTCTGAAAAATGAATTAATTTTAATGAATCGACAAAAAAATTCAAATTAATTTTACTTGAATTTTGTGGGCTGCTTACTTTGATGGCATCGCCATCATTTTTCAATTCAACACCCAATGGAAGAACCAAAAATAAAATAAAAATCAAGAAACTTTTCATCTAAACGAACATTTTACATTTTTAGATCGGATTTGAATGTTTTTCCTAAAATTTTTTCTTGTCTCCGTTCAAACATTTGGTGCATTGGAGGGGTCCGGCAGACCCCGCCGAAAACAAATAAACATTTTAGCGAATTTATTTAGAAAAATGTATCCAAAATGCCTATAGGCGCCGCTGGGAATTTTTTTTTTAATTTTTGCAATTTTTTTTTGCTATGAAATTACATCCAACACAAAATTTAAGCAGTCAAATATGGTTTTATTTCTCCATTAAAAATTCCAATTTATGGTCCCTGAATAAAGGAAACAGTGAAAATAGTTAAAACAGACACGCGGTTTACAGTCATTATTAAATCATGATTTTCTTTTTAATGAAATATCAAAAAAGTAATAAATTTTTTTTAAATTGTAATTATTATTAACCAAAAGCATATTTCTAAATTCTAAAATTGTAATATGAAATTATTAATGATTTGTTTTATTTATTATTTGAATAAACGAATTCATTACTTTTATTCTATAAGTAAGACTGATATTTATTTTTAAACTTGGATTCGAATTTTGAATATTTTAATGTTTATTTAAAATATTGAAATATAAAAGCGTTTTTATTTTATTATATTGTTTCCTAGGATTTAATAAAACTATTTAAATTTGTTTTAATCGAATTATTACTTTTTTTAATACTCTAAAATTAATATTTAAAAATGTTCAATTTCATTTGGATATTACGAAAGTGCGCTTTACAAAGAAATCAATTGCTTTTTATATGTATTGAAAATGTTAAACGTATTGATTTAAAGGGCATATATTTATTTAACCCAAATTTAACCACAAACATTTTGAATGAAAAATTTTCTATTTCAGGCAAAACACGCGCCTCAGTGCAATCTCATGGCTAAAAGAGCATATGAAAAATCCAAATTTCAGACAAATATATAGGCTATTGTAAATTTAGAAAATTTTTTTTTGAAAAGATTTGTGGCAATCCATAAAATTTAAATTTTATTCAACAAAATAGGGTTAAAACCCAAAGCTGACAAATTATATAGGCTATTGTAAATTTAGAATTTTTTTTTTGAAAAGTTTGGGGCAATTCATAAAATTCTAATTATATTCAACAAAATAGGGTTAAAAGCCCAAGGCTTCCAGATTTCAGACAAATC
>MEIZ01000057.1:336711-347953 GCA_001723225.1 Globodera ellingtonae
TGTGGGGGCGCAAATGTAGGGGCGCAAATGTGGCGGGCGCAAATGTGGGGGCGCAAATGTGGGCTAACCCGAAGTTTCATCGTTGAGCATGTGCACAGGATATGCATCAACTTGGTAATTTAATTTTTATTGAAATTGATTTCTTAATTCGACGAGTTTAGGCCGGTCGATATGCTCATCTTAGCGATCCGTTTGCTTATTCCTTCCTTTTTTAGAATTATAAGTGATTTAAAATATTTAAAATGCCAAGGACTGGGAATAAAGGTAGACATTAAAGGATAAATAGAAACAGAGCTTAATATTAGCCAAATTTGGCCAATTTTACTTAACTGCAAATCTAATGTGGGCGGTGGTTCGACACTGAAAGGGAGCTAAAAGTCGCCCAGAAGTTGGAACACACCGGCCGCGAGCGTCACGACGACTTTCTTTGTCGTCTCTGTGACTTTGGGGCGGCGTCTAAGAGAAGTGTGCAGTTTGACTAATAGGTTCTACTCACTGCTTTTGAAATTTTTAAACCGATTAAAAAGCGATTTTTATTGCTTGTTAGCACATAATGAACCCTATAGAAGTTCGGTTAATTGCTAAACCCGCTGATTTGTGAATTTAAATATTATCACAAAAAACAAATTAAAGGAAAATAATTTTGTTAATTTTAAACATCGAAAATTGTTCTATCGATAGCATAACAAAAAAAAATTGGCTTTAGACGCACCATCGATGAGGATGGCCTCGAATGTGTGCAATCCAAATACCCTGAACTGTGAACATTCGGGTTCAGTGTTTACATTGTTAATAGTCAGAATTAATCTGATCAGCCTTTGAAATTGATAGGGATTAGTATTGACTTTGTAGGAAATTGATCAGAAATGAATCATGGTCGGAGTTTCAATTTCCTTGGGACCGATTTTTTTTTTTGAAAAATTGCATTAAATTATTTTCGTCAGGATGATCCACCATTTGCTGTTTTCGCGTCAGGGAAAATTTCGCTCGCAGAAATGGTACGTCGCTACGCCGAGGCGAGGACCATTGCTTTGGCACATCACAAATCGTTATAGATTTGCTTTTTGCATTTTTATCTTCCATTTGTTTTTGTTCGAATTTTTTACATGTTGTTTTTATTTAAATTATCAAAATCAGTTCCAATATCTATTTGACTGTTATTAATTGAACCTCTCCCCATCGAGAACCTGGCTAAAAAAAGAAAATTACGGAAAAACAGTAGCCACGCTGGTTCAACTTTTTGCTGTAAAACCCAACATTTTCAATCCGGTCAAAAGTTCCCTTACAAATTTTCGGAATCTCATCCGTTCCTAGTTAAGAAGTGACTGATTTCAGAATCCAAAACAGTTAATATTCAAGTAGCCTAATGTGTATGTCTGCCCTAAAGGCAAAGAAACACTGATCAGTAATCGTCACTAATTCAGGGCTGCGATCGGGTAAAGAAAGACATTAATTGGTAAGTGTACAAACATCTTAATCTCCAAGTATATAGCGAGCTAATATAATGAAAACCCAAGTGCACTCAAAACATTTTGTCAAAACAAAAAACATTCTCTTCCTGCTCAAATGGTTTGTATTTTTCGTCAGAATGAATTTCTTCCCGTTAAGATTTGCATTGACTCCTGGGGTAAAGCCAGGTTAAGCTTTGTCAGTTTCAAAGAAGGGATTTTTTTTTAAATGAGTTTAAATTAGCGAAAAAATTTTCCTCTGATTTTTCTGGTCGGGTAATTCGAGATTTTTGCTGGGAAAACACCCGACTTTTTTAAGTCGGGGGTTTTTGTCCCCGACCTTTCCCACCCGAGGGGTGGGGGAGAAAACCCTACTTTCATACTTTTAATTTTTCAAGTATTTTTGTTAAATTTTATTCAATAATTGTACAAAAAGTAAGCATTCTTTACATGTGAATATGCAACTATTTTATATTCTTTGTAGAATGGAATCAATATTTTCTATACAATTCGGCAGCAATGTAAATATTATTTGGTGGCATTTTGCACGGAAATCATTAATAATAAACCACCTGCACATAGCTAATATTATTAATTTAATACCAATATAGGTAAGTAACAATTTTTTTTTTTTTGCATTTTTACTGATTTTTTATAATTGTTTAAGTTTCGGCATTTTATTAAATGTATTAAGCGAATTTTGCCGCTGAAATTTTTTTTTGAGAATTTTATCAATGTTTGTTTGGCCAACACAAAAGTCCGATCTTTAGGGGTGGGTGTTCACCCCCGATCCCCGACACTAAAAAAAGTCGGGGGTCGGGGTCGGGGAAGCCGGGGTTGGCCATGTCGGGGGTCGGGGACAAACCCATTTTGGGGCTCGGGGTCGGGGACGGGGCTTAACCCTCATTTGAAATACAACATTAAATTAAATTTAGATTTTATTGAAAATGCGCCTGCAACCATTTATCTTTTATTTCATTATCATTATTGTGCTGACAATTTGTCTTCCACAGAAAACGATTCAAATGGAACAACACTATGGCGAAAATGTTCATCAGACTGGACAAACTTATCAACACCTTGGCCAAAATGTTGATCAGTTAGGACAAACTTATAAACACTATGGCCAAAATGTTGATCAGACTGGACAAACTTATCAACACCTTGGCCAAAATGTTGATCAGACAGGACAAACCTATCAACACCATGGCCAAAATGTTAATCAGACAGGACAAACTTATCAACACCATGGCCAAAATGTTGATCAACCAGGACAAACTTATCAACACCATGGCCTAAATGTTCATCAAACAGGACAAACTCAACACCATGACCAAATTAATCAAAATCAATTGAACTATTCACATTATCAGCTTGATCAGAATACAAAAAAAGTAAAAACATTAAATTCCAATAGCTTGAAGCGCGCGCATTCTGTTGATCTGGACAGTCCACAAAAAAAGTCAAACAATGATGGCCATTTTGCTGATCAGCCATATTCATCAGATCCGAAACATACGCTTGAACATGGTCAAGCTTACCTCACTGATCAACAACATTTACAAACAGAACAGAATGATCATGATCAGAAAAACGATCAAGCTGTTGATCAGGAAGCGGTAACAATGTCGCGCCACAACCACCATCCTTCATTTGACGTATGGGACCAATTTATTTTGGAAGAAAGTTTGCTCATGGGCCCTAATCCAGAAGAAGTATTATTGCTCCAAGAACAGGACGACTATCTGTTGCCGAACCCATTTGCTGCCGCCATTCTCCAAGATCAGCTTCCAAAACAGTATTTTACCGACTTTAAGGCAGGCCATACTGTACCAAAGGACAAAACAGAATCCAGCTCAAGCCATACTGTAGATTCTTCTAACGAGTCGAATCCGGATTTTACGCTTGCTAAACACAAAAATCTGCGTATATTGAAAATAAAATTGCAAGAAGCGGAGCTAAATCATTCGCTCAGTCCAACGACGGTGCTGAACCCTGGTACTGCACCAAATTCGCCAATGCTTCGAAGCTTGAGTGCCGTATCCAATTCATCAACACCAAATTCGCCAATGCTTCGAAGCTTGAGTGCCGTATCCAATNTATCCAATTCATCAACACCAAATTCGCCAATGCTTCGAAGCTTGAGTGCCGTATCCAATTCATCAACACCAAATTCACCAATGTTTCGGAATCTGAGTTCCGTATCCAATTCATCAACACCAAATTCGACAATGCTTCGAAACTTGAGTACCTTATCCAATTCATCAACACCAAATTCGCCAATGCTTCGAAGCTTGAGTGNCAATTCATCAACACCAAATTCGACAATGCTTCGAAACTTGAGTACCTTATCCAATTCATCAACACCAAATTCGCCAATGCTTCGAAGCTTGAGTGATTCATCAACACCAAATTCACCAATGCTTCGAAACTTGAGTACCGTATCCAATTCATCAACACCAAATTCGCCAATGCTTCGAACCATGAGTACAGTATCCAATTCATTAACAACGGGTATTACTGCATCAGCGCTTCGTAACCTGAGTACCGTAATCAATTCATCAACTGGTAAAGTACACGTCTCGGAAAGCTTAACAACGGTTCCTCAGTCTACCGTATCCACTATGATGAGTCCGTTGTCTTTGAGCGCTTCTGCGTGCAACATGCAGAAAAACAAATGTTCTACTACGGTGTCGCCGTCTACCGTAACCATTCTGAAGATTCCGTCGCTACTGGATGCTACTTATGTTCCAACTCCAATGAATACGGTGCCGATTCTTACCGCACCCAACTCGATGCGTACGTTGGCTATAAACACCCCGGTAAATCTCTCGCCGATAGGTCAGTCTACTACAGTACCGCATGCTACCGTACCTAATTCGTTGAGACCGTTGTCATTTGATGGACAGACTTTGAGTGAGAAGTTGGATGTAGCAAAACTGACAACCGAGTTGGCAAAATTGACAATCATTTCCACAATTGCACCGCTTTTCAACACAAAGCCGATGGATTATGATTTGAAAATAATTTTGAAAATGAATCTGGCATGCCTAATTATAAATAATTCTGATCTGAATATGCAACAAATTCCCGAAAATGCCGCAAATTCGTCTTTCGGGTAAAAATTTTACGAATTTATGAAATTTAATGCTCAAATTACAGGTGCAGGGGGAAAGGAAAAACCGATCCGGTCCCCCCGTCAACCAGAATGATTTAAGAGAGAAGCCCCTGACTATGAGGGATTAGGCGGCGCCTCAGGGGCGGGGCATAAAACATAGGAACTTTTTTTTTTAACATTTAAAATTTTTGGATTAATTTTCTTAACAATTACGGGGAAAAATGCATCACTAAACACATAGTATTTTGATGAAAAAATTTGTTAATTTTTAATTTAATTTTTATTGTGCGAATTTCTTATTAAACCAAACAAAAAATGCTTAAAATTTGCTCGGCGGCGCGTATCGCCGTCGTCGGACCAAAGCCTCAAAATATGAATTAGAAACAGCTTATTTGGACTCTTTGGATTTTTCCCAAAAATTTTTTGAAAATTCTTGCTCCCTCGTCTCAATTCGGTAAATTTGATATAGCGAACAGCCCTAGCGGAAAATTTCCGTTTTTCTATTGGGTCTTGGCCGTTTTTACGTTTTCGTTTAAAAACGTGTTTTCGCTTTTTCAATAAAATTTAAATTATTTAAACAACAAAAAAATTTAACGGATTATTTTTTTCAAGTTGTGCCACCAAAACAACCTTTTTGGAAATATTTGCACAATCAATTGGCGAACATTTTGGTGAGCACAAAGAACATGTCCCCAGCGTGATACGGAATGCCTACATATATTTGAAACTTTACAAAAAAATATACAAAATGCATACTGGAGTGGAAATAACAAAAGATTTTCTCAAAAAAAGTGTCAACCAATTAGTGGTGCTGCTCACAGAATGGCAAAAGCGAATGCCAACCAATGGCCCGGTACAAATTGAGGACAAAATTTTTCAAAATGAATTCTTTAAGAAGCATTGTGAACATCTTAACAAAAAATATTGACAATTTTTGTTGTTGCTTTTTATTTCCATCATTGTGAATATAGAACCTCTCTTCCCACGGAAAATCAAATGATCCTGCAACAGAATAAAACAGGATACTGTAGACCAGGGATGTCAATCGCTATCGCTATCGCGCGATACTTATCGCATTTCGCCTTTTTTTGGGCATATCGCCTATCGCATATTGCTATCGCATTGGAAAATGAGTTTATCGGCAATCGCATATCGCAGCATTGGAAAATGCTTTTATCGCCGATCGCATATCGCTATCGCATTGGAAAATGGTTTTATCGCCGATCGCATATCGCTATCGCATTATAAAATTCGATATTGCTTATCGCATATCGCCGATCGCTTTCTTTTCCGGCGCGATTGACATCCCTGCTGTAGACTATTACAGGATACTGTAGATAGTGCAGATTTCCTGCAACAGAATAATGTATACTGGTGCAGATTTACTGCAACAAAATAACAGGATACTATAGACTGGTGCAGATTTCCTGCAACANGTGCAGATTTCCTGCAACAGAATAATGTATACTGGTGCAGATTTACTGCAACAAAATAACAGGATACTATAGACTGGTGCAGATTTCCTGCAACAGAATACTGTATACTGGTGCAGATTTACTGCAACAAAATAACAGGATACTATAGACTGGTGCAGATTTCCTGCAACAGAATACTGTAGACTGGTGCAAATTTCCTGCAACAGAATAACAGGATACTGTAGACTGGTGCAGATTTCCTGCAACAGAATAATGTATACTGGTGCAGATTTACTGCAACAAAATAACAGGATACTATAGACTGGTGCAGATTTCCTGCAACAGAATAATGTATACTGGTGCAGATTTACTGCAACAAAATAACAGGATACTATAGACTGGTGCAGATTTCCTGTAGACTGGTGCAAATTTCCTGCAACAGAATAACAGGATACTGTAGACTGGTGCAGATTTCCTGCAACAGAATTCTGTAGACTGGTGCAGATTTCCTGCAACAGAATAACAGGATACTGATACTGTAGACTGGTAAACAGCAGTTTTCCCGTTAATTTTTTGGCCTTTTTTCGTCAAAAAAGTAGATTTTTTCAAAATAAATTAATTTCAATAAATTACAAAATCCTCAGTTCCTCCCTCATTCATTATATGCTTTTTTCCTCATCAGTCTCTAAAACCATAAAATAAAGAAAGCCCTCACTATCAGACCGGGTGGGAGCTCTGGTTTAAAGCTATTATTTTTGGTTTGATAAAATAAAAACAACATTTTTACAACCCACATTAAAATTACAATGCTTCACATAATACTTATTATATCACAGTAGTATATTTGTTAGAAAACGCTCTTTGAAAGGCCATAGATTTTAAAAAAGTGATTTTTTTGAAATTTAAAAATGTTTTAAAATATATGCGCACATCCCAGATCCCGAAGCTGTCCGTTCAATGTAGGCTCCGGTGTTTAGCGATTTTTCAGAAAATTAGTCAATAGTTGAATCTCGAAATTTAGCGTTTGCTTCACATCGTTTTTTTAAATTAATCATTTAAAATAATAAACAAACAATTAAATTACCTAGTTGAATTTAAAAATACAAAACAAAACAAATTTTATTGTTCATCATCATCGTCGCCTTCAATCTCTTGCTGAATTTGTTCAATTTGCAATGTCAGCAATCGTTTGCGTAAGACTGATTCCGATTTTAATGAATAATTCAAATCAATCTGTAATTATATGCATTTTAAATATTAATGTAATGTTTTTTTCTAAGAAAAAAATAAATTAATTATATTATTGAAAAACAACAAACATTTACCTGCGATTTGTAATAGGCCAATTTTGCCCGTTTAACTTGTTCTTCCAAATCGTCACTCTCGATCTGCTGCTGATGATCAGGAATCTTTTCATTTTGGAAATTCATTCCGCAAATTTTTGGCATTCTGTCCCCCCTTTTCTTCATTCTTTTCCGTTTGCGTCTCAACTGATAAATAAAGTATAAGTGTAAAAATATCAAGTGCATAATAGTAAACTATATTTTTTTAATAGTTTAAATATGCCATTAATTGATTTTGGAGGCCTACCGTAGTAATCAATGAGATGCCATTACGGGCTACGGTTGGATGAAACATTGGGACGGATGCCGATTGAGTCGGCACAATTTGTTGCGCATGTTGCTGCTGCTGCTGCAACGGCAGCGTGCATACAGTGGGGTTGGGCTCGCTCTATATACAATGGCATACGGTATATATGTTACGGTTTCGGTTAATTGTGGAATTAAGTGGTTAATTTTGGAAATTATAAAATTTGAAGTCTATAACTTTATTGAAATAACTTTTTCACGAATATTCTAATTGATTAGCTTTGGCTTAACAATAGCTTTTAAAAATAGAGCTTTCAAATGGAATCTTGTTTATTGATTTGTCCAGATTTTTTCCAAATTAATCAGTTAATTTAAGAATTAACCGATTTCCAAAACACCTAACATACATATACATTTAAAAAGTAATATTTCTGGAATTTAACCAAATCAAATCCGGGAAAATTTCCCCATAAAGCCAAATCCAATTTGAGCAGGAATTAATCGGCAATTTTGCAGGATCAAAAAATGCCGGTTTTTAAAAATGCCAATATTTTAAATGCCATTCCCGTTATTATAAGCACAGAATTTTGTTTACTTTTGTTGCTGCGGTTAAATTTGGAGAATTTTGCGTCAAATTTTGCTGTTGCTGATCGGGTAATAATAAATGCCGCTCATTGTCATTGTCTGCTGTTGTTTCATAGTGAACACCTTTAAACAATTTATTGTTTATCATATGACATCATTGTAAATCTATGGTTTTTTAGGTGCTGCAACCTTGATCATTTAATAGTTTAAAATAGGGTTGGCACCCCGACATTCGGGGAGGGAAAAGTCGGGGATCACGGTTGAAAGGTCGGGGAATTACAAATTGTCAGAGTCGGGGAAGGCAACGTCGGGGTCGGGGATTGATCCGAAATCGTCGGTCGGGGATCGGAGTGCCAACCCTAGTTTAATAGTTTAAAATAGGTTTGCACCCCGACATTCGGGGAGGGAAAAGTCGGGGATCGGTGTTGAAAGGTCGGGGAATTACAAATTGTTAGAGTCGGGGTTGTCGGGGAAGGCAAAACAAAAAATCACTTTTTGCCATTATTTGTTTTAGAATTAATTGCGTTTAGCGCCTTTGCGCAGCTTATTCAACTTAAAGCTTGCACACACCGTTTAAATTATTTGATTCCAATGGGTCACTGTTTTCTGGAGTTATCACCCGCTGATCAATCGCTTCTTTGCCACCAATTATTCGAAAAATCAACGCATCCACCTTTATAAATTTGAATATTAGGATTATTAGAATTTGCTAGTAAATTTTGAAAATATTCAAATAATTAGTATTATTTGAAAATGTTCAAATAATAGAGGAGCTAGAGTAATATTTGCAAATTGAATTTTATTAGAAAAAATTCGAAATATATTTTCGAGGGTAAAAATCAACTCGTTCCCCACCTACGACTCGTTTTCTCTTTGTATCGACTCGTACCGCTTATAAATGATTTTTTGGGGGGAACGAGTCAATACAAAGGGAACGAGTCGATGGTCGTCCATTTTCGAGTGGTCTACTGTCCCAATTTCTGTCGACCAATTGTCACTGTGCCAAGGTTCCAATTGTCCCACGACAAACTTCGCTTAAATTTGCTCGCGAATTTTGGCCCATTCGGCTCAACTTTTCAATCGTTCGTCGCTTCATGTCTGCCCACTTTTGTCGCATGTACGAGTCATCTTTGCCCACAAAATGTGCCATCCCGCTGGCCACCAGTTGGTCCCGAATGTACAACCAGCGACACTTCTTCCCCTCATGCGTAATTTTGGGAGAAAACTGAAAATTCCTAAATTATTTTAACAAAATTTGAACTTTTTTTTTGAGTAGGGCACGAATTTTAAATATAAAGGTGTAACATCAATCATAAAATGCCAATCTTCAAAAACATCTCATTAAAAAAATGGATGGGAGGGACCCTTTTGGTCAAAATTTATGGTAAAAATATTTTTAGTTTAAAAATTGTCTGCAAATTAAATTTTGGGTTCTGTTTGTAACTAGCCAAATCAAAACTATTCTTTACCTTTGAAAAGAAAACTTATTTTCCCAGATTTAATTTTTTTTAAATTTAACATAAAAAAATTATTTTATATTTAATTTAATATTCGTTTTTGTTTACAGACTTTTGAAAACAAATATTCCCGATGTGGCAAAATGCATTGCACAAATACCACATTGTCAGCGCATCGATTTGTCATATTTTTAATGATTTAATTCTTAAATATTTAAAATCACAAATGTGAGAGAAATGCAGAAAATATGAATTTGCAATAATTAAATATGTGCATACTAGTAGGGATGGGATTTTTAGTCTTTTGGTGACTAAATAGTACTTAAGTGACTATTTTAAGGTTTTCGGGAAATTCCTTAAGAAAATGCAATAAAACCAAAAAATGCACCCCTAGAGATCGATTTTTCCAAATTTTCAAAAAAACCCCTAAAAATGGGCCTTTTCAAGACTAAAAATTCTGCCCGCCAAAAAAAATGCAATGTTTTAAAATTCTCCATATTTTAAAAATTTGTTGACTGAATTGCTGTTGCTTGAAATTGTTATCACAAAAATGAATTTTGATTAATAAATATCGCGAAATGACCAGTTTACACCCCTAAATCTGGCACTTTTTAGTGACTAGGTATTTTGCCCTTTAAGGATTTATTTGACTGACTATTTTTGAGTGTTTAGGGACTAAAAATCCCACCCTAGTACATACCAGCAAAACCGAAAAGCAATGTGCAAACAACATGGGCCAACAGTAAGGCTGTCGGTTTCAAATAATTTTCGGTTAACCGAAACCGATAAGCGAACCGAACCTTCGGTTTCAAACCGAACCACCCCGAAATAGACCCGAAGCTTTCGGTAAGTCGGTTTTCGGTCTCGGTTCGGTTTGAAACCGACAGCCTTAGCCAACAGTTATTAAACTCAATCAAATCAAACTACCAATATTATTAAAAAACCCAATTTTATGTAAGAATCTTTTAACGCCAAAGCCAAAGCGATTCGAAACATTAGAAGGTAATTAAAGAAATTAATTCTTCATTTGGTCTATGGGTCCATAACTTTTTTGTTTAGCGAGTAACAAATTGGACAGTTTAATAAAAATAGCTTCTATGTACTCATCAAGAGCTGCTTTCTGTTTGATTTGATTGGGTAAAGAAGCAAATTACGGAATGTATTGATTAAGAAAAATACAAAAAATTAAGAGGGTAACGGGGGGGGGGAGATGTTTGAACCCCTAGGGGGTCATTAGCTTCTGGTTGGCCATTTTGACCGTTTTAGGCCTGGTTGGCATTTTCACCGTTAATAGGCGATCGAACCATGCATTTTGATTGATTTTGAGATAAAAGAAACACTTTCCATTTCGAAAACAATTTCTGGTTTTTTTTCAAAAAATGTGGTACCAAAACAAAAACAAAAAATTAATATTAATTCTTTTATTTTACTTTTTACAATTTTTTGTGAGTTTTCGTAGGAATTGGGGGAAAATTTGGAAATAATGGCGGATGGGTTGATGGGACCAGCAATGCAGCAACAGAAAAAAAACATCAGTCACACCAATGCCCGCCCACCCATCCCATTAAATGGGGTCGCCAGCACGTACGCCCGGTTATACATACATACATATGTTTGTGTATGACACAGA
>MEIZ01000057.1:358656-376846 GCA_001723225.1 Globodera ellingtonae
ACTCCCCGCGCTACCTTAAGGACTCCGAGCCCCGCCCAACTTACAGAATGGGGTTAATTCTAGATTTACTAGAAATTTGATTAACACGACTACACGCAAGGGGTACAATGTCGAATTATTTATTTTATTAGTAGCTGGATTTTAAAACTGAATTTATTTGTCCCCGACTCAAAAAGTCGTTTCGATTCCCAATAATCGCTCGAATTTGAAACAAAAATTTCACTTTTCAATTTATGCTGAGTTGGCATTTTCTTTTTCATTTAATTTTATAAATTTTTTTCAATGTTTGTCTCAAATTTTTTGTTTTACACGAACCCTCCCTCCTCCCACTCATTTTTGGGTTGACCCAATTTTTTGAAATAAATTTTTCCATTTTTCTGAATGCCAAAATTTGTCCTAATTGTCTCAATTGGTCGTGTGATCTTCAACCGTCGAACCGTTCGTTCCAAATCTTTTGCGATTTTTTTTGTACAAAATTTTATTGGTCGGCCCGCCAAAAATTGAGGTCATTTGCGCCCCGTCAAAAATGTGCCGACAGTTTGTTCAAAAGCGCTCTGAAAAGTGCATTCAATCCGCTGTAAAGTTTACCTAATTTTTTGAATAAAAAATTATTATTAAATAAATTTTTTTTTAATTTATCTATTTTTCTAAAATATTGAGAAAAAACTATTTTATGTGGAAAAAAATTATGATTTTCAATTTTGGTTTTTGTAACAAAAATTTATTTTATGTACAAATAAATTTTCAAATTTAAATATTTGTTGAGATAAATTTTGTTTTTTATCGGCTCTTGTGTATTTAATAAAATTTTTGATAAAAATTTTCGAATTTAGCTTTGTTGAATAAATTTTAATGTTTTGACAATAAAACGTACTTCTTTTTTAAATTATTAGATATTATTTAAACATTCTTATTTAAATCGTATAATTGTGAACCGAGACAAAAAAATATATATTTTTCTTCCGACACTTTACGATTACAAATCTCTCCGATGTTTCACGAATTAATAAATTGCTTTACATCCACCCCCCCTCTTATACACATCTAGATGTGTATAAGAGACAGATGTAGATGAGATGGACAAAAGCCAGCAGAATTTGAATTGGCGAGTGAACGGCTCACAACGAATGGCCATTGCTCTTATACACATCTAGATGTGTATAAGAGACAGGGACAAAAGCCAGCAGAATTTGAATTGGCGAGTGAACGGCTCACAACGAATGGCCATTGCGTGCATTTGAATCGATTTTGGGCAATAAATGTGAANTTCCCAAATGCATTTCGCTAACCAAACCAGACAGACAGAGCTCTCATCAAAACCATTAATTTATCTCTTTTCAAAAATGTTTTAATATTGACACGAAATCACATATTTTGAGTATCAGCTGTTTAAAATGCACCCCGCGATCAGCAGCCATCGTCCGTCCATTCCCAAACAACTTTTGATCAATTTAACCCAACCAATTTTTTTTGTATTAAATTCTTTATTTTGCATTAGCAATTTGTTTGTATTTAATTTAAAAAGTAAATAAAATTTATTTAATATAAATAATCTAAATAAATTTTATTTTAATTTATGCTTCTTTTTTTCAATGAAAACTTCCAAATATATAAAATAAATTGCATTTATTTGATAATTTTCTAATGTAATTAAATAAATGACAAAATCAATTAGTTGAAAATTTCATTTTCTTTTTGTTACAATGAATAATTTTTGATCAGATTTTATTTTGTTTGTTCCCCTTTTTTACTCTTGAAAAGTTGCGATCATTTTATTGCCTAGGCCATTTTGTCGATAACAGTTTTTGTTTTCTCTCCATATTTTCATCGTAATGAAAAGCAATTCCATTTTTATTGAATATCTTTTAAAAAGTTTATTAGGATTTTATTTTTGTTAACAAAAAGTCAATTTTCATGGGTGTTTTTTTGAGAAAGAAAAAAGCGATTTTATATTTTCAGTTTTTGTAGTAAATTAAATATGCATAAACATATAAATAAACTCAGAGCCTTCAAAATTCATTCATTATTATCAAAACTTTATGTTAATCATTTTATAAATGATTTTTATTTTGTCAATTTTTTATAATATTTTAGTAAAGATTTCTGACTTTTGTTGAATTTGTTTTAAAACTTTTGAGCTCTCGCTGAAGGAAATTGACGGAATTTTGCTATGTTTTCTTTTATATTCTTCCCGTTCGTTCTATGAGTGTATGTAATAAAAAATCGATGCACTTTTAATACGAATTCCCATTCAAAAAAAAACTTGCATTTTTCTCAGATTCTTCTAAAAATATTATCCAAATTTTTCATTAATTTATGAAGTTGATTAAAATATCTTTAAAATTTTCAGTTAAGAAAATCTAAAAATTTAAAATTCTATAGAAAAATTCCAAAAATTTTTTTTCAATTATAATAAGTTCTCTGAATTATATTTTAATAAATTAAAATGATATAATATTTAAAAAATAAATTTTATGTTGGAATTGTTTTTTTAAATTAAATGTGTTTGGCTCTTAAACCAATTATTTAAAAATTTCAGACCACCAATTTTGTTTTTTAAAAATAATTCCCTATAATTATTATACACATATCTGATCATCCGACCTCTAATTCCAAATAATTTTCGTCACGACAATTATTTCTTCTCACTGCTTCCATTACAATAAATAATTTTTTCGGCTCAAATTGGGACATTATGCACCACTTAAAACCGGTATGTCATCATATAAATAAAAATAAAATCATTAATATTTTATTTTTTGATTTATTTATATTAAGATCACAAAATATTCAAGCAAATTAATAGTAACTATTTAAACTCGGAAAAATAAGATTTAAATTTTTTTACCAAAAAATTATTTATTTATTTTTTGTTTTGTTTTTTGCATATGAGTTGATTTTTTTAATCTTTAATTTTATTTTATTGAAATACGAGGACAGAATTGAAAGTTTATTATAAAAAAACTTAACTTAAATTATTTAAATCAGAAAATTAAAAATTCACAAACATTGACCCAAAAATTTGTATAATGGGCGCACAATCGGCGCTCTTAACCCAAATTTCATCCAAAAATTAACCAAATTTAATGGTCACGCACCCTCCCCCCCTCCCCTCTCAACCTTGGCGCAAATTCAGATGGATTCATTGGGGGTGGTTAGGAATATGTATGTGTCTTTGACATGGAAGAGTGTTCGTGAAAGGTCCCCCAAATTGAGCGCGGGGATGGTGGCATTCGGGGACGCGGGCGGACATCCCCGATTTTTTGTAAAATTTCGGGGATCTGCCAATGAAAATTGAGCGCGGGGATGGTGGCATTCGGGGACGCGGGCGGGCATCCCCGATTTTTTGTAAAATTCGGGGATCTGCCACTGACAATTGAGCGCGGGGATGGTGGCATTCGGGGACGCTGGCGGACATCCCCGATTTTTTGTAAAATTTCGGGGATCTGCCACTGAAAATTGAGCGCGGAATGGTGGCATTCGGGGACGCGGGCGGACATCCCCGATTTTGGGAAAATTCGGGGGCGATTTGCCACTGAAAAAAACATCTCCAATTTGACCAGTTCAATCTCCTCGAAATGGTCGGTTGCTCTCGTTTTTGTGCTTACCCAAGTGAAAGCATGTGGGTAATGATCACCCGACTGACGAATTGGGGATAAGCATGACGTCATTGTCGTCCATTTTTCGGGAAACACAACTTCAGTGATGTCATCGATTCCATCTCTAGACACATTGACATTCGGAGGGTGAAACGATGGAACGGGAACGGATTCCATTCATCTTCCTCTTCCCATCCTCCATTATTCTTCAATTCTTCATCTTCCTTTCTTCTTCCATTCATCCTCATTCTCTTCCTCTTCCCATCCTCCATTATTCTTCCATTCTTCATCTTCCATTGTTCTTCAATTCTTCATCCTCCATTATTCTTCAATTCTTCATCCTCCATTATTCTTCCATTCTTCCCCAATTCTTCCTCATTCATCCCATTCATCTCTTCCGACTTTGTCCTCAATTTATCCGCCGCCCGCGCGACTGTCGGGCGGATGGGAGGGAAAGGACGACGGACCAAAGATCAGTCCACACAGACCTCACTCATATCCAGCAGATATCCACCGTCCGCCCGTCGTCATCATCTCCCATTCTTCCTCTAGCAAACAATTCAGGGAAATCCTCTCTATTCACTATGCTCCGATCACTGAAGGCTTAAAGCATGGAAGGGTAGGGTGTCTAACAGGGCTTGAAGTGATCAGAAACGAATCCGTGATCATGGGGGAGAAAAAACCGTGACCGTGATCCATGATCACGCTAGCGAGCGGTCTGGTGTCTAAACCCTGAAAATAGTTTTGTTCGAACGGAAACCCGGAATTCTTGTCCGTATTTGGTGACTTTGTAATCGTAATTCAGATACTTAACCATTTAAAAAATCTGGTTTGTCCAAATTTCCTTAAGTTTCATGATTTTTCCCGATTTTTTTTTGTAAAATTTACATAAATTTATAAACACTTTCATTATGATTCCATATGATTTACCGAATTTTTTGCGCTTTTAGGGCGAATTGTGCGCAGATTGAACCAATTTTTTTTTTGTTTTTAATTGAATACTTTTGCACACTTTTTGTAAAGCACAATGTCTGCTTGACTTCACTTTCAGGATCTCCAATTACACTAATGGATTTTCCCCAACTTGTTTTTATACATACGTACTTTCTTTCTTTCACTGGCGCGAATGTGTCCGTCCGTCCGCCAAATCCAAATGTTGTAAAGGCGGGAAAATGGGACAAAAAAAAATGGATCTTGTAAAAATCAGAACAAAACAATGTGAAAGATTTCCACTTTTTAGATTGTTGGTTTATAATAGCTTTAAACTGTTTAAGGATTGAAAACATTTTTTAGGATTCAATTTGACTGATTTTTTAAAATTTTTTTGTAAACTTATGAAAAGGGAGACATTTCTGTAATGTTAATATTACGTTTATTTGAAATTGTTTAAGGATTAAAAACATTTCAATTTGACTGATTTTTTTGATTTCTTGAAAAATTTTTGAAAAAAATGTAGAATTTAAACATTTGGTTTTTGTGGTGGATAAAAATACGATTTGTCTTCGGTTCACCGTCGTGCTACCCTTTCAACACATACACCAAAATGCAATGACTGCGGGAAGTGAATGTTGTGTCGTCCGTCGTAATGTCCATGGGTTGGCCATCTGTCGTTTTCGATAAAAAAATTTGCCCAAAAAATTCCATTTCATTTTCCCCACTTTTTACAAGCAGCAGATGTACAATATGTGTATAAAGCTTGTTTTGTACAAGCAGTTTAGCCTTCATATTTTGACCAATACGCTCCGTTTACGGCTCAATGATTTCCAATGCAAATGCTGATCCGGGTTTATGTTTAGTGATCAGATCTTGATTTAGATCTTATGGTTAGACCAGAGGACAAACTCGTCACTCACAATCGTCATCCCAAAATATGGTTTTTATTCAATATTGAGGAACAACTACTGAATCAAAATCTCTCTTTGATTGTTTCACACTGTTGGTGCTTTCTGATTAGTAAACCATCTCAGGATCAAAGCTTTCTTGATTCATATGACTCCATACGGTTCAGTCATTCCAGTACAAATACTGATCCCGACTAACTGATCCTGATTTCTAATCATTATAATTTTCGGACCATATTAAGTAATTTCCCGATTTCTGATCATAATAGTAATTCCGTGATTTCTGAACAGTAATTCTCAACTTCTGATCAGAATTACTCAATTATTTCTCGACTTCTGATCAGAATTCCTCGATTTCTGACATTATAAGTAATTTCCCGATTTCTGATTATAATAAATATTCCCCAATATTATAATAGGTATTCCAATTTCTGATCATAAAACAATTCTCTGACAATACCATACTTTGAAATCATCCACCAATCATTCATTCTCCCCGATTGCTTCCAATTTAAATGTCGATCCTTTCTGATCATCGCCATAACTTTAGCATTGAATGATTAATCTCCCCGCGTTTCATTTCTCTCTGATTGTTTCCCCCGGCTCCAAACTGTCGTGGCGCTTTCTGATCAGGAGGCTCTTAGGGCCTAGCCTTGTCCTGAATCACCTCCACCACCCACGCACGTCTCCATGGCTCTTCGTGCTTATTCATTCATCAGTCAGTCAAATTTTCTTGACAATTGCCACATTCCCCGGTCACGTCCTCCCCGCACAAAAAAGCTTTCCCCCCCCCCCGATTATTCAGCACAACCAAAATGCAAACATTGCACAAAATGCGGGGGGTACAAACATACCCTCACGACAACGACGACGACACCAATTCATTCATTTCGTCTATTATGTCATTGAGTACATTTGTTGTTTGTTGCGCACTGTTGGAATTTTTTCGGGGAAGAAAATTGGGCGGGCAACCGGAAAAAATTAAATCTCTTTTAGCCTTCAGGCATTAATGCATTTTGAAAATTATATTTTTAAATTAAACCCCCCCCCCCGCAGGCAATCTTTGCATTTCAGTTGCTGGAAATTTTAATCCAATTTGGCGGGAGAAATTTGTCAAATGAAATAAAGCCTTTTGGCAGTAGAAATTCACGAATTGGATTTTTAAATGCCCTCAGGCAATCAATTCTATTTCTTTGGAATTTAAACATTTTTGGTATTCCAATCCCCATGTTTGCCATCAACCTCTAATCCCTCAGGCATTTCTTCTAAATTAAAAAAAATTGAAGACACATTCCAATCACTCACACAGATTTGGATTATAATTGGAGATTAATAATTAGGAATTTATAAGAACTCAATCTTTTTCAATCCTACCACATTCTTTTTTAAATCTGAAATAGTCGCGAAAAATATTGGGATTTTTTTCTTCACATATCCGCAATTTTTGATTTGCTCTGCTGATCACAAATGCCATTAGATAAATTAAAACCCCGACATTTTTAGTCCCCCCGAAACACTTCCGTATAAATTTTTTTTAAAAAACGCACAATTAAAAATTAAAAAAAAAACATTTTTTATAAGCCATTATTCTTCAATGCTTCTGCCCTCCAGTAGCAGCAGTTCCTCCTCCTCCTCTTCTCCACAAAATATTGATGCCGATGCCGTGTTGTTGCGTGCCGTTTACTCAATGAACACAATTGCGCATTTTGACCATACCGTACGCCATGATGGCATACTGTGGGACTTGCGCTTTGAGAATCCGGATCAACCGGACGCGCCCATTCCGGGCCGCCCGGATGCGTTTGGGTGGCGCGTTGCGCCAAAGTTGGGTGCCGCAACTATTGTGCCCGAGGGAACAAAATGCCACCGCCATAAATTGTGGCGCTGGCGACGCAATAACAAAGGGGTAAATAAACGGGAAAAGTTTGTGTAAATATTGTAAAAATTGTTGTTTTAAATTATGAAACAAATTTAGACGCTCTATCAATAAAAGCTTATTAATTTTTATAAATTATTTTATTCATTTTTAAAAGGATATTTACTGTCATAATATGTAACTTTTTTTTGTAAACATTGAATTTTTTTTATCAATTTATTCTCTTATCACTCACTCACTGTTCAGTGTCATTTATCATTGAAGCAAATTGTTTTGGAATTCTAATTTTCATATTTTTCTCCCAGAGTCGGAAGTTTTTTGTTTCGATTTTTACTTAACAAATTCGAATAATTTTTTTAAAGTTTAATAAATCACATAGGTAATATCTGAAAAATATAGTTTTTTTAATATTTATGATATTTAAAATAACTAATTATAGATAAATTAAACAAAAAACAATTTTTATTTATCTGAATTTTAGATTATAAAGAAATTCACTTTTTTATAAAATAGTTTAGGTATTTAATTTTTTATTTCTTTTTAACTATTTATTTTTATTATTCTGGCCATTTTATCCAAACCATAAAAACTATTCAAAAAATTTTTTAAAGTTTAAAATGACTAAATTCCTTACTTTCCTTTAATAATTATAAATTTATTTTTTAAATTTTCAGATGTATCTGATCACCACACTTTTGCCGGGCCACGGACAGTCCCACCAAAACGGGAATGCCCAGAACGGAGTTCATCACCACCACCACAGCCAGACAAACGGGCATCGTCGCAACAATTCACCGCACATGCCGTCCGCTGCGCTGATCAACCGTATTTTGCCCACCGAACTGATGCTACGGTAGGCTGGGATGCTGTATGTTCAATTATTTAAAGAATTATCGATTATTTTAAAATTGAATTTACTTCTATTTTCCAATTTTTTAATTTTACAATTTATAAATTCTTAAATTTCATTTTAGAGCCTTTAATTTATTAATTTGAACATTTGCATTTATGCGAATTTATAATTCTTTTTTTTTCATTTTTTTTGTCAATGCTTTATTTATTTAAAATTTAATAAATTTCCTTTTTTAATATTATTCCCTTTTTTTAAGAGTATTTTCCTATTTGGACATCACATCGCTTGGGCGTTGTGCGCAAGTTTGTCGGAGCTGGAACAAACTGGCCATGGACGGCAGCAATTGGATGGACGTGGATTTGTTCTCATTCCAGCGGGAAGTGAAGGCAAAAATTGGCACTTTTAAAAATAAATTAAATATATTGTCAAATTAAAATCAAATCAAATTAAATTTTAATTTGATTTTATATTTAAATATCTTAAAATTCAATTGATGAAAATTATTAATGATGTATTCCAAATTTATTGGGGCGTAAGTTATAGTGAGGCGAAATGGTTTTAAATAATTTTTTAAAATTTTCAGACTACCGTTGTGGAAAGTTTGGCGAAACGTTGTGGCAGCTTTTTGAAGGTGCTTTCGTTGAAGGGTTGCGAGAATGTTCAGGACAACGCAATGCGCTCATTTGCGGCCAAATGCCCCAACATTGAGCAGCTGACGTTGACCAAATGCAAACTCGTCACGGATTCGTGAATTTTAACTTAATATAAAATTAATTTAAAAATATTTATGTTTAAAAAAGTATTTCCTAAAGATTAACCCTAGAAAAAAGCAATTATAATTTTTGAGTTCTTTACTAAATTTTCTAATTTAAACAATTTTTGAGTTTTTGTTTTCATATGTTTTCAACTAAATTTATTTGAAATACACAAAATTATTTTGGATTCTCTTTATTTTTCCTTTTTTTATTTCTTATTAAATAATTTATTTAATTAATTTAAATCTATCCAGCACTTGCGAATACATCGGACGTTACTGTCATCGAATTGTGATGATTGATCTTGAAAATTGCACACTGATCACTGACATTGCATTGAAATTTATTGGGTTAATTATTTTTACCTTTTTCAATTTAAAACTCAAAAATTTTCAGCGAAGGTTGCAAGCGTTTGGAGGAGATAAATTTGAGCTGGTGTGAGCAGATCAGTGACATAGGCATAGCGTAATGACCTTTTTGTTATAAAAAGAAATAAATCAAAATTTTTTATTTTTAAATATTTAAATAAAATATGTTTATTTCCAATTTTTTAGGTATGTTGCAAAAAGTTGCCCAAATTTGCACACTTTGTTTTGCAAGGGTCTCGAAAATGTGAAATTTTTTAACATTAAAAAATATATATATTAAATATTATAATATTATTTATGAAATTATTTTATTTTCGTATTTTTCAGTTGTCTTCCCAATGTTTTGGTCAGTTAGTTATGCCAGAATTGCGAGCACTCAATTTGTTTTCGTGTCCGGTACCTTTTTTTAAATTTAAAATTTAATAAATTATTTTATTATTTTTTTAAAAGAATGTTACCGATGAAACGGTGGCCGATGTTGCACGAAATTGCCACCAATTGGAATTTTTGTCCCTCTCCAATTGTAAGGAAATCACTGATCAGGCAATCGTTTCAATATCACATGGATGCCCGAAATTGCGGTAAATGTGAAATTGATTTTAACTTTAGAATAAATTATTTTATTTTGATTTTTTCCAAAATTTTGGTTTTTAATTCTTTTTCTATTTTATTGCGGTATATGTGAATTTGATTTGATTAGAATATATTATTTTCATATATTTATTCAAATTTTTTTTTATTTTGAATGTTCAATTATTTTCTTTGTTATTTTCATAAATAAATTTTTGTTTTTTATAATCGCTTTTAAATTTTGATTCCAATTTTGTTTTATTCAATAATTACATTTTAATTTAATTTTTTTCTCAAGTTTTAAATAATATTAAAATATTTGTTCAATGTTCTTAAATTTTTGTGGTTTCAGAGACCTCGAGTTGGCCGGATGCGCAAATTTAACGGATTCAGGGTTTGTGCAATTGGCAAAAAATTGTCACGAACTTGAGAGAATGGATCTTGAAGAGTGTCTTCTGATCACTGGTTAATATTTATTTTTTTTTATTTTTTAAAATATTTTTATTAAGATTCGACTCTGTCAAATTTCAACAACGGGTGCCCAAATTTGTACAGTCTTTCCCTGTCGCATTGTGAAAATTTGACGGACAACGGTTTAGCCGATTTATGCGGTGTTTAGTTTATTTTTTTATTAATTTTCAATTTGTTTTTAAAGCTTTTTTAAGGAATATTTTTGTTTTTATATTTTTAAATTTAACTCTTTTTTATTGAATAACTTTATTAAATAAATATCAACAGGAATTTTTAATGATAAGAAATTTTTATAAAAAATTTATTGTATAATTTGATTTTATTAACTTTAAATTTTTGTCTTTTAACACAATTTAAAATAAATATTGAAAATTTATTGAATACATTGTTACCGTTTTTATTTTATTTAAATTATATTGAAAAAAAATCATTTTAATTTTATTGCAAAAAACATTGCGCTTAAGTGGCCCATCGAGAGCGCTTGCAAGTGCTCGAGCTGGACAATTGTCCAAATATCACTGATCTGGCGTTGGAATCGATGAAGCATCTGAAGGTTCTGGAACGGGTTGACCTCTACGATTGTCAAATGATCACCAAAGATGCCATCAAAAAATTCAAAGTAACCAAAAAAATGGATTTTTCATATTTATAAAATTCTAAATATATTTCTAAGGCCTCTAACTAAGTCTATAAACTTAAATAATAAAAAAATATTTACTTTTTTTTATTTGTAGCTTTTTGATTATTTGTATTCTAATTTTTTAACACGGGCAAATGCCACTCGTTTAAAATGTCATCTGACAAAATGTCACATACAAAATCTCAAAACAGACAAAAAGTCATCCGGACAATGCAAATTTGGCATCTTGGTCTGCTAGATGATTTTTATTTTACGTGATATTTTGTCCGGGTGACATTTTGTCACTTTATTTATTTTTCAGAAAATAGAAATTTAAATAATTTATAAAAATAAAAAAATTTTAGCAAGCGCGGCCCGAAGTTGAAGTTCATGCGTATTTTGCGCCCGCCACACCTCCGCCGCAACCTGCGCCGGTACGTCGAGGAATTTGTCGTTGTTGCGCCATTTTGTGAATAAAAATTGTAAAATTAACCAAATGAAAAACGATTTTTTCCATTTTTTTTGATAAGATTCACTTTTTTCCACAAAATTTTCACAAAAATCCAAAAATTCCCTATGCATTTCTTTCCGATAATATTTTTTTATTCAACTCTTGCTGCTGCTAATGATGGATTGGGTAATAACATTATTTTATCATATTTATGATTTTTCTATAATTTGTATAATTTTGTGTACATTTTTTTTGCGATGTATAAACAAGTGTATTTATTTAAAAGTGAATTCTTTTTAAATTAATCAAGCTTCTACATAGTTTATAAAATGTGGAATTTTGTTGAACAAAGGAGCAAATGAATTTATGAAAAATCTAAAAATTTTTTTTAATATACCTAATCACAAAAAATATGTCAAAATTATGCGTGCGCTCAATCAAAGGCATTTGGTTTTATTAGGGCTTTTCCAGGCCATTTTTCCGAAATAAATTGAAACAAAAAAATGATTTAATTACAAAAAAAAAATTAAATAATAAAAAAAGAGCGCTTGCTCAAGCCCGACTCCAACCGAATACAACCGCACTTTGCTGACCCTTGTCAGGCCCGAAGTGGGCAATTGCCCAACACGCCCAGTTGAGAACCAAAAGTTCCCTCCTGCGGCAACGCCCTCTGTCACTTTGGCAAAGCACCAGCGGGCAAATGCCACGCACGCATCTATTCGACGCGTTTGCAGCAACAGCGCACGCCTACCACCACAATGGGCAGCAGCAGACGGCGCGACGCGGCGACAGTGTGCGCACACTGTGCAAAAGCCGCGATGGCGGGAAACGGCGCCGGCGAGCAACACACGCGCTCAACGGCATGGCTCACGTCGCGTTTCTTTATATATAATGGAAGAGAATTTTCCGCATCTTTTCCGATGGGAAGCAAAAAGGGTTGAGAGAAAGAGAACAAAGGACAGCACTATTCTCGTTACGCTCGTTTCTTTTCCAATTAAACTTCTCTCACCACTGAATTCTTTATTTACTCTCGTTTCTTTTCCTACACTCTTTTTTCACTATCAACCAGCAGCAGTTTTCTGTCGATTATATGTATTGTGGTTAAAAATTTCGGAAATTCATTCCAGGAAAATTGTTCACGGCAAAATTTATCAAAATGTTCTCATGTATAAAATGTTCTAGAAAATTGAGTTTTTTCGAATTCTCAAAAATGCTTGAAAACTTTCGATCTTAAGGGTATGTTAGGCATGAAAAAAAATTTTTCTTTGAAAGATCGTGACAAATTCAAATTTTATTTTTTTCTTAATGAATTTTTGGTAATGTTAATGATTTTGGCATTCAAAAAAATTGAAGTTTTTCTTACTGAATTTTTCGAAAAATGGCGAATCCGGCTAAAAACATGTTTTTCGTGCATAACTCGACAAAACGCTGCAGCAAAACCCAAAAAATCTTCACCCTACCTGATTCATCACTAGAGACGAGATTTTTAGGGTTTAACTTTTTTGTTTGTTTTGCGGATAGGGTTTGACGAGAGAAGCCCAGAAATAGCATTCATTTCGAAAGATTTTTGAATTAGAGCGACTTTTTAGTCCCTAAAAATCCCTATTTCGCCCTTTTTGCGTTTTTAGTCCCTATTTTGGCACTTTTTCCCAAAATTTTAAGAAAAAAATGCAATATTTTAGGCATTTTTCCGAACATTTCTTAAGAAAAATGGAATAAAAAGAGAAAATCTATCTAAAATCTTAGTACTATTCGAAAGCTATAAATAAGTCTTTAGAATATTTGTCCCAGACCCGGTGGCTGCTGACGAGTGTTCTGCACGATACGATAAATTGGATAACTATCGCGTACTATCGATCGAAAAAAATTAGATTTTGATATTTTTTGATAACGATAATATATCGTTTATCGATTGAAACAAATCTTAGATTTCGATATTTTTTGATAACTGCTGACGACATGCCTTCCCGTGGGTTCCTGATCCCTGGACTTGCCCCTCCGGAGTGTCTGGACGGACTGAGTGTTTAAAGTCATAAAACAAACGGAAATTTCGCGACTTTCAATCGTTTCTAGCAAAAAAAACAAAAACACTCACTCCGAATGTCCACCAATCTGTTCAAACAGGCATCCAATTCTTGACGTTTTCTAGCCAAGTCGTCTCTGCTGGACGACGACGACCTTCTGGATGACGGCCCCGCGCGGCCAATGTTCCGATCAGTTCGCAGCCTCCGGGCGTCCTGTTGAGAAGACAAAATTAAATCGAAAACCCAAAGCAAATCAACTCTGTTAATATTATAATTACGGAAGGGGATTTTAGTCACTAAAAACTTGAGCATTAAACTATGCTAATTTTTGTTGTGTGGTTTTGAGCTTTTTTTAGCCAAAAAAACATTACATACTATCATCGTGCAAATTTTCAGGCAATTTGGTCAATTAGGTAATTTTCTGTATAGTTTCGCCTGTTCCAATTTGGCAAGATTGAACAGGCGGACAAGTTGAAAAATGCGACAAAACCACACAACAAAATTAACATATTTAATGCAATTTTTCCTAATTATAACTGAATCATTAAAAATTCTCTACTTCAATAGCTTTGCCGCATTTAATGACGGCTAGATTTCCGTTTGCCTCCTCCGGCGCCAAATGATCCTCAATCAACTTGCACATCTTGATCAGCTTCTCTGTGTCTTTTTTGATCTGTTGGTCTGTGGCACATTGCTTTATCAGAAGCATGAATGCCAACAAAATTGTAACAACAAAATTTGGCCATGTCATGTTAAATTTCTGAACAAATTATATATTATATAAAAATTATCTTTTTTAATTTAATATATTACAAAAGTAATGAATTTAGTAGTGGCATTTAGCTCTTCCCAAATCTGAGAGTCCATTATTATTATTAAGCATAAAATATTGAAAAAATTTTTGCCAAAATGCTCGGCAATCAATAATGCATTTGCCTTTGTCTATTTTTTTGCATTTACCTATGTATCATGTGATACATTTTCTAAGCAAAATTTATTCAATTTTATAATCATTGGATACAATAACTGCTGTTAAATGTTGAATTATTATAATTTTTTTGATTTACATAAAGCAAAATTGATAAGGAATTATAATTTTTCAAAATATAAATTTCAAGAACAATTATTATAAAATAAACTAGGGATGTGCTGCGCATATGCATGTTTTTACGGCTGAATTTTGATCTATTTTCCTTCAATAAAGGTGATCAATTTTCAAGTGAATTTTGATAAATTTTCCTTCAAGAAAGGTGATCATTGATCAAATCTTCAGGTATATGCCAAAGATTTTTAAAATTGCAATTTTGAAAAATTGAAATGCGCACACCCCGGAGAAACAAAACATAGTTTTAAAAGCACACTTCCGACGTCGTGATGTCCTGTTTGATGAAGGACAATGCCTTCGCGAAAATCTCAACTTTCTTTTTGAAGCGCCACATTCGGAACTTCTGTCCCTGGCCAGAGGCCCACTGACAAAAGTGTATTTTGGCTTTGATTTCCTCGTCCAGGTCGTACAGTACCTGCGATTATGTTTGATGATCTCTCTGATTTGCACTTTTTTTAATGAAAATNCCAAAATTTTAAGAAAAAAATGCAATATTTTAGGCATTTTTCCGAACATTTCTTAAGAAAAATGGAATAAAAAGAGAAAATCTATCTAAAATCTTAGTACTATTCGAAAGCTATAAATAAGTCTTTAGAATATTTGTCCCAGACCCGGTGGCTGCTGACGAGTGTTCTGCACGATACGATAAATTGGATAACTATCGCGTACTATCGATCGAAAAAAATTAGATTTTGATATTTTTTGATAACGATAATATATCGTTTATCGATTGAAACAAATCTTAGATTTCGATATTTTTTGATAACTGCTGACGACATGCCTTCCCGTGGGTTCCTGATCCCTGGACTTGCCCCTCCGGAGTGTCTGGACGGACTGAGTGTTTAAAGTCATAAAACAAACGGAAATTTCGCGACTTTCAATCGTTTCTAGCAAAAAAAACAAAAACACTCACTCCGAATGTCCACCAATCTGTTCAAACAGGCATCCAATTCTTGACGTTTTCTAGCCAAGTCGTCTCTGCTGGACGACGACGACCTTCTGGATGACGGCCCCGCGCGGCCAATGTTCCGATCAGTTCGCAGCCTCCGGGCGTCCTGTTGAGAAGACAAAATTAAATCGAAAACCCAAAGCAAATCAACTCTGTTAATATTATAATTACGGAAGGGGATTTTAGTCACTAAAAACTTGAGCATTAAACTATGCTAATTTTTGTTGTGTGGTTTTGAGCTCTTTTTAAACTCTTAGGAAATTTGGCCAAAAAAACATTACATACTATCATCGTGCAAATTTTCAGGCAATTTGGTCAATTAGGTAATTTTCTGTATAGTTTCGCCTGTTCCAATTTGGCAAGATTGAACAGGCGGACAAGTTGAAAAATGCGACAAAACCACACAACAAAATTAGCATATTTAATGCAATTTTTTTAGTGACTAAAAATCCCCATCCTAATTATAACTGAATCATTAAAAATTCTCTACTTCAATAGCTTTGCCGCATTTAATGACGGCTAGATTTCCGTTTGCCTCCTCCGGCGCCAAATGATCCTCAATCCACCTGCACATGTTGATCAGCTTCTCTGTGTCTTTTTTGATCTGTTGTCTGTGGCACATTGCTTTATCAGAAGCATGAATGCCAACAAAATTGTAACAACAAAATTTGCCCATGTCATGTTAAATTTCTGAACAAATTATTTATATTATATAAAAATTATCTTTTTTAATTTAATATATTACAAAAGTAATGAATTTAGTAGTGGCATTTAGCTCTTCACAAATCTGAGAGTCCATTATTATTATTAAGCATAAAATATTGGAAAAATTTTTGCCAAAATGCTCGGCAATCAATAATGCATTTGCCTTTGTCTATTTTTTTCGCATTTACCTATGTATCTGTGATACATTTTCTAAGCAAAATTTATTCAATTTTATAATCATTGGATACAATAACTGCTGTTAAATGTTGAATATTATAATTTTTTTGATTTAAATAAAGCAAAATTGGTAAGGAATTATAATTTTTCAAAATATAAATTTCAAGAACAATTATTATAAAATAAACTAGGGATGTGCTGCATGTTTTTACGGCTGAATTTTGATCTATTTTCCTTCAATAAAGGTGATCAATTTTCAAGTGAATTTTGATTTTCCTTCAAGAAAGGTGACATTGATCAAATCTTCAGGTATATGCCAAAGATTTTTAAAATTGCAATTTTGAAAAATTGAAATGCGCACACCCCGGAGAAACAAAACATAGTTTTAAAAGCACACTTCCGACGTCGTGATGTCCTGTTTGATGAAGGACAATGCCTTCGCGAAAATCTCAACTTTCTTTTTGAAGCGCCACATTCGGAACTTCTGTCCCTGGCCAGAGGCCCACTGACAAAAGTGTATTTTGGCTTTGATTTCCTCGTCCAGGTCGTACAGTACCTGCGATTATGTTTGATGATCTCTCTGATTTGCACTTTTTTTAATGAAAATCGATCCGAAGATGGTAAAAATCCACTCTTGCAAGGGCGAACCGATCCAGAAAAGTGGATTCTTAGTGGTGCATTTTTTGCTTTTTGTTGCATTTTTGTTGAACATTTTTCCAAAAAAATGTTTGATTTTAGGGGGGTAGGAAATTTTCAAAAATGCAATTTTTTTTTGCAAATTTTGCTTCATTTTGGGAGGGAGGAGGTCGGCGGTGCCGATAGGCGCCGCCGARAACTTTTTTTGATTTTTGATGGCAATTTGGTAAGAAAATTGAAACAAAAATTATAAATTTTGCAAAACGGCGTTTTCTACAGGACGCCCGGAAGCAGCGAAGTGAGCGCGGCATTGGCGGCGCGGGGCCGTCCGACGACGGCTCTGCATGGCATGGCATGAAGGAGACCTTTCAAAAATGGGTGAACAAAAAGAAGTTCAACAAAAAGCGGCGGCAGAAGTATCGTCAAATATTGGATGCCTGTTTGGACAGATTGGTGGACAGATCGGAGTGAGTGTCTTTGCTTTGATTAAAAGTAGGGTTGCTTGCTCTCCGACCCCTCGGGCGGGAAAGGTCGGGGGTCGGGGACGAAAAACCCCCGACTAAACAAAGTCGGGGACGGGGAGCGACCCTAATTGAAAGTCGAGAGATAAATTGCTCTCGACTTTGTGCCCCCATGGCTGTGGAGACTAACGGACCGGGGGCCGATTCATTAGGCCTAGGCGCCTAAGGAACGGTGTGCTTTTAACCACTTTTTGGCCTTTTGATGAGTTTAATAGGCGTTAAGTTTGAATTTTGGCATCGTTCTTCAAAAATATAAGCGCTTTCAATGGCACATTGCCTTTTTCGATTTTTTGAGAAAAAAACGAATCGATTTAAGCTTAGGTAGCTTAGGTTTAGGCCCAACCTAACTAAGCCTGAGCTCAGGCCAGCTTAAGCCTAAGCTAGGTTTAATCTTAGCTTCAGTACGGGACTGAATCAGCATCGTGGAAGGATTTGAATTGGTAGCCGTTTTAATTAGAGTGCGGCAAAATCAAATTTGCGGATCCTGCTGCAGGATTGGGATTCAAAATTTTTTGCAGGACAGGATTTGCAGGATTAATCCTGCAAAATCCTGCAATCCTGCAAATCCTGCATTTAGAATTTGCAGGATCCTGCGCAGGATTGCAGGATTGAGTCAAAAATTTTCAAAAATCAATTTTGGCCTAAAAAATAGGGTTGCTCCTCGATCCTT
>MEIZ01000057.1:389647-421898 GCA_001723225.1 Globodera ellingtonae
TAAACCCCGAGATGGTCATTATGTGGAGTAAAATTTCAAATTTACAAAATAGGGAAAGCAAATTTAATTCATAATTTACCTAAACCCCGAGATGGCCCATTATGGGGGTAAAATTTCAAATTTTACAAAAAGGAAAAGCAAATTTAATTCATATACCTAAAATTGTTTTGTACACTTTGTAATAATAGGCGCCACGAGATATGCTAATTATGGGCCCGAGGGTGGAATTTTATTTAGATTTTTAAAAAGTGCCAAACAACATTGAACCAGGGGCCGGTCTGGAAAATTAAAAAATCCTTTTGTGGCTTTATTAATTTTTGCTTAATTCATACTTTTGGGAAGCCCTGTGATACTGAAAGGGTTTTTGGAAATATTTAGCTGTTTTTTTTTGTAAAATAAAATTTTTAAATCAATTTGGCACAATGTTCAACAAAATTTAATAATTTTGTAATATATTTTTAACAGTTCGGATCTTGTTATCACATTGCAACTTGGCACAAGTTCTCGTACTATGGAGGAATTGCAAAATTTTATTCGGACCGGGCGCGATTTTGCATCCAAAATTGTTTATTCTCCATCGTTTGAATTGGACGATGATTTTTTTGAATGGCTCATTTGGGTAATTTTTAATAACATTTAATTCTGAACAAATAAAATTTTACAATATTGTAAAATTTATTTGCAAATTTGTTTTGGATTTGAAAATTAACGTTATTTTTAGTAATCAAATGTTTTCAAAATGGCAAAAATATATCAAATTTTTTTTAGTAAATGTAAAAATTTATTAAATTTCTGCAAAAAAGTGCTACTATGTATTTTAATTCCACTAAAAACAGGATTATTTGTTTTGTTTAAAATCTTTCATAATCAAAAACTTCGACGCATTCTGGTACAAAACATAGTAAAATAAATATATTTGTTATCAAATTTAAGTCTGCTGCAAGTTCAACATCGTTCACAATGATTGAAGACATTGGCATTGCCAATCTGACCGAGGGCAGCTGGTCAAGAGATGTGCTGGAATTGCTTTTAAATGAAGATTTTTTCGAAAAACTTAAATTCGGCAACGAAAAAGGCATGCGCTTACTTTTGTTATGAATGTGATCGTTTTTAGCTTAGTACACTTATTAAGATCAGTATGGCGCTTTTAATTTTGAGTACCAAAATTTAAGCGCAAGACATTTTTGGCACACAAAAATAGGCGTTGGCACTTTGGAAACCCAAAATTGGGCCCTGAAACTTTAATAACTTAAAATTGAACGCGTACAAATTTGATTAGTTACAGGTTGATCAGAGCAAATCAGTTGGCTAAGTTCTGATCAGACCAAAAAATTTTTTATGCTTCAGGCACGCCTTATTGGGAAATGGCGATGAAGTTTCCGGGTGAGCAACGAAAAGTGATCATTCAATTTTGCCAATGGTCTGACTTCTCGAGGCTCGGCCAAAAGATGCGCATGTTTCTGAAGAAAGCGGAGGACACATTCGTGAATAGAGTGGACAGTCTGATCACTGAAAATCTAACTCCAATTATAGGCAAAAATGTTTGCTTTTGAGAATTAGTAATACAGAAAAATGATCGGCAAATGATAAGCAAGCAGTGTTTCCATTATTCACAAATTTCGAAATTGATCGGGTTGTTTTCGGATCTGTTCCAAATCTAGCGCAAATTTAGAAATTGATCGGGTTGTTTTCTGATCTGTTCCAAATCTAGATGATCTAGAATTTAGAATTAAAATAATAAAAAAAACTATGTTTACTTTCGCTCACGATTGGTCTGATGAAAATAATATCACAATGAGAGTAGATTATTTTTGTGGAGCTATTTTTTAAGAGGCTTTTTACTCCTGGGCCATATTCTGATCACTGATCTTTCATTTCAATAATCGGTTTATGACCACTGATCATATGGAAACACTTTTGAAGACTTGATTAAAAATTGTAGATACATGGAATTCCTTCAATTTGTTAGAGCTAAAGTTCAACCAAATTCTTCTCATATTATTCATTATTCATTAATAATTTGGATGAACACTTCCAAAAATTGATTAAGTTTTTTCTTAAAAAATTAAATCACGAGAGTTGAGAGTATCGGCTTGCGCAAGCAACCTGTTTTCCTAAATTAATTTTTATTTTTTATAATATTGAAAAACAAAATTTCTTCCACTAAAATTATATTTCGCCAAACGTACATCAATCATCACGCACTTTACACTTTCAATTTTTGATAATTGCAAAATGAATTCCCATCAAAACTTGATCAATTAATAAATGAGTTGCTGGGGAGTTTGATTGATTAATTAATATTAACGGTTATTTAAACTGATCATTTTTACCCATCTGCGTCTTCTCCCATTTGTTGATGAATTCCAAATGAAAATGGCAATTCTTTTGAATAATACAAATTGAATTAGGTAATTACCTAATAATGAGCGATAAAGCCATATTAAAATTTTTTCACTTTCTGAAGATTAAATTATTTATATGGAGAACAAATATATTTTATAATACCTTTTATCTAATGAATATTAATTAAATTATTTTTTTAATAAATATTTTAAATAAATAGTAAGCTTTTAAATTAAAGATTTAAAAAATGTCATTAACGGTTTTGGCAATCTTTTGTGTGATACTTGCGCACTTGGGCAACGCTAAGGAAGAATATGAGAAGCTAGATCACAAATGGTCATGTGGAACCACTTGGAAATGGGAAAAACCCAGCCTTACAATTTCATGGTCTCTCTCTGAGGTTAGCTAAACATTTTAAAAATTAAATTATTTTTAAATTAGGGACTTTCCGAAGCTGCAGTGGACACAGATTGCCCGTCCAGAAAAAGTAATTTATTTTTTACTTTAATTTCATTTAAAGCTTAAATATAATTTAAAGATCGCATGAACAATTGCTGTGTCGTGCATGACGCGTAGGGATATAATTATATATATTTTTTTGTTAAAAAGAGAGCTCAAAATTTAAAATTTTATTTAATAAAAAAGTGGACTGTTTATTTAAAATTATTAAATTTTTAGGTGTTATGCCAACCAATTAGGCCAAAAGTACTGTGACGATAACTTTTGCGATTGTTTGGAGGTACAAAACAATAATTAAATTCTATATTTTGTCCTCCAATTTATCAAAATTAAATAAAATTGTTTTTTAGAAAGCGACCGAAGGTAGACAAAGATGCTCAACTTGGGAAGGACCCGGATTCTGTCGCCTCGTCCGTCTCTATGGCGAGTCAGCTTACCGAGCTTCGGGCCCGTAAGTCTTTTGTTTATATATAAAAAATCCGTTTAAATAAGCCTAAGCCTAAAATTTGAAAAAAACATTTTTTGTTCAGCAAGTTCTGGAGTAGTTGTGGTACTCTGTTGTCCAGTGCCAAAAGGTTGGGATGCCCTTGTGACACGTACGAAAAATGGGAGCGCTGCGGCATTCTTTACTTGGGCCGCCGTTACTTTTGCTATCCATGCTGAGAGTGTTAGCACAAATTTGAATTTGACGAAATATTTAGAAATTGGCGTTATGATAAAATGTATTATTGTATTGCTGAATTTAAAAGTTCCATGATAAAGTTAGTTGTATAATAATCATATATTTCTTGCACCCAATTTGAGTTTTAAATCTTGGTTGTTAAGAGTTGAAAGGCTGTTTTAATATAATTTAAGATAAAATTTTATTAATTTAAAATAAATAGCGGCATGAATTATAATTTATAAAAAAGATCCAAATACTTCGTCTCTGACAATTTCATTAAAATAAAGTAGACGGATTAGCAATTCGCCGCGAATGAAGAAGCTTCACCAGAAAACTCGATCTAAGCCGGTTTTTAAAATTCTTTAATTTTTTTAATATACATTGTGTTTATTTTTAACACATAGAAATTCATATTTAAATTCCAAATAAAAATTTAATATTAAATTAAAACGCATTTTTGTGCTTCCTCACCTCGCACGAACTTTCCGCTGCCGCAACAAAGCTGTCCACACCGGTGCCAGGCTCGATACTGGTGGCGGCTATCACTTTCACCGACTTATGCCCTCCGCATTCGACGTCAATTTCGCGCACCGTCCGTCGCCTTTCGTGCATTCGAGTGAATCAAAAAGAATTTTTTCAATTTCATATTTCATATTTATTATTAATGAATTTGAATTAAGCATTTTAAATACTGTAGAGAACAGCATGCGCACCCGACAATCATCGTAAGACATAGCAAAAGTGTGCTGGAAAGCCAAAGTGCTTCTAAAAGCACTGTCAGGGTTGCTAAAAAATGTACAAATCAATACTTTAAATTAAAAAAATCTATTTTTAAATTAACATTAAAGAGCTCACCATTTTCATCAGTTTCATTCATTATCTCCGTATAAATTTGCATGAACAACTAAAATTGAAAACATTAAATTACCCAAATATTTTTAAATCCTAAAAAAATAAACTTTTAGATAACTCATAAAATAAAACTCAAAATTTTTTAATTATTACCAAACCCAAAAAATAAATAATTTAAAAGTACGTTGGAAATTCGACTCCTTTATAATGTTAATAATATTTTTTATTATTTTATAATTAAAATAATTACTTTAAAGATTTTTTGATTATTTTAACTCAAAAAAAGAAAGTGAAAAAAACCATTAAATGAATCTGACTTCTTTCTATTTTATCATAATAAATCCGTTGCCTTACGTTGTTTTTCTTCTAAGTCTTCTTAATCCGCTTTGCGGATATAATAATTCGTTATGGCGACGTTTGACGTATTTGAGATGTCATTTTAAAATAAATCAACAGCATCGTTTCACCAATTTTTTGTGTACTTATATAAAATAAAAAATCAAAAGGATTAATGCTTTAATAATTAATGCCATTGAATTACATAGAGTTGACAAAATTTCTGGAATCGGAAATGTTCCGAAAACCAAAAATCGCGGTTGAAGCACATGGAATGTTGGTTATCATTTATTGGCACGACATTTTATGTAAATTCATTTTAAAAAGCAAAATGTTTATCTTAAAAGATTGAAAATTTAATCGAAATGGTGACACACAATAACATTGTCAGTTTTTGTTTATCGAATTACGCGTTGAATAATTGATGGAACATTGTTCGCCACTGTAAATAAAATTTATAAAATATGTTGAAAATAAATTACTTTCATTATTTTTAAATTTAAAATGTTTAAACAAACAAATATTACACAGAAAAATTAAACTTCAAAATTTTATAAAATAGGTAACTAAAATCAAATAAAATTTAAACATTTGAATAAATGCTCATAATCTGATGATAATTGAAGTGATGGAAACTCACTGTCCATATGTCCACCACAATCTGGCACATAAACAAGCATCCAGAAGCCGCGGTCGGCCAATCGGAAGAACATTTTCATCATGGCCACAACGGCACCAATTGAATTTGTGGCATTGTTGCTGCTGCTGTTGATCCCGGCAGCTGCTGATGACGGCCCAGATGCGATCAAATTGGGCGTGATCAGCTGGGATACTTCCACCGAACACCAGCTATTCGCGGCATGGGTTGCTGTCGTTGGGGAAACGGATGGGCAAAACTTCAATTATATATTTTTAAATTTCATAAAAAAGATTTTCATTAATTGTGCAAAAATGTTTATATTTATAATTATTAAAATTATTGTTTAATAATTTTTTTTTGAAGTTATTTTGGAAACCTATTCCATTTTCAATTCATTCAAAAAAAAATAAAAAATTTTCCAAATTTTATTATTCAGTACTTTTGTATTTTTTAATTTTTATATTAAAATTTACTTTTTGCATCAGCGATTTGCGCACTTTTTCGTCCATAAATGCCGCACTTTTTGTACATGTTAGCACCAAACATCGTTCGTCGGCTCCTGAAAGTTCAGGCGGAAGCGGCGGGTCCTCCTCTTTTTCACCGGTGCAAAGATAAAAAATTGCCAAAAATAAAATTGAGACAAAAATTTGCATGTTAAAATTAAAAAATCTGAATTTGCGATTTATAATCAAATTTAGATTAATATATATATATAAGGGCATCTAAATACAAAATTTATGATAAAAGTAAAATTATTGTTAATTTATTTTTTATAAAAAATAAATTCTCGAAAGAAATGGGCGGCGAAGTGATCAAAAATAATCAGGATTATTTTCTAATAAATTAGTTCATCTGCTGATCAGAGCAGCACCTAAAATACTTTGAAGAAATAAATCTAGATCAAATTAATGCTGTCCGCTCTAGAAAATAATCCATCATTTCGGAAGATAACATTCGGAAAAATTTTCTGACAATTTTCAGCAAAATGCACAGATGGATGGATGGAACTATGACAAATATTTTCAAAATTAATTATAAAATAAAAGAATTAGAATTAGAATTTTGATATAAATATCACGATAATTAGTACAAATTTATCATTATCAAAAATAAGTTTGATAATTTTTTGTAATAAATTTTTTCCTTTAACTGTTTGATGCTGTTGCAAGAATTTTGGAATTTTAATTCATCACTATATAGTCGTGATAATCATAGAAACGTGGTGAATACTAATGAACACTAATCGGCGTTACACTTCAACACTAATGAACACTAATTGGCGTTACATTTCGCGCCGGAGCAGCATTGCTGTCCAACACATTTCAAGAACACCACGGGCCGGATTTATGGGCGATGCTTTAACAAAAATTTTATAATAAATATTTACAATTTTAGATAATTTTTTTTACATATTTTGACTTTTACAAGTCCGATACGTTTATTAAAGGATTTGCGAGAACCACAGATCTCGTCGAAATGTCTTTGTAAAATTTAAGCTTTGCGTATTTCCAATTTTTATAAAAATAAACATTTTTTTCAATTTTTGCCTGAATAAAAATCGTTCAATTACGGAGCACAATTTATTTCATCACATTCTCTCAACTGAGTCATTATTTCGCAAAAAAAATTTTTTTTAAGTTAACTTTTTTATTTGAATGAATTTTTGGGCCCGATTATTGTTTGCGCAACTCACAAATCAAAAAAATATAATAGGCCGGCCCAAAAAGGTGTAAACATTGATGAAATTGTGAGGACAACGAACGGATAATTGCATTTCAGCCCACGAAAAAAGTTAACAAAAAAATTTTTGACTTTACCCACCCACACACCCAAATTTTTTTTATTAATTCTGAAATATTCCATTTTCATAAAATTAATAAAAATTAAATCGCATACCTAATTAAATTTAGGGTCTCCATCAAAAAACAATGAATTCTTCACAAATTTTATTCATTTTTCTTCTCATTAATCACTGTTTTGTGTCCAATACATTTTGCCAAACCGCAGTCATGGTGCCAATTTGAAGTTCCCATTGATTCACCCGGACAACAGCCAGTCTTTGAAACAACAACAACTGACCAATATTGGTCAAAAGTAATTAATATTCAATTAATGAACATTTAAATTATTTAAATTTAAATATTGTAAAAAATCACAGGCGACGTCGTCGTGGCACTTTTGTGAAAGCGGCATTGGGCGGAGCGGCGGTGGGCGGTGGCATTGCTTTGTTGGCCAAAGCATTTCGTCAAAGAAATCCGTCGCCACCCTATCAGAGACAATATTTGCACACATTTGGCTAATTGAGCAATTTATTAGGAAGCGAATGCGAATTATTAGCAGAAAAAATTGCAAAAATTTTTGAAAATGTAAAATTATCTGATAGTTAATTAGTTGTTAAAAGATTTAATTTGGCTTAATTTTAGCACATAAAAATTCGCGTCCTATAAAAATTTAAATTTCTGGCGTTCCGCAGCATCACAACGCTTTTATTATCAGTAGAGTGGAAAAAATTAATTTTTATGAATCGCAATATTTTAATAATACTCAATTCTTATTAAGATTTAATTGAACAAAATGTTTGTTGAATTTATTTAATATCAATTAAAATAATAGTTTTTTTTGCAAAATTTTTAAGAAATTTGTCTGTCAACAATTTCTAAATTGCTTTAAATTATCTTTACTCTACTAAATTTTCATTGTATTTAAAAATTTTGCATTTTTACAACATTTTTTTTCGCGAAAATTTTAAATTATTTTGGTGAATTTATTTAAAAATTTTATTTTACATTAGAGTTGCCGAATTACGATTTAGGTCATTTTTAGAAACTATTTTCGACTTTTTAAGCAACTAAAAAACTAACTATAATATCTTGAGATAGCAACTATAACTCACATCCTATTAATAACTTTCTCCCCCTTCAATTGCAGTCTTAAAAAACTTATGGATTTATAAATTTAGATAGGTTTTTAAATTTAAAAACAAAATTAGAAATTTTTCTGGGTTTTAGCAGTTTTTTGATTCAATCTAATATTGCAAATTTTGAGAAATTTACTTTAAATTTCTCGACTTCGAACTTTGAGGGCCTCAATTTGCTAGTAAAAAAAAATATTGATTTATAAAAATATGAATTTTTTATGTTAAGACCAACGCTGGCATTGTGCTGCCCAAGTAACTTTTAACGTCTTTAGCATTCTATTAATAGATCCTTTGCTTGTAAAAGAAAACGGCGAACATTCGGGATCTCAAATCGCTGTTAACAAAAAAGTTGGGTTAAAATAGTTATATTGAAACTAAAAGTACCTAGCTATTATATAAGTTAAAATAAAATCAAAATAGAGTAAGCAAATTGTATAATTTTTATAAATTTTAATTATGGATGGCATAAATATGTGCCCAACAGATAAAGTTTTTAAACAATAAATTCACATAAAAAAGCAATCATATAATCTATTTTAAGTTTTTGGCACTTCATTCGCCGTTCTTCGACAAGCTGTTCTTTGGGGAGCAGCAAAACTCGTCGGACAATTCAATGAACTTTAGCCCGATTATTCAACTCGATCCTCCAGAAACATTGGCGCATTTCAAAGAAATGATTAACGTTTTGCATGGCGGAGAAAGCACTTTGAACGGTTTTAAACAAAAAAATTATTTATTTATAAATTTTATTTTCGATCAAAATGTTGAAAATGTTCTTCGATTGGCCGAGCGCCTTTTGATTGACGAAGTTTAGGGCAAATGTTCCAATTATTTAATACGGTGTAACTGCAAAATGACAAAATTAAAACGGTTTCATATCGCCAGTAAAATACGAGTTGCGCACCACAAAGGCAATTTTATATTATATTAAAATTTTAATACTTTTTTATATTTTGTCTCTTTAACCGGAATATTTTTTTTTAAATATATAATTTTAAAAGATAAATTAATTTAAAGTCAATGGATATTTTAATTGAAAAAATATAATTAAGGTAAATTATTTAAATAGTTTTAGTTAATATTTAAAATATGAATGAAACTATTATATTTTTTATAAAATTATTTACATAAAAAATTTTATGTATTATTTTAAATAAACAAGCTCCTTTTTTCCTAATCTAAAGAATATGTACCAATAATAATGCTTAATAGAATGAATCTTATTTATTTAGCTAATATGTAATTCATTTAAATAATAAAAAGTTTAAATTAACTAATTCCTATGTTAACCACCATTTTAGAATACAATTTTAAAATCGATGACTCGTGAAGATTTTTCGGACGGCAAAAATTTCATGGAAAATTAGAAGAAGTCCGGCGGTGCCGATACTATGCCTAAAAAATTTTATTTTGAAAAATAAGTTAGTTTTGTCAAGTTAACAAAAACCAAAAATCTTGCAAAAATGACTTTTACAAAAAGCGAAAAACCCATAGTGTCCTTTTTTTTGCAATTGAAGCTATTATTAAACATGTTTTTTAAAATGATCCAATCTTGACATCATCCTCTCCACAATGTACGCATGTTAAAATTGGGAGTTGAAAACGGTCGTTGAACGGTGTTGGGAATGGATGTTGCCGGATGTCTTCTCAACAGAATGTTATGGCAACGATAGGCCCGGTTCACGCGGTTAAGGTCGCCTGCAATAATAAAAATACATATTTAAAAATTAACAAATTTCTGTTGTTTTATAATTGGAATATTCGAAATTATGCAGTAATAAAATTTTAACAAAAAACAAAAGTTTTTTTATATGTAAATATAAATAAAGAATATTATTATTATTTCAATTTTAACCCTCAGTGAAATCAGCCGATTTGCCCATTAATTTTGTGTATTCCGGAGCATTTGCTGTTATGGTGGGATTTCCATTTTTGCTGCCTTCCGTATTTTCATCTGAAAGAAGTTTTTGTTTTTTGGTATAATTTACATTTATTTTATTATATGTATAAATTTATTTATTTTGCAAAATTCCATTTTAAACTATTATTAAAAGCTTTTTATAAATATTTAAAAATTACCTATACTCACAATTTACAATTTATTAATTAAATTTTATTTTTAATAAATATATAACATCATTTAAAAGAATACCATATTTTTTAAATATTTGGCTTAAATTTTATTAGTTATATTAATTTTTTTAATATTTATACATAATTTTCAATCTAATAATCTTCTTTTTTTTAATATTTACAGTGCATAATGGAAAAGTAGTCGTATGGCTCGTCATAATTGCTCAGTCCTACGGCACTCAGCTTCTCAAAATCTGCACTAGCCCCTAAAAAATGCACAAAATTAAAAATTTACTTAAATACATAAAAAAAGCTTTTTTTGATAAACACCTTCAAAATTATAAAATTTACAATAAATTTTAAATTTGAGTACAATTTTATTTAAAACTTTCACCGTCAATCACATTCTCCCAGCGAATTTGTACAAATCCGTCCCGGTCTTCCCGTTGGTGCTCATGGATACTAAAATATAAAAATATTTAAATTAATTTAATTAAATTGATTTTTAATTACAATCCAACGACGTGCATAAATTCGTGAATTATTGTTGAATACTCAACACATTCATCTGCCAACGACACGTGCTGTTTGCCACCGACACGTGCAAAATCCGCAAAACATCTTTTTATTTATTAATTTTTATTTTAAATTATTTATTTTAATTCTTTAATTTAATTTTATATAAATATAATTAAAAAGCGATGTTTACCCATCCAACTTTGAGATGACAACATAATCCTTATCTGCTGGCGTCTTCGGGACAAAACTTGAAAGAAAATTCTTTAATTTTTATGAATAAAACTTTTTTGATAATTAAAAACTTTATTTTTTTAAAGCATTTAAATTAAATACATATTTAAATACCGTATGCAAGTTTTGGCATTATATGCTGTGATTGCGCGTGCCAAAACTGCACGCTGTTGTGGTGCTAAAAATAAAAACCAAATTTTAAATATTTTTTATAAACTAATTTATGTTTTTTATAATAAAATTCATTTACATAAATATTATTATTTGAAAATTGAATTTTGGGGATAATTTTAAACATTTACAATATGCTGTAGAGAGAATATAGGGAATTCGACCATTAGGCCATTTGTCCGATTCCAATGCGACAACTGAGCCACGACGTTGTCGCTAATTTATGTGAACAAAAGTTGATTAGATAAGAAATATTTAGTTATTTTTATTAAATTTTTCAAAATGTTGCCTTGTGGAATCGCTGATCGCCCAAAAGCATTGTAGCCTTGGCCGGCGTTGAGTCGATGAGCCACGATGCGTTGATGAAGTCCTGCTCCACCAAATGGTCGGGTAACAGTGGACGACAATGGCACATAGTGACGGAGGAGGACAACAGCAGTACCACAAGGACGTGGTAACTTTTGGCATTTTTTGTCCGTCCACTATGGCACATCATCCACCTTTGGATGTGAAATCTTAATTAACCAAAAAGAAATTTTCTTAACAACTAATCATCACTCATTTTTAAGGGCATGACAAATATAAGTTCAACAAATTGGATAACGTTTTTGCCCAAACTTAAGAAACATCGGATTTATAACTTTGTTAAAGTTGAGTGATCTTAATTAGACTATTACAAAAAAAAATTTACCTATTATCAATTCCGGTTAACCCGGTCCCGGTTTTTAAAAAGTCGTAATCCTGATCCCGGTCCCGGGTTCAACATGCTAGTCCCGATCCCAATCCCGGTTTTTATCAAAAATCCCAATCCCGGCCAACTCTAATAAAATTGGATATGAGCATGACTTTTTGATCAGTTTTGTTTAAACAATATAAAAATAATAAATTGGGAAAAAGGAAATGTCTCACCGGGTCGTCCGTCCGTCGTCCAGCGGCAATTCAATTCTGTGGCCCAACTAGTCTAACATTACTGTAGGACCACAATGATGATGGGCCACGTCTGTGTTGGATGTTGATGTTTGGTTATCATCCAGTCCGGGTTGGGTGGGGAACGCGTGCTGCGCGAGACAAGAGGGCGGCAAGTGTCCGGATTGATCAGCTGGAGGGGGGAGGGACGATCTGCTGATGATCACTGCTGATTAGAGAGGAAGGTCTCTCTATGTTGTGGTCTCAAGACTTGAGGATGATTCCGATCACTCAATTATCGGATGAACGAGAATGGAAGTGAGTTGGATAATGATAAATAAATAAATCGGATGGAAAGTGATGAAGACGATTAAGCAACCGGAAGAACGTTGTTGTTGCAGGCTGAAGAAGGATTTTGTTGTTTCTTTGGGTTCTTCCGTTGTTGATCCATGGCTCTTAAATATAAAACAATTTAAAATGTTTTTAAATTTGATCAAAATATTGGGATATTAAGAAGAGTAATGCCTCAAAATTAAATAAAACAATTTAAAAAAATGCTTTTTAAATTTTAAGACTTAAAATATTGAGAGCCATGGCTCAAAATTAAATATAAACTGATTTAAAATGTTTTTAAATTTGAAGACTTTAAAGCAAATTTTATAATATCAATTTAGCAAAAACAAAATTGTTTTGAGAGTAAACCTAACGAATCAATTTTTTTCTGATCTTCCGTGCACATCAACTCAAACTTCCACTGTCCATTTGCTTATACACTCACTCTCTCTTTTTTCACCGGAAGCGCAATATGTATAATCTTTTCTTTCCACTCACCCACCCTCCCAACTTCATTCAATCCCATTTTTTGTGCTTTTTTTTCTTCTTCTTTTCAACAATATTTGTTTGTCCATATTGCCCAAGACTCTCGACCAACAACTACGCGCGAGCATCGTCCAACAACTCTCGATTCTCGAGACTCTGGACAAGATGATGAAGAGTTTCCCTCCCCCCCCCCTTCCACTTCCCGTCATTGTTGTCTTCCGCAAAATCCATGTTGACGATAAAGACGAAATCATGGATTGAAGGGGTACTTGCCGGCGAAGTTGGACTATTTTCATTCACTTTTTGTGGTGACCATTGTGGGACTCAATAATAAAGAGAAAAGTAAAATTATTTAAAAAATAAATAAAATGGAAACACAATGCGGTTTAAAATAAATTAATATTAACGAATTAACAATTGTTAATAAAATTTAAAAAATAGGGGCAACACTTTCTTCGCCTTTTGTGCTTTATAAAGAAATTGATTAATTGTTAAAACTAAATGTAACAAAATATAAATATAAAAGAATAAATTGCTTCTGTTGTTTTTACTGGGGCTAGGATTTTCAGGTTTGCAAATCTCTACTAGTGCTGCAAGAGAGTCTCGGTATCGAGTCTCGACTCAAGAAAAGTCTCGGGTTTTTTGGGTCTCGGTCTCGGCTATCGAGTCTCGAGTATCGGGGAATTTTGGGTCTCGTGAAGCACTACTCGATACAGGCGCCTAAATAGGTGACAAGTGCCAAAATAAGCTGCAAATTTGGTTTCATAAGCAAAATAGGTGCAAAAAAATTAGTGTAAAAAGAACAATAATAGCGTAACAACATTTTTTACATTGTAAAGTTATCAATCAGGACTCGGTATCTCACATGATTTTTGAAAAATAAAACAATTTCACTGAGCTTTTTTTTGAAATATTAAAAATGCTCGAAAACTGACCCATCTTAAAGTGTATTGTGCAAAAGGAGTGCATTTTGGGCAAGGAACAAAACATTTTCCATGAAAGATCTTAACAAAAAAAAAAAATTATTACATTTTTATGTAATGTAAATTTTGGAAAAATTAGTGCTCTTGGCAAGAAAAGTTCAAAATTTGAATTGAAAAAAATAGCGAAATAGGTACAAAAAAGTGTTTAGGACGTGAAACTCTCAAAATAGTTTTAGGTCCTAATAGCCTCGTTAAAACGACTAAAATTCCCGACTAAAACATGTTTCGTGCATATTTCGCCAAACAAAGTTGTACAAAAAATAGGTCAAAACCTAAAAAATCCCAGTCTTATTTTTTAGTTTTTGACAAATCAAATTTTAGTTTAATAATTAATTACCTAAATTAAATTCAAAATATAAATTCAAAATTTTTATTGCTTTTGGATTTCAAAATTCAAACAATTTCCATAGTCTGTTGCGATGACAATTCACACTTTACATAATCTGCTCGATTGAAGGACTTGCCCGACGCTCGTTGTTGACCTGGATTTTATTTTCTCAGATCTTCGGCTGAACGAGTCCATTTCCGAAAATGCGCGTTGCTCAACTTGGCGACGAAATGTGCGCAATTCCGTCTCAAGAAGTTTAAAAATATTTTTGTTTAATTTTTAGTTTTATTACTTTTAATAACAAATTTAAAATCTTGTTGTATCGTTTGGTTAAACGAATTTGAGTGCCCGGCGGCTGACTCAAAAAAAAGTTCGATTTTTAAGAATGCATTTTAGGGTTTTTTGAATTTTTTTAAGGAATGGCGTGGACTGAAGAAATTTCTAGTTTTTTTTTGATGGGGAGTCCAGCCGAGCTAATAGGTGCCGTCGGAAAATCTAAGCTATTTTTGTTATGTTAATTTTGTCTAAAAATTTTTAAAAATTCGTCAGACTTTTATTAAGAAAATTTGTTTAAAATCGTATAAAAAAAGAACCATTTTTACGTTAAAAAGTCCAGAAATGCGTTTTTTGTGAATAGGCACCGGCTGAAAATTTCCTTAGAATGTTAAGGATTTTTGTTCAAAAAGCTTCATCCAAAATCTGTTTTTTGAAAAAAGAAGAATTAACCGATTTAAAAACAACAATGTTTTTTATTTTAAATAATTTCCCTTATTTATAAATATATTTTAAAATTCCTAAAAAATGAATCTCTCGCAACAATTTATCAATTTGCTTGTCCATTTTCGACGTCAAGATCTGGCAAGTTTTTAAATTTGTAATTAATAAATGTTGACATATTTTATATATTTAAATATAATATTTAAAATATTCAAAGCAATTTTCTCTCTCATTTTTGTCCAAATGTTTGCCAACTCCTCGGGTTACCTTGGAAACAAACAAATCGTTGTTATATCCCATTAGAAAATCACGCCGCAACAGCCCACCAATTTTGAGGACAAAAAAAACTTACCCAGAAAAATTGCGTAGATTTTTTTAGAATTTTATTATTTTAAAAGTTTAATTCCGAAAATTCACATTTAAAATATCGCCAGAGTTAAATTTGTTTTGGCAATAAATTCGTAAAATTGTGAAATTTCAAATTAAATTCTTTTATACCCACCGAAAAGGGCTCACAAATCAGCAAATTTATTGTGCAACTAGGTACATACGTGGCGGCGTTTCGACGAAGGTCGGCGGGGGGGGGGGGGNGGGGGGGGGGGGGACTGTCATCAAACAGAGCTCTCTCCCTCCCCCATATTTTTGTCATCGAATCGATCGATCAATTTTTCTATTTATGTTTTATTTATTCTTATTTAAAAAAGAGCAATTTACAAATTTAAAAAGTCAAAGGACTTTAAGTTTATTTTAATCAGTACGTCTAACCCTAACACAAATGATAATTCGTTATTTTAAATTTAGCTAAAATATAATTCCAACTTAATTTAAAAAATCCATAATCCGACTGATTTTATTATTTTTTATGGCTTATATTTTAATTCAAAAATTCCAATTCATTAAATGTAATTATTGAAACGATGTTTAAACAAATTAAATCTTTTTAGTTTTAGGTTGCTTTTGTCAATGAACACAGTCGTCTTTATGCCGAAGCACAACTTAGTGGAGATTATGGCGAATGCATTGCACATTATTATTCCGTCATGTCGAAGGCAAAAATTTCTATTAATACATATTAAATTATTATTTAATTAATATATTTATTTTAGAAATGTTACAATGTTTAATAATTTCATTATTTTTGTTTAAAAAATATTTACCTATGCTTACTTTTTTGTATTTTACAGGTCATCGACGAATATTTTTGCGGCAGTTTTCACTTTGTGCCGCCCATTCTGCCGCTGGAACACCATTGGGATGAAAAGTCGGCATTAATGCGCGACAAATTGTCGTCCATGACGCTTCCCGTCGCATTGCGACAATTGCATTTGCGCATTGGACAAAGGTTGAGCAGCAGCAATAAATATTTTTGTATTAATTTAGAAATTAAACAAAAAAAATTATCAACAAATTTTAATTAAATGCATTTAATTGTGTCATACATTTGAATTCCAATTTTAAGCCTTGAATTGAGCCAAGGCAAACATTGTTTGGACATTGGCTGCGGAATTGGTGACGTCATAAAGCATTTGGCATTTACCGGGGCCAATTTTACCGGTCTAACCATCGCAGCCAACGAGGTGAAGCGAGAAAATTTTTAATTGAAAATGCATCGTTTAAATATATAATTAATTTTATTTGATTATTTGTTATTTATTAATTATGTTAATTATTTTTTGTTATTCCTTTTAAATTTATAAGGTTTGCATTGGAAATGACAATTTTCGTTCGCTCGGCATCCAAAGTCATTGCCAATTGATTGAGGGAGATTGCACAAAAAGTAAATATTTAATTTGTTAATTTTTTGTTTTTAGAAATTTTAATAAAAATAAATTTTCTCCTATTTATGTTGCATTATTTATGGGTAAGAAACACAATCACTTTAGAATTTATAACTTAGAAAGTCCTAAAATCTACTTTAAAAAAATCTTAAATAAATAAAAAATTACTGCTCAAAAAAGGAAAATTTATTAAATAAAAAACCTTTAAAATGGATAAATATTCTGAAAAAATTATATTTTAATTAAAAAATTAAGCTCTTCCACTTCAAAAAGACAGCCAAGACGCAGCTTTTGCACTTTATTCATTGAAATATATGCCAAATTTGGGTCAAATTCTCGCTGAATTGGCCCGTGTACTGAAGCCCGGGGGCAAATTGTTGATTTATGATTTATTGAAAACGGATAAATTCGACGCGAACGACGAAAAACACCGGTAAAATATTAATCATTTTTTGAAAATTCAAAAAAACGTACAAAATCCCTAATAAGCCAAAAGCGGACGAAATCACTAATATTCAATTAGTAATTTCGCCCGCTTTTGACTTAATAGGTATTTTGTCCGTTAGTGATTTTGTCCTGCTACGTTTTTAGATATTATTTTTAAGTATTTGATAATAAAGAAGTTTTTTTTTAATTTAGTTATTTTTAGTTGGTATTAATATTTTTTACTGCTAAAATTTTCAGAAAACTTTTGTCTGAGTTTGAGTTCGGGTGCGGCATGCCGCCCCTCCATTCTCGCCGGGAACTGTTAGCGAAAGCGGAAGAAACCGGCTTTCAATTGGTCCATGCCAACGAGCTTCAGGACGAAAGTGGCATGCCATTTTATCATTGTTTTTCTCGCTCATCACTCTTCATGTGGATGATGCGGTGATTAAATGGGAGAAAAGTGCCAATATTTAAATGCCAAATCTATAAAAAAATAAAATTAATAAGCAAATGAAATCAAAATTCCAAAGTAAAAGAAAATGCCAAAATAAAAATTCAAAATACAAACAAACTGCTCTAAACCTGGCTTTGCATTTTGATAAGGCATTATGTTTTAAAATAAATTAATATATTTATTTAAATATATAAAATATTAAACTTTTTTTAGCTCTCCGCTCGCAGCACATTTAATCAAAGTAGCACAAACGTTTAAAATTTTGCCACGCGGTTTTCATCAATTCAATAAAATATTTATAAGAGGTATGTAATAAATAATTTGAAAACAATATTTATCAATGTATTTTTTTATATTATTTCAAAATATTTTGGTGATAACTAATGTTAAAATATTTTTAAACGTTTATATTTGCAAAAAATTTAAATAATCATTAACTTTTAAAGATTATGAATATTTACAGTATAAATTCATTCCCTTTTTTAGGGACTGTGACCAAAATTGTTGAGGCCGGTCAACTGGGAATTATTTCTGGCTCTGAAATGTTGTTGTTTTGCAAGAAATAGAAATTCCGAAAAACTTTCGACACAATATTTTAAATTTTGTAAAAAATGTTTTAATTATTCCATCTTAAATATAATAAACATTATGCTAATTTTTGTTTCATATTTTTAATTATTTCAATGTTCATATGTAAAATTTATATCTCTTTAAAAGAATGGAAAATGGAGCAATTAAAAATGAGGAGAAAAAGAAATGTATTGGAATGATCGGATTTGGGCATTTGGGTATGTGTGTTTGCCTTTTAATTAAAATTAAAAATTCAAATTTAAATTTAAAATTACTCATTTAGGCCAATTTCTGAAGGTGGAACTGGGCAAATCGCACCAATTTGTGCTTAAAAAAATTTGGAATCGAACTGAGGACACAAATGAGGGAGTGTTGGGGCTCAACGAGTTGAATGCCGAAAATTTGGAAGGCTTAGACCTAGTCATTGAGGTGGTTAAACACATCAAATTTTTTTAATTCAAATGTCTTAAGATTTCTAAATTGATTTTTTTCAATTAGCAAATTTTATTTGAATTTTTAACAGATAATTTCGATTTTTGCTGCCATGTTTTATAATAATTATTTATTTAAATAAAATTGTTCTATTTTTGGTGGCACATCCGGACATAATTCGCAATCACGCCAAGTTGATTCTGCACCATGCTGACCTTTTTGTAAATTATTGCCTAATAAAAATGCAAAAAAATATAAATGAAAAAAAAACTAAAAAATAATAATAAAAAGGTAATAAAAAAATTGTAATTTTAGTTTTTTTTTCTCGACATTTTTTTTATTAATCAATTTGCTTTATTGAATATTATAATTAAATAAAAATTTTCTTTTTTTAAATCATTATGGTCAAAAATAAATTTCAATTAAAATTACATTGCCACAGATCGGGTCGCCCACCGCGTTGGCTAACCAGCAGACCTTAAAGGAAATTCAGGTAGTTTTTTGATTTTTTTTAAATTTTTCAATTCCGTTTTCAGAAGAGTCTAAAATTGTACAAAAATCGCTCTGTGTTCATCCCCTCGGGCGCACTTTGGGGTGCCAAAGATATACAAAAAATGGCCGATTTAGGCACATTGAAGGTGATCTCTTTTTTTAAATATAAAATAAATTAAAAAAATTTACAAAAATTTTAAGAGTTTGACTGTCACAATGCTAAAGCCACCAACGGCTGTTCATCTACCTCCATTGAATGCCGATTCTTCGCCTGAATTGTCCACATTGCACAAATTGTGTGAAGAATCGCGGGCCACAAATCGACCAAAAGTGCTTTATGATGGTGAAAATTTGAATTTAATTAAAAAGAATATGCAAACAAATGCTAATTTTAAAATATTAAAATGCTAAATATTAATATTTATTTCGTTTTATCTAAATTTACAACTTTTATATACCATTATTTATTCTTTGGGAGCTCCCCGAGCCTTCGAGGACCGCATAATGATTTCTGCTTAAACTTTCAAATTCAATTTTTTTTTTAATTTTTAAAATTAATAATACTGACAAATATATTCACTTAATTTTTTATTAGGTCCGGCTGGTCAAATCTGTCTTTTGGCACCTAATAATGTGTATGTTTAGTGAACATAATTTCATTTATATATTTTCTTTTATTAATTTAAATTCATTTAGCAATGCAATGGCATGTGCCGCAATTGCAGCGCATAATTTAGGCTTTGCTAACACTTGTGCCAAACTCATCGTTGATCCTATGTATTTTTAAATATTTTTAACATCTATTTCAGTATTATAAAATTAATTTTATTTAAATATATTAAAAAATGCTCTTGGTCTTTTTAATTTATTCAGCTTTCTTTTTTAATAATTTATTTATAGTATATTTATTATTTTTATTCGTCAGGCTTCAAAATTGGCACATTATTGAATGCGAAATTGGTGGCGAGAATGGCTTCAGGACAACGGTGCGCCGTGAATATGCGGCACAGCCGGGCGGAGTGAGCAGCGGCGAGAATACATTTTTGGCATTTCTTGGCTGCGTAAAAGGCAGAAAAAATTTTTTCTTTGTTGTCCATTAATTTGTGAGAAAAACTTTCCAAATTTTTGGCAAAATTTATGAGTTTTAAAAAAACGACCGGCATCGAATTGGACAATCTTGGCATTTTTCATAAAATAGAAAGGAACAAAAATTTAATAATTGAGCACAAATTATTTTTTACAATTTATATCAGATTAAATTTTGAATTAATTTTCAGAAACTTTGTACAAGCCTCCAGGTTTCAACATTTGTTAGTCAATTTTTTTTTATTGCAGAAGAGTAGAGGATAACTATGATATATTAATAATTTGTGTCTAAATTTAAATCCAATGATTGTATTGCATGAAACTATAAATTCAATTTTTATCCATAAAATATCGAAATGTGAACTGTCCTAGTCTGTTTATCAAATGTTTGACCAGTTATATTAAAATCAAATATATAACGATTGGTTGAGCCGCCTTCAAATCTGTGCACAAGGCCAATGACTTAATAATGTTTTCCCGGTTCCATTTTTCTGACGGTTCCGCGGTTCGGGTTCCAAAATCGGTTCCGAATTTTTCGCGGTTCCGGAACCGGTTCTTGGAACCGTTGGAACCGGCACCGGAACCGGGAAAACACTGCTTAATAATAGTATTTTTAATACACTAATTATTATATTTCGTCAATTGAAAGTTGCTTTAATAAAGCAGCTTCATATTCATCGTTATTTATTCCTACGTTAATTTTAAGTTATTTAAAATATTAATTTTGGGTGAAGTTGGTTTCTTCAATTTTTGGCCAATTCACTTAAATTTATACAATTTAAGCAATTTAAAATTGCTAATATTTTTTGGAAACAGTATTTCATGTGTTGCTCATTTTTTTTGACTAATAAATGGACCTTTTTCAAATGAAATTAGATAATAAAAAAATAAACAATAAATAACAATTCTAAATAAGGTCGCACAACACCGGCTAAAGAAGCAACTTAATGGAATGGGCCAAGGAAACAACTGCTAAAGCTTCCGAAACAACTAGGAATCAGCCACCCCGGCTTTTTTTTAGTCTGGGGTTTTCGTCCCTGACCTCGACTTTTTTGAATTTTTCGGGGATTTTTTGCTGGAAAAACCTCGAACCCCGACTTTTTTGAATGTTTCGGGGTTTTTTGCTGGAAAAACCCCGAAACCCCGACTTTTTTGGTCAGGGACGAAAACCCCGACCCGACTTTTTCCGCCCCGAGGGGTCGGGGCCGAACCCTAAATCAAACGTATTTATTTTACTTTCTGCCCTGACCTCCGACATGCCGTCCCTGTCCGTCAGGCGTCCCATGTCCCAGGACTTTCGTTGATGATTAAGCATTAGGAGGGTTGGTTGTTAAAAATTCTCATAAAAACTTTTTGGCACCAAGTTTCCCAATTAATTGGGAGTTCAAATCCCGACTTTCGCATGAATTTTCACGGGGACTGCGGGAAAATTGCGGCGGTCACTATCCAATCGAGCTCAGATTATCATTTTCTTTATTTATTTGCGTACATTTTAAAATTTTATAATTAATTAATTATTTTATTTATTCTTTTTTTTCTCCTAATTTTGATCAAATTCATTCATAACCAATTTTTGGCAATCTCTTTCGAAATGGCGAATGTTTGTTGCGACAGTGCGGGCAGTCATAAAGATTGGGCGGGAAAAAAATTTTAAAATTTTTGCGAATATTTTAGGGAAGAGCCTTTCAACAAAGTTTAAGCCAAACACACAATATGCATAAGAACAGTTATTTAAAAAAATTCTTAGTCTTCTTATTAATATTTAAAAATTTTATTAAAAAACCAATTTATTTGTCAAAAGTTTTTTAATAAATAAATAAAAATTTGCCTATAATAAATATTTTTTTAAATTAAGTATATCAATAAGCAATTATTTTATTTGACTTTCAATTTTTTAAAATGTTTTTAATTATAAATTATTTTTAACACTTCAAAATGTATTGTTATCCGAAGTCTCGTTTCTAAAACAATTGTCGTCGAGACAACGTCCGTTGAGCCTTGACTCAACGGCGGCGGTTCATACGACCGATGTGACCCAAAATTGATCCAATTGGCCAAAAGTTTCATATGGGACAAGCTCATTGCAGGCATAAAAATAGAATTTATTTAGTTAATTTAAAATTTAAATAAAATGTAATTTGGCAAAAATTATATGTTCTCATATTCTCAATTATTTTAATTTGATTTTTTAATTTAAAACTAATTAGCAATAAGCTAAAGTATAAATTACATATTTAAATATAATTTTGTATTTATTTTTTCTTTATCAGAAATTGTTATGCCCGGCTTCCAATACTTGCAAAGCAATTGCCGAAAATGCGGTTCTGCCGATCTAAGAAAACGAAAAACAATGTTGTCAAAGCCTTTATAATTTTATAATCTTGTTGTTTTTCAAAATTGTTGCTCATTAAAAATTCGATTATTTCAAAATATTAATGTTAAATCATTTTTTAAATTATTAAATTATTTATTTTTGGTAAAATTAAAAGAATTTTATTGTTATTCATTGTTTACGCAAATTCCGAGCACTACGATAAAATAAATATATAAGCGAATAATTTTTTTATATTAAAAAATTTTAACACTAAAGTTTTGGTGTTTTGGTGGGTGCTGCTATTTTGAACCATTCGTACAAAATGTGGCGGAGGCTGTCAGCTGGCACGACACGCGGTGCTGCCCCCCCCCCTCCCGTCTGCCCAATACATATTAATGTGCCATGGTTCACTAACCCTTTTATTTTATTTTTGGGACAAAGTGTCAGTCCACTGGTGTTTATGAATTTGAGCGGTTGGCACGGCATGTTCGTCCGTCCGTCCATTCGTCCACCCACCCGTCTGGCGAGCCGCGGCGAGGCCACCACTTTTTAGCACGAAAAATGTTGGCCAAGCAACCATTTTTTGAGTATAAAAGGCCCACGAATTGGCAAATTTGACCAATTTAACATTCTTAAATAGACAACAAATATTTTTAATGAATATAATCGTTTAACTATTAATAAAATATTTTTGTTTCAAATTTTTCCAGTTGATAAACTTATTATTTTGATCGAATTTGTTTATAATCTTAGCTCAATTTTTGTTCAAATTAGGCCTAACGAATTGGTAAATTTATCTAAATGTGTATTTTTACAAAAAAAAAACATCCTTTTAAGCCAATTTAATTTTGGGAAATTTTTGCTATGAAAAGTGCTCGTTGAGCTTCCAAAAATAGCGCTTGGCTTGGCTTGGCCCAATGTCTTTTCCACTGTCCACCAGCCTTTGGCCCGCGTCGATGAGTAATTTATTACGTTTTCAGCAATTGCCAAGAAATTGTGTGACCGCCCGCATTACTTTACGAAAAATTCACGAAAATTAAGTGTAGACTAAGAATTTTATGAAAAGAATTTTAATCCCAAAATTCAAATAATCAAGATTTTATGAAAAATTCCGAAATTTAAAAGAAAATTCTTAAAAGCGTTGCAAATTTATTTTAATACCCAATTCAAATTAAAAACTTCAAATTTACCAACAAATTTCTCAACCTGGCATTCATTTTGATGCTTTTGATTTCAAATTTTTGTTTTCCCCGAAATTACTTGAGTTTTCAATATAGCTGATTTTTGCTTAGGAAAGCTTGATTTAGTTGCGTATTTGTTTCTTCATATTTCAAAGTTTAAATTAATTGCACTTAATTTTCCACCCATAACCTCGCTTACAAAATTCCGAAAAATCTCTCCTAACTAACAACCGTTTATTAGAAAAACATTCTCTCTCTACGGCGAGCATTTCTTTCTGGGATTTCCATCACCTAAAAATGGGTTGAAACCAAATAAATTTAAACAAAAATTCCCCCTCCAGGGCACATCAATTCACAACGAAATTGATGCCTTTGGGCGCGCGGTGTCTGCTCGTCGCGCAAAAACCAAAGAGTAACAGAACCACAAATTTTTTTTTATGGAGGACGTCACACAACAAAAGCGGTGCCTCAAATTTGGGGTTTGCTGCTGTCTGTCTGTGACGGAGCCAATACCAAAATCGGGCAAAAACAAACGTAGAAAAATAATTCAACCGTCGCATTTTTTTGAGTTGTTTAATCATTATTATTCCAAATTTGTTTTTTAATGTTTTCAAATTTAATTCTATTTTTTTTTATCGCTTTGAGTAAAAATAAATAAACATTCCATTTTTGCATTATTTTATTTTTCAAAATTATAATCTCGCATAAATAAATTTAATTTTGCGAAATTTTCAAAATTTTCTTTTTATGAATTTTTCACGACTAACTATCGTTTTCAATGTTCCATAAAGTTGTTGCAAATTTTGATGCCTTTTTTGGCTTGTGTCAAATTAATTTGTTCCATTTTTGGCATATTCTTCGGTCTTGCCCATCCAAATGCCTTATCCCCCAAGGGGATTTTGCAGTGCCGAGAGCAAAGAATTGTGTCCCATCAGCACATTTAGGGGGGGACCAACTCCATTGAGCAAGGCACAAAAATTGTCCAGTCGGTTCCATTAAAAGAATGCCAAAGTCGTGGGAATGCCATCCTCGACTGGGACACTTTGCCTCCTGTTGCTGGAGGTTGCAAAAATTTTTGGCATTTTTTTTTACTAAAGTGCACTTTTTCAAAAAATGTGGGCCAAACAATTTTAAAAACTTTTTCAAGATTTTCGGAAAATTAAAAAACAAATCCCGCTTAACGACGACTGGCTTTTTTATTCTCCAAAAAAAATAAAAATTGCTTTTTACTGTATCTAAAATACTCCCTTTTAATTTTTTCTTTTTTAAAGATTTAAAAGTTTGTTTTCAACCAATACAATTATTAAGCTGTTTAAAAATCTTTCCAAAACATAATGCCAATTTTGCAAATTAATTTTTTAAATAGGTGACCGGTAAGCAAACAAAAAATTTTACTAAAAATATTTGCAATCAAAATGTTTGATAGCTGAGCCTCAAAAACATTTTTTACACATGAAACTAATTTGAATATTCATGAGCATTTTCTCAGTCGTCCATAAAAATAGATTAGGGCGAAATAATTTTTAATCCCATTTTTAATAACATAGGTATTTATAAAATAAGAACTATGAATTTCTGCCAAAAAAACGATGAAAAAATGTCTGTTATTTTTGTTGAAAATCGTACAAAAATTTGCTGCTCCGGAAAGCCGCCATTAGGACCAATTTGTTCCGGCAAACAAAAAATTGTGGGGCCAAGTCGAAGAATGGCATTCGCTTCCGTTGACGAAGTCATTAGTTTGAAAATTGGCATCATTTTCATTCAAATGAGCCCAAAGGCAATGGGAATTTTTAATTACTTTAATATTTTTTTAAATTTTAAAATTTTAAAGAAATTTGATTTTATACGAATTATTAAAATATTTTCAGAATAATTTAATTTATTTGCATTATTCACTTTTATTCTGCCCTACCTAAATGTCTTTCAACAATGATGGGTGCAAACTTGTTTCAAAAGTCAGTGGTTAAAAATTAATTTTAATTAAATTAAATATTCAATTTGAATTTATTAATTATAATTTTTAAATATTTTAAATAAAAATATTCATAAATATTTCTTTATAATCGCCTTAATTTAAGCCTATCGATGAAATTAGTGACGAATTGAATGGTGTGAACAAATTAAAAACTCGGCACGAATTGCTTTGTCGCACATTGGCCTCATGGAAACTTGGCATGGAACAGGTTAACAATTTAAAAATGTAAAACATTCAATATTTAATTGTTTTTTAGAAATTCAAATTTTAGAACAGTTCTCAGTTGAACATTTTGGATGAAACTGCCGAACTATTGAGTGATCGACATAAATGTGTGGTCGACATGCTCGCTTCTAAGTCAAGTGTGAAAGATAAATTAAACTAAAAAATATTCACTTAACAAAAGTTTAAAAACCCCTAAAATTTAAAAAAATTTTATTTTTGAAAATTTTTTAATTAAATTAAGCCAACCCCGCCTTGCTCAATCGACTTCAGCGAGAAACTCAAGCAATGGAGCTTCAAGTAGGCATTTGGTTGCGCGAAATATCTGATGTGAGCATAGAACGAAAAAAATTGGAATTGGAACATGCGGTAGATTTTATGTAAAAATGTTTAAAAATTAATTTTATAAAAAGCTCCTATTTTTTAAATCAAAATTCGTTTTAGCCCTATTCTCTTTTTTCAGCTCGAATTTTCGCATCAGAACCGAGGCCTCCAGCGCTGTGAGACCAATGTTGAGTTGGCCAAAATGGATGCCGATTTTTTGTACCGAAAACACCGCAAAGTTTGGCGCGAATTTTTAGCGGACGAGCAAAAAACGGAAACCGATGAGCAATAATCGGCAGAAAGAAGCGCCAAATTCAAATCATGAAAAGTGCGGAATTAATGAGCCACAAAAAGAAAACATGTGAAATTTAATTTATTGTTGTTATTTAATTGCTTAAGTATAAAAATATTTTTAAAAATTTTAAAGCAAAATTTGATCTATCAGTCATAAACACATCGTTACAAACATCTGGTTTGACAATTAGCGCGAATTTTGGCCTGTTTATGAATCTCCTATAAAAGATAGCTCTGACAACTTCAACAATTCTCTAGCTTTTTTACATTGGGTGAAGTCCCTGAATATTTTTAAATTTTAGCGATTTATTTTTGCCAAAACTGTAAAACCTCGCCCTTTTTAAAAATTTCAGGGGCTTTCCCAATTTCTGGAATCCACAATTCCGGCATTTGATGTTTCTGATCAATGTTAAGTTTATTGTTTATTTTTTCACCACCTTTATAAAAAAATAGACAATTAATTGGTAATTTTGCTAACAAGGGAGCATGCTTTGTACATAAATTTGTTTAAATGTATAAGGAGGAAGATTTGATTGAGGTAATAGCATCATCGATTACAGACGCACCTCTGTTCACAAACAATTTGCGCATAAAAAAATCAAATACAAAAAAAAGGGAAATTTGGATTTAAAATGATTTTTAAAAAGTGAGAATTTTAGAAAGTGTCAAATTTAATAGAATCATCATCGGTCAACGTTTAATAAAAAGATGCAGACGACTTGTGTTACAGACAATAGAAGGTAGAGATCAGCTTTGGCTCGATCGTGATTAGGAAACAAATCCATTATTCATGAGTGGAATCTTGCCACAATCACAACCCGATCGATCTCCAAATAGCATAAAAAGGGTTGGTTGGTGGGTGCCCATCACAAGTGACCAGAGTTTGAATGGTCCCAATACAAACAAAAAACATGCCGATCAAATTCAGTTAATTGTTTGATTCAATCAACATTTTCATTACATGAACTCTGATTTTGGTGTAGATACCTAATCAAATCATTTGCCATCAAAGGACAGGAAAAGATATGAGAAACATTTAAAATAACCATTTTAAAAAAATCAATCAATTGCTTCAATGAACAACAATTTTTATTCACATTCTAAACCATGAAAGTGACAAATGCGTAAAACGAGGACACATAGATTTATGAACACTGGGCATAAAACTCAAACAGCACACTTTTGTTGATAAGAACATCGCCAGCCGATGGGCACCCTGTATAGAATGATAAAATGAATGAATATGCCATAAATGAAGACGAATGGGGGTGCAAGTGGAAAGAAAATGGAATCATGAAAGAACCAACACAAAACAAAATCGAGTCAGATCTGATGAAAGACAACAAACAAACCAAACCGTCCGAACAAAATTCACGTTTTCAAAAAGATCGACAAAAAAAACAATTGTGGAATACAAACATGCGAATTTGTGGTCAAAGCTTAATCAATTTTGAACTAATGTCTGAGGAGAGAGGACATTCTTGATGTTAGTGTGTGTGTTGGCATAGCACACATTGCACAGCGCCTTCACACCCGGAGCAAAAACATGTGATCAGTTAAGGTAGCCACGGCACTGGGCCGAACCGCACAGGCACGGAATTTTCGTCTCCTCGGGCGGAAATTTGTAATCGTACTGAAAGTGCATAAAAATTAAAAAAGTATCATGATTTTAAAAACCAAATGTCTAATCCCGTATTACAACAACATACAGTACAGTACAGTAAACACAGAAATCATTTTGACCAAAAACTTACAGTGATTTCTTCGCCCTTCTCAATGAACCGCTTGCTGTAGATGACGATCCGCTTATCACCGCCCACCATCAGTACCTGGTAATTAATTAAATGTTTTTTAAGAAAGCATTGACAATGGGAATTAAGCCCACTTTCGCGTAGCAATTCGGCTGACACGAATGGTTGATGAACCGCGCGAAATTGCCCTTTTTGGTCGCGTCAATTACCTGTAAAAATGTTTTGTTGTCAGATAAATAATTGTTGAATTAAAATTATTATAAACTAACGCTAACAAATAAGGGACATAAACGCGAGAAAAACTCTTCTCACATTGTAGTCATCGATGCGGAACAAGTAGGAGGAGCCAATGCCTTGCCGCTCGTAGGCCAACTCGCGCACATTGGCCACCTCGGGTCGGATCTTCTCGCCCACGTACTCCACAATCATCTCGTCCTGCGCAATTGACTCAAGTGCAAACAGGCCCCAGCCGTGGATGCGCGAGCGGGCGAACTTGATCATTTTGCTCCGGTACTGAAACAGTGGGACACCAAAATTGAACAAATTGAGAAAAGTAATCTCCCGCTAATTGTTCTACACGACCATTTGAAACATTTCAATTTTTTAAACACATGGAAAAATCTATTGTGAATTGCTGAAAACATCTAGGACTCGTTCACTTCCTTTACCTCTCAGGAAATTAATAAAATGTTGCTGTTAATAAACAAATGGAAAAATTGTTAGCAAAAATAGCGAAGCACATTGAAAGTAAAAAGTGACGGGACATATTTCATAATCAACAACAAATGCGCAAATTACTTAATCCATAAAAAACAGTAAACGAAAAAAGCAAAGCAAATGCGAAGCTGCGTCTGGGCTCGGCCATGGCCACCACACTGCGTGCAAGCAAAATAAAAGCAAAAAATCAGTTCTGTTCAAAGCAAGCAGCAACACGCCGGCACGACCACAACCAGGAACGTAACCAGAGGGGGGAGGGATTTAAAACCATAGAGGGGCGGGGACCATTTTGTTTTTCACATTCGTAATTTTTGACCAAATGTTCTTTACAAATAAATCTCTTTAAAATATTCAAAATTTCTCGGCAGCACCGATCGGCACCGCCGACTCCCATCCCAGAAGTGAAGCAGAATGTAAATTCCTTAAAGAATGAAATGGCGCTAAGACGGGAACGACCATTCCCCCTCCCAACATTTTTTTCCTGGTTACGTCCCTGACCACAACTACCATGACACACCTTCGAATGCTTTGCCCTCGGTGTCGTGTATCCTCCCCTCTGTACAGCAGTGCCGTCTTCCTTTCCTGCTCCATCTCCTTCGTGTACAACACCACAAACACGACCACCACCATCACCATTAGTGCCACGCCCAAGAACAAAGGGTTTGGCGCGGGTTTTAACCATTACACCAAAGGACTCGTATGTTTGCACTCCAAGCGTACAATTATGTACTGCTTGGTCTTGAGGATAAAGTGGAGATGGACTAGACGAGGAGCATTTGTTGGAGACATTCATGTCCACAATTCTCCTCCTTCCCCTCCTCTTCATGATCATCCTCATCGTCGTGCCCTGTTCTTCTCCCGCTATTGCTTCGTCATTGACCACCTTGAGCTGGTTGGCACGGGCGAACAAGGACGGGCCAACAGCAGCAGCAGCCAACGAAGCGTCAGCAGTGCACAAATCCATAGAGTGCGTTGACGACGACGTGCACAGTTGGTAAGCCGGTGCGGCACTGGCCAACGATCTTGCAATGGCACGTTCACTCTTCAACGCTTGGCTGACGTGACGGGCAACAGTTTCGTCCTTGAAAAATTTCAATAACAAAAAACAAAAAAAAAGAAAGAAAAAAAGAAATATGAAAGTTCAATCATATTTCCATGAAGAGAATTTGCGCTACTAGGCAGTCCCCCCTCCCCCCACCTGTGTGCTGATGGTGGTGCGCAAATGCAGTGGATCCGCTGCTGCTGCCGCTGCTCTCCGCATCAGTGCTCGCCTCTGAATGCCCTGCATAAAAAAATGAGATTGTTGATCAAAAAAAAACAAAAAATTTATCAATCGCGACCTGTGCCAACAATTGCTCCTTCTCCAAGTCCCTCTTCCGCGTGTAGTGCCCTTCCGTCCGTGCACTGCCCGTCCGGTTCGGCACAACGCCCTCCAGCTCTGCGTCCACGTAGTAATAAATGTATCCGGGCCGTTTTGCATCCGTGTACGGCTTTGGCTAAAAAAATTAGTAAACCGCAAGAAATTGGCATTAAAATCAAAAATTTCAGAATAAAAACCGGCACCACACTCACAAACAGCGGTGGCGTCTCGCAAATGCCCTCCGGCTCCACCCAAACGAACGGCTGTTGGGTTTGCACACCGGCACATGGCATACGGCGCACGTTCTGGATCGCTGTGTCGTTGATGTTTGCCATCAAGTCGGCCAAGTCCAGCTCTTTGAAGGCCATCTTCAGGTACTCAATTTCTTCCAGCTCGAGACCATTCTAAAAAAACAGCGTTCGATGAAGGTGTTTCTCGTCCAATTTTTACCCGCATGTACTCCCTCAGCACAGTGTCCTCATCAGCCAATGTGCGTTTGGGCCACCGCTTTGAGGACCGCAGCTCCGCGCCGTGAAGCCGTTGCAGCACTTTGCTGGACTCTGCATCCGGCAATGCGGTGGTGCAATGCACAACAGCAGCAGAGATGGCGTCAGCAACTTCATCCTCAGGCTTCTGCTCTTTCGAGCCAACCAAGTGTTCCACTTCAACGCCTCCGGCACCCTTGTGGCCAATTGCCTCTGGCAAGCAATCATCCACAACGACACCGTCGATTCCATGGGCTGTCTCCGGTAAAATCCTCTTAACAAGAACGTCGGATGAATGCTCTTCAAATTCATCCACATTCTCTTCCTTCCCCTCGTCCTCAACATCATCCTCATCCGTTTCAGGCTCAGATGGGCGTTCGGATGCCACCGCCGATGATGATGATGATATTGTCGATGATGTTGCGGTGCTAATGCTGCTTGTACTGCTTGATGTTGAGGGTGAACGAGTGCGCCGAGAACTTTCAACTGAAATGCTTCGCATCCTCCGTCTGCTGCGGTAATCATCTCCTTCTTCATCATCATCCACTCGCTCACTTCCGCTGTTCATCCTTTCATCATCATCCGAAAGTTCGACCCTCCTCCTCTTCTTCTTAATCAAATTAAATGAAAAGCTTGAATTATGTGGCACGCTTTACCGTAGTTGTGATCATTGTCGTCGCACCGTCATCGTCCGTCAACAACGAGCCGGAGGACGAGATACTCTTCTTCCTCTTGCGATTGTCGTCCTTTCTCCACCGGTGATGATGAGAGTGGTGGTGGTGATGATGATGGTCTTGCGGCATCTTCAGCACCGGCTTTCGTCGAATTTGCGGCAGCGAAGAAATGGCAATCCGTTGGGCGTAGGCCATGCCGAACAAACCGTTGCTGGTGCTCCCACTGTTCTCCTTGCCAACGGACGGAAATGCACCTGCAGACAATTTGAATGCTACAGTCCAAAATGAACAAAAATCGATAGGAACTGATCAGTCAGTGTTAAATACTAGTACAAAAATCCAAAATTATCAGCTAGAAATCATTTACTGTAAAAAACAACACCTGGAAAAAGTGAGTCGAGCAGTCCATTGCGCAACATCAGCGGCATAAATGCCTTCCGGGGAGTGTTCGTCGCAACAGCACCATCAACTGCCGACGCAGCATCAGTGCCATTTCTGTTGTTTTGCTGCTTTTCCTCCTCCTCTTTCTTGCGACGAGCCTAGTAAAGTTGAAAATACCACCCTCGAAAACGGTGAATCGGTTGGGTTCATACGTGTGCAATGGATTGCCCAGGACCAGGACCTGTCTCTTATACACATCTAGATGTGTATAAGAGACAGGCTCATTCCAATCCCTAGTTTTTGGTTGTCATAAATTTTGGATGGTTTTTTTGTTTTGTTTTTTCGAAAAAATTTATTGATTTTTTGTCGGCTTT
>MEIZ01000057.1:428494-444096 GCA_001723225.1 Globodera ellingtonae
GGTTACGCCACTCGTCGAATGTATATGAAAGAAAAAGAGCTGCAAAACGAATTTTTAAATTTTTTTTTATTAAATTATAATAATGTTTTTAATGAGCCGCAAAAACGAATTTGGTAACTATCGGTCATACCGTCCAGAGTCAAAATCGAACTAGGTATGCACTTCTTCATCTTAATCAATTTTAATTTTCGTCTCAATTTTTATTTCAACAACTAAAGAAAGATTGGGCATTTAATCTTTTATATTATTACACTTTTTTGCCGACTGTTTTAATTAATTCCCTATTGGGCATTTAATCTTTTATATTATTACACTTTTTTGCCGACTGTTTTAATTAATTCCCTATTTTATTTTCCGATTATTTTTTGTCATGTTAAGAATTTATATTATTTAATTATTTACAAACTGAGAGTCAACGGAGATCACATGGGGGGGGGGGGTCGATTTGAATGCTTAAAACCTAAACAAGGTTACTTCTGAGAAGTACTCCGGGGTTTTTTGAGGTCGCTGATCACGAATGGACCATCCGATTCATTATATGACATCATCATTTTATGTTCAACATCTGATTTTTTAAAAATTTTTCCAAAAATCAATTTTAGCCTCGCTTATTATTTTACTTTTTTTTGTTGCAATTTTGTGCCAATTTTTTCTGTTATGTCTTTGTAATTTCTGGATAGAAATGATCTGCTGGTGAAGCGTAAGTTTACACATCTTCAAGGGTTTTTGTGTTTATGACTTGTGGTTGCATTTGTAGTTTCTCGCATGGTTTTCGAGGACCTCCACAACAATATATTTGCACTTAACGCTGATGCTCAAGATGAAACATTTTTAAATGTGATACAACGCTTTTTAGAGGTCGGCCTCGGAATTTATCAGAAAATGCTAATAGGTAGTGTAGTTATATTTTTATTCCGTATGATGCTAGCGATTATATCAAATAAAAAAGCGATTAAAAAATTCCTTATTTTGTTATCAAGAGATGATGAAAGTTTGAATGAATCCGCCATATACAAATGAAGTTAAGGCAGGGATGCCATCGAAAATTTTTCAAAATAAGGACAGTGAAGCTCAAAAATAAGATTTTGCTGGCATTTTGCTTGCCAAAATAAGGACACTTTACAAAATGTTCAAAAACGCAATAAAATTCTATTTTCTGCATGAAATGTGAGTTTTTTAATCATATTTCTCGATTCCAATAATTTTTTCCCAACATTTGGGGGTTTGAAATTGCTCCCATGGATTTTCGAAAATTTTGTCGATTTTCGATTTTCAAAAATGCACTTCTTTTTTGTGAATTCTGCTTTAGTAGGGGTGGGGGGTCGGCGGTGCCGATAGGCGCCGCCGAGAAAATTTTGAATCTTTGACTCAATTTGTTAAGAGATTTGCAACCAAAATTTAAAAAATATGGTACTTTTTTTTGAGAGGTTTTAGGAATGGGAGAGGCCGGTGGTGCCGATAGGCACCACCGGGAAAATTTTTTTGAAGATTTTAACAATGTTTGTTAAGAAAATTTGACCAAAACGGCTGATTCGCCCAAGTTTTCGTTTATGATGGGGCTGGATTTAAATGTAATTCAAAAATTCGCTTCGAAATTTTCTTATTTTGAATATTGGGTCAAAATATTATAAAAATCTTCACAAAATTCGAAAAATAAGGACGAAATAAGGATGGAAGCCTCAAATAAGGACAAATCTTATAAATAAGGACATTTATTTTTTATAAGATTGGCACTCCTCAAATAAGGACAAATCTTATAAATAAGGACAAATGGCATCCCTGAGTTAAGCGTATCGAAGTGCGCGATGCTTTTTTTATTGTTGAAAAAGGTGAGAGAGAACGCCAAACGAGAGAAAGTTAGAGAAAGAAGGAAATTTGTTTAATTCTCTCGCACTCTCTATTTATTGGCACACATCTCGCTTTTTGAGTCGCTGTGTTTTTAGAAAGGCTCAAAAAATATAAAATTTTGCTCAGAAAGCATTAACAACCGCTTAAACCATCCATTACACAAATACAGAATAGACCCACCGTATCTTAGCAGTTTTTCATAACCAGGACAACATTCAAACAAAATAGGGGGGTCTTCTTGAACCGGAATCAGCAAAAAAACATAAAATATCAAATTCACGAGACGGCGTATAAATGCGAATTCATCCAATCATCGGGCAGCAGTTCTCGTTCGAATTTACATCAATCACCACCCTTGGCCATCAGTTTTTTGGCCAGGCCAGAACACAGCGTCGGCGGATGTGCCCCATTTTTTGACGCTTGGTGCAAGCGAGTCGACGACGCCCATTTGTTGTCCCTTCGGGGGTTGAAGCGGTAGTTGAACGTTCTGTTATGAGTTGTGTATAAAAAGAGGTTTTTGACCATCCCGAATAGTCGGAGCAGTTCGGTTCGGTGTCAACAACATTTGAAGCGCTGTATAGCACTTCTCTCTCAACAAACCAAATCAAACAAATTTTTGATACCACAAAATTGCGGCAACCTTGCAGAATGGGCGCCGGCCACCCAAACACTGGTGTTCTTTTGAATCTAGAAAATACACATTTTTCGAGGATACTGATCACAAATATATTGTAAGGGATCAGCGATTTGATTTATTTGATCCGAAATCGTATCCAACTTTTTTTTTCTGTATTTTAAAGTCAACGGAAGCAAGCAATGATCAAAGGCCCGGCCGGTTTACCATGTCACATATTTCTAGTCTTAGTCATTATTTGATTTTCACATTGAATCGTGAAACGTTGCCGCGAAATGTTTCTGGAGCTTAAATGATTATTGATTAATCAATGATTTGACAAATCTGTTCATGAACTATATCCCGAATAAATTGTTGGGTAAACCATTCTGCAGGATTACGGTTTAGTCATGTTTATGTTTTCATATATTAAATCTAAATTATTTTTATGGAAATAGTTTTTTTACGATGTGCATGAAAGTTTGGTTTGTTATTTCGGGCTTGGAAAAAGGAAATTATAAAATTCGGAACAATTGTGATCATACATAATTCATTTTCCGTTTTACGCATTATGTTAAAAAATGATTAAAAACAATTTTTTTTTGCGAATCTGCTTTATTTTTAGGGGGTGGTCGGCGGTGCCGATAGGCGCCGCCGAGAAAATTTTGAATTTTTGAGTCAATTTGTTAAAGATTTTCAACCAAAATTAAAAAATTTTAAGATTTTAACAATGTTTTTTAAGAAAATTAGACCAAAAACTGCAGAATTTCGCCCAATGTTCGTTTGTGAGGGGGCTGCATTTAAATAAATTAAAAAATTCGCTACAAGATTTTCTCATTTTAAATATTGGATCAAAATATTATGAAAACTCTTAGAAAAATAAGGAAAAATCTTTTAAAAGATTAGGATGGCAACCCTGTCCTAATTTGACTTCAATTTAACACCTGAGCTGATTGTGCGTCGACTAGGTCCACAAACATTTGGCTAGGTTCATAGCGTTTCATGGAGTCGGACAAACGAATTAGAGCCATTTGTCGCTGAATAAATGTAATTCCGAAACATCACATTTTGATTAAAGTTGCATACAGATAACGCCTGATCAGACAATGAATGACATAAGAATGGATCTCTGATCATCATATCTTTTTAAAATTTCTTAATTTTCTGATCAGAATAAAACGAAGACGGTAATAGTTGCAGCTGCCCACTCCCCCCATTTTTTGAAAAAATAAGAAATTGAAAATCACAAAATGGCTGTTTCTTTGGGACATGTGACCATAGAAATAGAAACCGAAGCTGGCCACCATTTCGACCGATTCGAGCCCGAACTCTAATATGTCGAGTAACCAATTTCTAAAAATCTAGACAAACTCTCCTAAACTGCAATTTAGAACGGAGATGAAATTCGGATTCGAGACCCAAAACCACTTACAGTATGTACCTATTTTGTGATAAAATTTTCTTTTTTTTTCAAAAAATGCGGGGACTCAGCTGTAACGGCAAAATCGAAATGCCAAAAAAAACCCAACCCTCGGGTCCATCTTTAGCAGGCGACGAAGTTGGATTGGCTGATTGAAGTTGTACGTCAACAGCGATGTCGATGTGTAGATGAAGAACACCGACATGAACAGCCATGGAAGAAGAATGTGTGATGAAGAGGGCATTTTTATATGTAAGTTACCTATCATTTTGTCACTGTTCATTTGTCACTGATCATTTCGTCACTGAGTTTTAAAAGTTGACAAAATGGTCGTCCTTTATAGGGTTTTCGAATATGACAACCATTTTGACCGATTTAGAACTCCGTACCCGAATTAAAGCAATTTACGAAAGTTTAAAATTTTCAAAAATCAATTTTCGCCTTAAGATCTTCAAAAAGCATGAAATCGAGTGTTACTAGCCGTTTCGTTGCTATTTTGTGCTTTTTGAAGATTTTGAGGCCAAATTAATTTTTGGAAATTTTGAATTTTCGCAAAATTGTTCAATTCGGGGATGTACATAGTTCAAAATTGGTCTAAAAGGATGTAATATTCGGATTAAACGGCCCCGAAAAGCCTATAAAGGACTATTTTGTCAACTTTAAAACTCAGTAAAGAAATGATTAGTCACAAAACGATCCGCCATTTTAGACTTTTTGGGATTTTTGTGTCACATATTTGAGTGTCTTTAGTACCTTAAAAAACATATTGCTGCGTAATGATTCTTTTGCGCAAAAATGTTTTCTTCAAATTTCGGGTTATTTATGCCCTGCAGCGTGCGTGAGTCAATTAGAAAGCCCATTCAAATGAACTATTTAAATGGCACAAATTTTTTTTTGTAATGTTCGCACATTTAAAAGCTGTTGTGGTGAACGCAAAAACATGAAGAAGCCTTTTTCGTGTAAACAAATATGGTCTAATTTTTTGTGCAAAACTACTATTTGTTTGAGTTCCTGTCTTCACTTAAGCGTAAAAATTATGTTACAACAACAATAATGCTTTTGACAGCTTTTTAATTAAGTCTGGACAATTCAAGTCAAATACATACAAAAATATTAAATAAAAAAGTAAATCGTCAATTTCTAGCTTAAATCAAAATTGGTTTCTATAAAAAAAAATAATGCCTTTGACAGCTCTTTTAATAAGTCTGGACAATTCAAGTAAAAGCCAATTCTAGTTTAAATTAAAAATGTTTTCTACAATAAATAAAAGGTATTAAAAAATCTAATTTAACTTATTTAGGTAACTGAAATAATTTGGAATTAAATTTATTTAAAGCATTTTCATTTCATTAAAAATTTTTATGTCGCGAAGATAAAATCCAAATACAGTAAAATAGGCAATTAAGGATTTTTGCAATTAGTCATAAAGTCAGTCCATAAAGCGCTCAAATAACGCGCATAACATCATAAATAGTTTTGCGCCAATTTGAATAAATTATTTCACCTCTACAACGAGGAAAAAGTGGCATAATAAAATGTGATATCATAAATTTAAAGTGGTGAGGAAAGATTATAATTTAAAAAAATTATTTCGTCTTTTGATGAATAAACAAAATAAAAATTACAAAAAACTTAAATTTGCTCCCTCTAAAATTTTTTAACTTAAAATGGTGAGGAAAATTGGAAAATTAAAAAAAAATTATTTTTCTTTTAATGAATAAAACAAAATAAAAATTACAGAAAACTAAAAATTGCTCGCTCTTGAATCTTTCAGATGAATATTTGTACTTGCTCTGGGAACATACAAACCCAGAATTTAATTTATTTAAAACATTTGGCCAAAAACACTGGGCAAAATTAATCAATTGCTGTAGCAGAAGAAAATAAAGTGCAGTGATGCTTTGAATTTGTTAGTTTTGTTAGAAAAAAATTTTAGGTAATTGAACGGTTTTTAGAATCAGGAAAAATTTTGAAGTAATTAAATCATTATACTAATGCTATTCAAATATTGTCATTAATTAAATAAATCTAAATTTTCTAAAATTTTTTCTAACTAAAAAACTATTTAAAATATAATAAATGCAAGCTTCAAATAAATTAAATAATTGTTTGATGAATTTATATAAACAATTTGCAGCAAAGCACAACCAGAAAAAATTCTGCAATTATGGCCACTCATTTAATCGACCCAAATGATGACAATAATTATCCAACTAATTGCTTTTGATTAGATTTAAATTTGTGAATTGTAAGCAAATTTGTCATTAGAAAAAGCAGAAGAACACGTCACTCAAAAAGAAACAAATTATAAGTATAATTTCGACGTAAATAAAATATAGTATGAGGTATATTAAAAAATACGGTACGAAATTGTGAAGAATGTTTATTCTTTTTAAAATACCTCGTTAACATTTTTTTAAAGATTCACATTAAAAATTTATTTATTTAGTTAGTAATTAATTATTAACTTTAAAATGTAAGTGTTTGGAGCTTTGGCGGTCCGGCAGTGGTGACAGGCACGCCGCCGGAAAATGTTTTTCCAATTTTGATCTAAATGGGTTCAAAACCCCACCAAAATAATTGCTAAAAATGGCACACATTACCTCTAAGTGTAAAGGAACTGTTTTTCTCGTTTGGCATATAAATTGATTTTCAATAATGCATTTTTTTCAATTTTAGCTGTGAAAATTTAATTTGTTTTAATTTCACTATTTAATATATCTTTAATTTGTTTTAACTTCACTATTTAATGTAAAGGGTACCCCAAAATTCTTGCACAACTTTTTTTATCATAACTTTATTGAAACAATCAAATTACTAGACCAAAAACATTCAAAATGTACCGAAAAGAGTAGGAGAGTAAAGGGGAGGGGGGGTGGAACATTCCTCTGGGCACTGATAAAAATCCCCCTAGGAAATTGTCTTATCAAATTTCGCATTTCGCATTTCACAATTTTAAAATTGTTAATTTATTTTTACAAATTTTATCCAGGATTTTTGTTGCTTTTGTTCAATAACAACAAAACAATGTTCGATCGAACCGCGGGCCGACACGATTCTTTGGACTGTGTGGACTTAATAAAGTGATCGGATCCGATCGGGTTTGACGTATTGGTGAATTGGGGGGGGGGGCACACCAGCCAGCGCGGATTTGTCGGACCCTCGCGCACCAAACTTTGAGCACTTTTCGGTGTTTGTCCACGAACTTGCACACTAATTTTTAACAAATATACAAAAAATTGAGTATTTATAAGTTGGCCGAACGGCGACGGAATTCTAAATTTTTTATTTTCGATAATTTACTATTTTTATGCATGTCCATTTTTATTTAATTAATTTTGGTAAACGATGTTAATTGTCAGTTGTCTCGATGCATCGATTTTAATTTTGAAAATTTTTAATTTCGATAACTCATAGTTATTTAAATATTTGGTGTAAGCAAAAGTTCAATTTTTATTTTTTGAAAACATTTAGAATTTATTAGTTTTACAATAAATTTTTTTATTGTAATGAATTTTTACCTTTATTTTTTGTCTCTCATCTCATATAATGACTCAAAAAGAAGGTAAACAAAAAGGTAAAGCCCTTTTCCATTTTTGACTCTCCGAGTGCATTTTCCGGTTCTCATCTAAATAATCTGGATCTCTAACCGCATCTTTCCCTTCTAAAATAACTTTTTAGAAACATTATTTTAAAATAAAATAATTAAAATAATTAATTTTATTAAAAAACTGAAAGTTTATTTTAAAATTTAGAAAGAAACAAATGAAAAAATGAATAAAATTCCGAACAAATGAATTGCTTAAGATACTTATAGTTGGCAGATAAACAAATTGAAATGAATTCTTGATTAATACATAAATAGCTGAATTATTTATAGAATTAATTTCGTCTAAAAATGCTTATTTCTTCAATTTTATCTTCATTTTTTGTCGTTTTTTCCCCGTTTTTTTCATTATCCGAGGCTCAACTGATCCCGCGCATTTTGTTGTTCAATGATCCCAAATATTCGGCAGTCACGCTCTCTCCGGATGGCCAAGTCATTGGCTTTTTGGCCCCAAACGAAGTACAGAAATAATAAAATAAACCATTTATTTTAATAATTTCGTGAAAAACGAAAACTTTTAATGCGCATTTGTTTTTAATTATTAAAAGAAATTTATTTCCAAAAGCTTATTGACAAAAAATCTCATTACTCATTCATTTAAATTCAAATTTTAGTATGGAATAAGCAATGTTTATACAAAATGCCAAACATGCAAATACAGTAAGCCGGTTACATATGAGAACAAACGTCATATAAGCGGTAAACTATACAAAAAATTAAAATTCTGGCATTATATTTTAATATTTTATTAGGGTACCAATGGACGGGGGTGCCAAATATTCTGCTGTACCATCAGGACAATGATGGGGACGAAAATTACCGGCTTTATAAAATAAATATTAGCAATGTAAATAATTTATAAATTAAAAATGTTAAAATATTTATAATTCATTAAATTTATAATTAAGTTTATAAATTAGTGTATGTAATTTTTGTTTACTCTGATTAAATAATTAACTCATATTTGGTATAATATATAAATATATATTTTTTAAATTTAAACATGAAACAAACATTTAGCCATCGCCATTCAATCCAGTGTACACTGTCAACGATAAGCCAGGCATTAAGGTTATTCATTTAGTTATTATTTAAGCTTAATCAAATTAATTTAATTTTTTTGCAAATTTTTTTTACTTTTTTACACTAATATCTACTTATTTTAGGCGATGATTGTTGGCAACAACTTGCGCGATCATCGAATTCTAATTGGGCTCAACGATGAAGACCCAGCTTATCACAATGTGTACGAATTGGACTTGATCAACAACCAAATGCGAATGGTCTCTGATATGAACCAGTGTTTGGGACAAATGAAAGCGTTTTTTGGGACAATTTGTCAATGGATCCTGTCAAATTTATAAAATTCTATCATGATAAATAATTATATTTTTAAGGTCTTTCACAATCAGCGCTTCCCCGCCAAAATTGTTGTTGACAATGATTTGAAAATTCGAATGGTAGTACAGGAGTCCATGGACGGATCGTTGATATTTTTCAAGTTGGTAAATAATTCTTAAACCTAAAAAAAAATTTCAAAAACTTCTTAAACAAATAATATAATTTTTCAATCAACATTTGAATTCAAATGTTTCGGACTCAAAAATCGCAATAAAATATCTAATTTAAAAAATTTTCAAATACTTTTTAGTTAAATTTTTTAATTAAAAAAAATGATTTTAGACTTTCTGACATTGCCAACCCAAGTCGACTGACATCGGAAGCGCACAATTGGGTTGAATATTTGCGAGTGCCGCCCGACGATCGGGCACTTACACTGTGATGAGACAAAATAATGACTAAAAAACATTTTATTAAAAACAAAAATTTAGGCCAATTTCATTCACAGCAGACAATCGGCGCATTTATTGGCAATGGGGCGCTGATACGGTTAATTAAAATTTTATGCTAAAAATTTAAAGGCTGACCAAAAAATTTTCAAAAAATTTTTTTAAAATTAATTTTAAATTCGTATTATTTTTAATTTACGTTCTTTTTAAACAGTTTAAAACCAACAAAATTTAATATAATTCAAATTTGGTTAGGACCTCGGCCAATTGGTTGTGCATGATTTTGGACGACCCGAACGTAATGAAGTGCTTTACACAGCCCAAAAGGCACAAATTGGAGGTGAATTTAAATAAAAAAATTTTTAAAAAAATTTTAATTTTTAAGGTGTAATTTTCCATCCAATCGAGCGGACGGTGTTATCCGTCACTGAAATTTACCACAAACCGGACATTTACGTAGCAAACACAACAGTGCTGGTCAGTGAACAATTTTTATTTTTTGTAATTAAAACAAAATTTAATATGAATTATTTTTCATTTTTTATATTAATAATTGGTTGGCCTTAAAATGATTTACATAAAGCAGTTTAGGACGATATTCAATATTTGGTAAATTTACGCCCTGCTGGAACGCCAGTAATTGAGAGTATGAGGTAAAATCATTTTGTGTTTATTTAATATTAAAATTAACGAAATTTTAGCATGGACTTCGATACCTGGCTGGTCAGCTTCATCTCAGACGATCAACCATTTGAGTAAAATGTTTTATTATTCTTTACATATGTGTAATCATCTATCAAATTTTGAAGTTTAAATATTGAATTATCAACTAAAATAGCTCTTGAATCATTGTCAATAAAATTTTTTTAGGTATTTCCTTTACAAAAGAAGCAAAAAACGTGCCGATTATGTTCGTTTCTGATTTATTTATTTTTATTAAATCTGTGCGCATATTTAATATTTATAAAAACTAAAAACGTCATTAAACACACTTTTTTTAATTCAAATTTATTTATTTTCCAATTTTAGCTTTTCACCACTCGTCCCGAATTGGTGGGACGGCCACTGAGTAAAATGATTGGCTTCGATTATTCCGCAAGAGATGGACTACGAATTCAAGCTTATCTGAGTTTACCACCACAGGTAAAGTGTAATTAATTTAAAATATAATTTAATTAGTTAAATTATGTATCAGACTCCACTGTTGTCGCCGGCACAGGTGCGCGGTGACAAACTGGAGTTGGCACGGCAAGGCTTGTTGCCAAGAAGGCCACAAAAATTGGTGGTGCTTGTACATGGTGGGCCAAAGTCGCGCGATTTCTTCGGATTTGCAGCCATCAACGCTTGGCTGACCAGCCGAGGCTATGCCGTTATGCAGGCAAAGCTTAAATTCAAGCGAAAATTTTAAAATTTTCTTAACAAATAAAATTGAATTAATTTAATTATTTGCTAAATTTAGAATAAAAATTAATTTTCACAATTTAAGTCAATTTGTTTAGAGTAGTAATTAGATGGGTTAGAATTTAAAACTGAAAAAATTTGAGAATTTATTAAAATTTAGGCACCAAAGTTTAGCCAATTTATTAAATTTGTTGATTTTTTTGATTAAGAATAATGTTATAAAGTATTATTTAAGTTTAAAATTTTTTTGCCAAAATTTTATTAAAATTAAATAAGGTGAATTTCCGCGGCTCTGTGGGCTTCGGCAAAAATCTTACAAACGCTGGCAATAGCGAATGGGGTCGTAAAATGCACCAGGACTTGTTGGACGGTGTGGACTTTTTGGTGAGCAACAACATTGCTGATCGACGTCAAGTGGCCATTATGGGTGCGAAATTTATTTTCTTTTTTGAAATTGGGGCTTAAGTAGCTTTAAATGGTTTCTAATTAAGGTGGAAGCTATGGCGGCTATGCCACATTGGTTGGGATGACTTTTACTCCGGACATTTTTGCTTGTGGTAATAAATGAAAAAACTTTAAAATTCAAAAATAAATAAATATTGAAATCGTAATAATTAGGTTTTCAATAAGATTTTCTTTTGAAAAAGCAAGGTTATTAAAATTTAATATTAGGCATATACCGTATATTCTCTTCTAATCCACCATGCGGGATTATTTTTCAACCTACTCAGAGGTTTACCTACTCACTATCAGAGTGTGGGAGATTAGAGGAGAAAATGAATGGGGGTTTTTGTGAGTTTACCTACTCATTTGTCAGAGGATGGGGGATTATTAGAGGGTGGGGGATTAAAAAAGGATATACGGTATTGAATTTTTTAACTTTTAGGAGTGGACATTGTCGGGCCTTCAAATTTAATTACTCTGTTGGACACAATTCCGCCATATTGGCTAGGCTTTTACAACGACATGATAGCCATGCTTGGAGCTGATAAAAATACGGAAGAAGGCAAATTAATAAAAAAAATAATTTAAAAATAAATTATTTTAGGACGACGCTTCTTGAAGAGTCGATCGCCACTTTATTTTGCGAATCGGGTCAAAAATCCGCTTCTGATCGTGCACGGGGCAAACGACCCACGCGTTAAACAAGCCGAGTCCGGTGAATTTTTTTTCTCTAATTTTTTTGAAAAAAAAATTTAATGAAATGTTCAGATCAATTTGTTGCTGCACTAAAGCGAAATCACATCCCAGTCACATACATTTTGTTTCCCGATGAAGGTAAAAACATTTTTTTGTTGTTTTTTAGCAAAAAAAAAAAATTAAATTTCAAAATTTTCTAGGCCATGGCCCCAGAAAACCACACAACACAATGGCAATGGCCGGTTTCATTGAGGAATTTTTGGCCCACTGCTTACACGGAGATGTGGAGCTATTCAATTTGGGTAATTTTTTGTGAACTTTAATTAAATTACAAAATTCAAATGTTTAGGCCAATATAACTCCACAGCAATGGTAAGTTGGTGGATTATTCTGGACATAAAACTAAACTTTTAAAATTAAAATATATTTTTAGTATTAAAATTAAATTTGCAATTTCTTTTTTACTTTTAAAAATGAATACATAATTTAGCAAAATTAAAACATTTAAAGGTTATGGCCGACGCCAAAATGTCGTCGTCAACCGCGTTTGGCCAAGCCAGAAATTTCAACGCCCAACAAAGACAGGTTCACGATGTACAACATTCACTTCATATGGACGTATCGGAAGCTGATGTTGACGTGTCGAAAAAGTAAAAATTGAAGACATTTTTATATTTAAAAAAAGCTGTAGAGTGTGCTTTTAACATAAACTTTTCTAACCATCCCAATCAAAAACACACTTGATGCCATTCGAATTGGGAAATATTTTAAAATTTGGTTTGTTTTTGTTAAGAAAATGATCCAAAAATCCTAATTTACCCTTGAAAAGGATTGAAAAAAAATCTCCAAAAAATTTTCCCGGCGGCGCCTATCGGCCTCGCCGGACCTCTTACGTCACCAATTTTCGGCACGGCTATTCAAAAATTTGGTCAATTAACCTAGTAAAATTTGAACGCCGTCAGATGCTTAATAATAAAACGTGGGACACGAGTTCAAAAACGTGGCAAATCGGCACGGCTGAATTGTCGTTAATGTTTGAATAATTTAAACTTTTTAATCCCTTCCCTAATTTCAGCAGAGAATCAGCACGCAATTTGCGATTTCGCGAAATTATGCACCAAAGGGCCAGCAAATTGCAGCTGAGAAATGAAGAGCCATTTGCCTTATAAAAATGTTCAGATTTAAATTTTTCTTTTTTTTTTTGCCATTTATTTTAATTATGTATTTTGGTCTTTTAAACAACGTGGAATGAATAAATTAATTTATGGATAAACTTTAATCATTATTATAAGGTAATTAAAATTCGGGTCATCAATATTTTCCGTTTTTTCATATAAAAAAATTTTAATCAATGAGTTGTAAGTGATCAGAAAGAATACGAACCATGCAGTAAATTGAGAAAATTGGTACTCCTCTAACTAAGAAGAAATGTTTCTTTGTCCAAATTTTGACGTTTTTCGTGATCACCACTCTCAGTTTTGTAATGTCCGATCATTCATTCTACCCCATCATTAACAACAACATTTTTTTGATCACACATATTAATCATCATTCCGAGCGGGACACAATTTATGCACATTGTCCACACTCTTCCGATCATCGACCACATTCACTTTTTTTTGCGGCGATCATTGTGTTGTTTATTAACAAAACAACACACTCTTTTTTTGCGCGTCATCACCACGCCAGCCACTTTCTCTTCCGGAGAACTCTTTCCGGACGAAGTGGTCGAAAGAAAGTGTTAGTTAGCCATCCTTGCGATCGAAGAAACACACTTTTGCTGATCGGACAATTAACTTTTTTTTTGTCTCCCGATCGGAGGCCGACGAAAGTGAGTCCATTGTGTCCACCATGAAACAACTGGCCATAAAATGCGGACAATTGGGCCAAAATTGGGGATTCGGGTGTATAAATTGGGACGAACATTGCAGTCAGAATCGTCACAGAATTAACATTTCCAAAATATTAAAAATTTATAAGACGAAAATTTTCGTTAAGAAAAATGCTAAAAGGATTTTTTGCTTATGATTCCTAAAACATTTTACGTTTAAATGAAAGCTTTAAATTTTAGAAAATCCTTAAAAAATAAAAATGTCATTTCTCAACGCTTTGCCTATTTTGTTAGCCATTCTGGTTGGTATTGTTTTACAAAATGGACATTTTGCGGATGCTAGTTGCTGCTGCTGTTGGTGAGAATATTACAATAAAACAAAAGTTTTTAAGAATTTAATTTAAAATATAATAATTCATTTTTGTTTTCAGTAAACCATGCTGTTGTGGCTGTACCTGTGTTGGGCCATGCCAATGCTGCAACCCGCCATTGTTGATCAAATTGCCCAGGTCCCATCACAAAAAATTAAAAATTTCGATTCTTATAAAAAATATTGTTGGAATTTGTTTGTAAATTTTCAATTTCAGGACCTGCCCCTGCTGTTGCAAATGCTGTTGTTGCAAGCCATGTAAAAATTTTATATAAATTTTTTATTTTACTTTTAATTTTGACGTTAATCGCCAATTTTTGAGGCTGCTGCGGCGGTTGCTGCTGCGGCTGTTGCGGTGGTGGTGGAGGCCGTAAGAAGCGCTCCATCGTCCTACGGTCGGCGATCGAAGCGGCCAAGACGGGAAAACGTGAATAAAAAAAAAATCGTTGTAATTTTCAAAATTTTAATTTATGTAGCAGCTTCACCAGCCGTCAAAATGATGGCATCATCATGCCGCCCGGAAACAAAATGCAACGGCAATTCTGCGACGGTCAACACAGACTGTCCAAATTCCACCGGTGTCGTAAAAAATCGCGCACGACGAATGGCATTTGGCGCAACGTTTCTTTTCGCGTGATTTCAAATATTATTAATTTAATTTATTTATTTTTGGGGTCATTTTGTGGTGTATTATTATTTTATTTGTTATATTTGGGTGCTGGAATAAATGTTTTCATGAAATAATAGTGTGCTTTGTCGAATTTGATAAACGGCTTTAAAGTTAAATAAATGGTTTTAGAATTTAATTATGTTAAAAAGGCGATTTTTTGTGTTAAACCCCGGAATTAGAAATGTTCAAGAGTCTCGGTCTCGAGTCGATCAAAGACTCGGCTTTCTTGGGGTCTTAAAAAATTTAGGGGTTTCAAACATCCGTATTAATAGCGAGTGTGCTTTTACCCACCAAATTTATTTACTTTGGTTTGTGCAATTTTGGAGTTGAAATGCTTTTAAATAAAAATTTTTGAAAATTTTAATAATAAAGCGACCTCAGAAGTATCTATGAGAATTTAGGCTAATGGTCAACAAAATTTTAAGTTTCAGAAGCACAATCTTCATCATCGGTCGCGAACAGAAAGTTCAAATGCAGTCAACGAGAATTGAAACCGAGGGAAATACGCACAAAAACCACTTAGCTATAATAGTCTCCAATCTATTACAGCAAAAAAGCCCTTTTTATCAAATATTCCTTTAAGAATCAGCATTGGATAATTAGGGGCATTTTGTATTTTTTTAGGTTTTGATTAAATTAACTCAAAAAATGTGTTGTTACGTTATCTTTTTCTTTTTTGACCATTTTGAAATTGCATATATATTTTGAATATTTTTTTTGCCCTTTTTTTGACTAAAAACCTTTTTTTTAAATGCAATAAAAAACAAATTTGCATATTTTGAGAAGTTCGAAGCATATTTTGGTAAAAATTCAGATGTTGTTAGTAGTACCAATCCCCGGACCTTTCGAAGGTGTGAAAATTCACACCTTTGATGTTGCCGCCTCTGGGGTAATTAATCATTGGGGGAGGGG
>MEIZ01000058.1:0-29306 GCA_001723225.1 Globodera ellingtonae
ATGAATAAGCTAAGCATCATGAATTGAGCTTAAATCAAGGCAAAAAAAGAGTCATATCGAGAAAGGAAAACGTGGAATTCGACGTCCTGTCATTAAAAGATACTTGCTTTCTCGCCAACTCGAGACCTTAAATGAGGAGTATACAATAATCGTAAACTGTGTTAATTATCTTTATTACTTTTTTCTTGAAATGAAATATTGTGCGTTTATATTTAACACTTGCTTATTTATAGGACTTTACCAAACTTATGACTTACTTAAATTTTGAAATTTTCAAATATTTAACACCCATTAAACTTTTAAATTTTTAAAATTTCGAGATGTAAATCTACGAAATTTTGGCAATTATATTTATTAAGTCATTACATAGTTTCAGAAGCTTTATTCTCTTCATTTTACGCCTTTTCTTGTTTTTCTTCTCAACAATAAACATTATTAATTGGGATATTTGGTTTAGCAAGCAAACTCTGCCACAGATAGGTAAAAACCTTTCATTTAATTTAAAATAGCACTTATGAAAATGTTTTTAAATAAAATTAAATGTAACCTCAATGCAATATAGCAACAATTTTTTATTTGGTTATGCAAAATCGGTTTGTAATAATCCTCTGAAGTTAATCTTTTATTTCGGTTTAGGTTGTTGTAAATAAAGAGAGATTATGCATTTATGAGAGCCGTGCTTTTTGTTCATTTAGTTTGGTAGTTTTCATTTTTATACTTTATTATGTTCAACTAAATTATTTGTTTTTATAATAACTTATGAGGCAGTTTTTTCCTGGATAATACCATCTAACAAAGTGAACTATTGGAATCGTTTCTACGCGCAGTCTCGCATTCTTTTCGGATTGCATCAAACTTCTATTATTACAGGCAACTGTTGAAATCCGGTAATATCTTAAGTGTTTCAATTGTAGGTCTGCGTTTAGCTCACGTAGAAGATTTAATGTAAATTAGAATAATTTCATTATTTTTTTGTAGGTTGGACGAATTTTACTATTGGGTTTTAAGTGGGTATTTTAACCATATGTTTCTCAGATTTACTGTACATTAAATTCATTGCCATTGTTTTCTTTTGTTTAGCTTTATTTAAAAATAATAAAAATACTTTCTTTAATGAATTGGAACAAATGTTAATATTTAGGCACCATACATATCATGGTTTTTTGGGTACGCCATGATGCAGTTAAAAAAATGGATGGTTTAGGTCTAAGATATTTTGACCCATCATTTAGATTAAAAGAGTCGATATCGTAACCGTTCGTTTTAATATGGGTATTTTTTTATATAATAAATAATACATCGTTTCGTATGCATAATCAACCCTCCTTTTATTTTTATTTTTCAATTTACTTAATTATACATTTATTAATTTGTATTTTCAAAAATTTTTTTTTTTCTTGTTTTATTAAAAAAAATTTTAAGGTACGTCTCTGCATTCTACCTTATACAAAACAGTGGCGAATTCTCACGTTTATTTGAAGTGTATCCTGAAGTTTAAAAGAAATATGTTTACTCTACTTTTATTTAAAATTTTAGCTTTCCAGTTTTAAATCAGAACTAATTAAAATAAACTTTAAATGTGATCCGTTTGGAATTTATTCTTTTGAACAAATTTTATTTTCCAAACAATAAAATTTTCCGAATGTAAAACGTGATATTTTTGTTTAGTTTTTTTTTGATTTTATTCATTCAATTCCTTTTTTCCGCTCTTCACTCGGATGCGTATTTTGCAATTTTTGGTTAAGTTTAAATATTTGTTAAATCAAATTTAGCGGCCATTATTAAAAATTTTTTGCAAATTGCAAATTTTCGATTAAATAGTAGTACGGACTTTTATTTGCCCTGCTCTCAGTATATTATATTTTGAGTTTTAAGGGTATCTTCTTAGAATAAATTTTTATTTTTGCTATACAGCAACAAAGAGTCAGATAAAAATATAAAGCTCCATTATTTGATATTGCCTCGCACATATAACATATGGGAATGCTTTTCTTCAGGGAATATGGGCTCTTAAGTTTAAATGTTTTGAATTTATTAGTTCACTAAATTGATGAATTATAACAATTTAAGATAGTTTTTTAAACAATTAAACTTTTTTTATCTGCTATATTTGATGTTGTCTTTTGCATATGTTTTGCTTCATAATTTATTGGTCAATTCTCTCATAGTATTGTTATATAATTTTCATTTTGAAATTTAAACGTATTTTATATTTGTTAAGAAGCTAGACTTTCATTATTATCATCTTTTTATGTTTTATAAATCTTCTTTATATGCTGAATTATTTTTGTTTTTTTATCATGCAACTTCTAGTCGTCGGAATGTGGTCAGCCGCACCCCCATCTTTTAAATATTTTTTTTAATATATTATTTATTTTCATGCATTTTAAAGGAATTATTTTTCAAATTTTAATTGTCATAATTTTCTCCATGCCAATGTTTTGGGTTTCTGTCGATTGTGCCTGCTTAATTTTGGATCTAAATTTTAGTTGTAATCATTAACCAACTTCTTCCATTTATTTTTTTTTACTAGACACTTCAAATTGTTAAAAAAATTTATATTTTTAAAATCTTTTTAAAAATTTCTTTAATTGAAAATATTTTACAATTTAAGATCCATTTAAAAAAAAATTTTTAATTTATTTTATTGAACATTCTAGATTATAATATTAACGTTCTCAATAACTATCATCTTTTATATTCTTCCAATTTGTTGTTTGTATTTTTTATTTTTTTATCTTATTATGATTTAAATTTACATTTTTTGGTGCTATGTTTTAGTTTAATGCTTTCGTCTTAGTTTTCCTCTCTTTTTCTCGGCTTATTTGTTTTGCATTTTGAGACGACAGGGCAAAATCACGGTTTTGTTGGACCAGACTTCAGCTCCGGCATAGGCTCTTCCGATTTTTATGAATTTTAAGCTAATGAACTTTCTTTAAAGGGGTTGAATATAGTTTTTTCATTAATTTAAATATCTGAATAAAATTTATTTATACATTCCGATGAAATAAATAGGAATTAATATTTACATAATTCAAAAGGAATTCTCTCTGATATTTATGACTATTCCATATTTATTCAAAGCTTTTATTCTTGTAGATTATTATTTCTGTTTTTTTTAATTTTAGCTTTTAGAGAACAAGTATTTGTCATTCTGCTTTTTTAACTTTTTGGGGTTTTTTAAAATATTTCATAGTTATGCTCAGTTTTTTTAAAAATATTCATTAATATTTTGAAAAAATCTTTTGACAGATGGACAAAAGTTAATTTTCAAGCATTTTCGCATTACTTTTTGAATTTTCGCTTAAAAGTGTCTAAAATGTAACAATATTTGATCATTTTTGTTTCAAAAAAAATTTACTTCATATTTTAATTAATTTTTCTTCAATATTTGTTTCAATTTCTATACTCACTTTGATGGCTTTAATTTATTTTTACTTAATCAATATTTAATTTTAAATTAATTTTGAATCTTTATTTATTCTTACAAATCTTTCGCAATGCTTTCATTTTCAAAAATTATAAGCCCCTTTACCTCCAATAAAAGGCATTTCCTGTTGTATGGGTTTATATTAATATTCTTATCATTATTTTAAACGTTTTAATTTTCTAATAATAATGTTTATTCTTTCCTGTGTGCTTAAAGCTGATTAAAAAGGTTTAAATTTTAAAATCTATTTGATAATATAGAATTTATAATAAATAAATGATATCAGTGTATTTATATAAAGTAAGATAAGCGTTTAAATTTTTTCAATGTTTAATTTTAGAGTAAGAAAAATTATAGGTGTTATAAAATTTTACGTTTATTAATTCTTTCTTTCTTACAATAGATAATTTGAGCCCATGCCCACAAGTCTCGCATGGGCTCCAACCACACAGCTCGCACGGCATGCGTCTGGCTCGAACTGTATAAATCATGCAGTACTCCTCTTCGTCATTTTAATATTAACAATGTTTTGTGCTGAATCTTTAGTCTTTATGAAAGAAGTTTGGAGGCAACAATCATTTATATTTTTAAGAATACAACTATTTTTGATTTAAAATATAAACTTAATTAATGGTATAATTTAACAATGAATCTTAGATGTTGGGGGACAAAAGTCTGATGGATGTTCATCAGCGGCATCGGTTGATGTGCAACTATTTATTAAAAGATTTTTAAAAAACATTTACTTTTTAGTTTGTTTTACATTTTCAATTCTCAGCAAACCCCTGATTCAAATTATTATATATAATTTATTCATTTCAACCAAATTTTCTTAAGTATTATTCTTTCAGGCATAGCATATTTTATTTAAATGATTAATGCTGAATGTTTCCTCTCCAAATACTAGCAATTTATTTATTTATAAAAAATTCCATTTCTGATTTTTTCCACCTTTAATTTGATTGATTTTCTCCCTTTGAATTTTTAAATTTTTGAGGTTTTTTCTTGCTGAGTTAAATATAAAAACATTTGTTGCCGAATTCGTCGTCGTCATGTGACGTTATTTGAAGTTATTTGTGTGTTCTTCAAGATTAAGCAACAATGTACAAATTTTTAATTGTTCCGTTTGTTTTATATGTTTTTAGGTTTTCTTTTGGTTATTCAAACCTAATTATTTAATTAGATTAAATTAAATTTATTTATTTAGTTTGTAAGCCATTGTTTATTTGGTTCAGGCCATGAAGTAGAACAGCGCGCATATCGTTGATAAGAAATGTAATGAGATGGGCCAAAGACATTGTCGGACGAATGCAGTTTAAAGTCTAATGAATTTACATATTTTGAATTTAATTTTTATGCAAGGAAATTAAAGTGTGACCGTCGTTTTGCTTATTTTGGCCACAACATAAACGCATCATTTTTTTGGTTAATTTTTAATTTGGTATGACTGGCATTTGTTTCGTTAACTTTTGCATATATAAGCTATTTTGATAGCAGTTCTGAGATATATTATATAAGAAATACTTTTTATTATATATTATATAAGCAAATAACAATTTTATTGGTCGGTATGAGTTTTTTCTAATTTGTTGAATAATAAATAAATAAAAGTTATACTTTGGACTAAATTAATTAAAAAAAGAAAATACAACCTTTGATTATTATAAATTACATAAATTTTAAAAATTATCATGTAATATTATAATTTTTTATTGAATAGAATCATTCGCCAAATAACAATTAAAAATTTTTTTGAGTGACGATGCCGATTTACCTGTTGACTAAAAATCTGGACGGCTTTGCGAAATGTTAAATGTAAATTTTTAGTTTTTTTTTATAAAATAAAAAATAATAATATTTTACAATTAATAAATAACCAATTTAATGAATTATTTATACGATACGATTTGTTTCGATTTTCAGTAAAAAAAAATTATAAAATAAAAATTATTTTCTTTTATCTGTCGTTCTTTGATCATAAACCAAAGCAAATCGAACCCATTTTGGCCATGCTCTAATTTTTGCATTCATGCTCCCTATGCACTTTATATTACTTTATTGACTAAATACAATAATATTAATTTTGAGACTAAAAAATTTTATTAATTATTTGAATGTTAAAAAATCTGTGGTTTTGCACAATCACTTTATATGTTTGGTGAAAATGAGAATCATCGCCGGATCGTTCATTAATCTTATTTTAAAAATTCAGTACTTGAGGTGTATTTAAAATAATAATTTTTATAAATTTCACATTTTTATTTTTTGTTTTATAGCTAAATAAATGCCAAGTCGCACCAAAAAATCCGCTTTCTTGTTTAGCAGATAGGGCACTATTTTCGTGTATTTTATTTAACTTTTATAGGTAATTATATTTTACTTTGAACATTATGTATTATTACTTGCTTATTGACAAATGAATTTAAGTTTTTTTTTAATTTTTTATTTTTTGACAATACTTTACTTTGCTGCTTTATTTTCTATCCAATTTTAGTAATTGTAGTTATCAATTATTATATTTGCACGATTTTTTTATAATGAAAATCTCGCTGTCTGCGACCCATTGCTTTTGCCAAGTGTTATACAAGCGCTGCTCTAGTACAATTTGTGGTTTAACGACTCTTTAACTCTTCGTTTATTCTATTTTACCATATTGAAAAACTATTGCTTTAAGTTTATTTATAAATTTTTAGAAATTTTAACTGGTCAACTCCGGTGACGCGCTTCTAGTTTTTGCATTTCGGTACGTGCTTTTCAGTATTTTCTAGCTTAATTTTTTCAATTTAATTTGGAAAACATTTATTATCTGTTAAAAGATTTTTTTTTGTATTTAGCACTCAATAATATAACATCACTTTTTATTTATTAATAACTTTTTGTTGTCTATTTAAATTTTTTAATTAATTTATTTATTTATTAATATTAATCTCTGTGAGATTAGTATGTGCATTGAGCAGTCGGTCCGTTTGTCTGTGTTCTCCTTTCTTTAATGTGTTTATAAATAAATTCCATTTTTATATTTTGCATAATAATCAAAAAAGACCACAATTGATTTAAATAATTATTTAATATTAGGTTTCAAAACTTTCTGCAATTTTTATCATAATAGTTAAATCACAGGCATTGAAATAAAACAATTTGTTTTAAGGTTCAAATTTGACGTTTTGATATAAGACTTTTACATTAAATAGGTTTAATTATCTGTTAAATCAATGATTGCTTTCTAAAAATTTTAAGAATAAAACCTTTGAAGAAATTTTTATGGGATTTTTGTTTTTTTACACTTTATATACATACTGTTTATAACAATTAAGTTTGCAATTGAAGATTTTTTGTTTTGAATTTATTTTTTAACTGAACAATTTAAGTTTTTGTTTCATCGATACTAGCCTTTCAGTGTTATATGCTACTTTAATAATATTATAGTTAAATAATAATCTTTATTTTTTTTAAGACTATTGTAAATGCTTACAATTTCATCTAACAAAAGTTTGTCAATTGGGTTGGCGGTCCCCTATTCTCTCTGTTAGCTTCCCAATCGTAGGGGAATTCCAACGCTGAAGAACGTTTAAGAAGCTCCAGCAAAAGGCCCTCCACCATGTCGTAGTCGAATTTTCTCCGTATCGAAGCCGAATAATTTTATAAATTTGTATAAAAAAATTACACTTGTTTTAAATAACTAAGACATTGTTGTGTTAAACAACCGTTAATTTATTTCAGAAAAAAACCTGTATTCGATATAAAACTTGCTGAACAATCTGTAAAGTCATTTACGCACTTTATTGTAAAATAAGCAGCTTTCAATTTAGCCATGTACTATGAATAGAATTGCACATCCATTTTAATTTTGTTTATAGTTTTTGAATCAACTTTATTTTAGGTGATTATTTATTTGGTTTAACACAAGTAAAAATGTGTATTATTTTTTTTTGTATTGCATTTAATTGGAGGGCATTGAATGAGTTCTTCGGCCATTTTTTCCAAATAGTTTTATTTTTTTAAGTTTTTAAACTTATTAATTATTTTTTGATTTGAATTTTTCTATTAAAATTCTTATTTTGCACGGCAGCATATCATCAATCCATCGGTCCACATTCCGTATTTCCATATTTGGAAGTGAAAATACTTTAAACTCCCGTGATTCTGTTAAGGATCTTTTACTTGTGTTTAATTTTAATAGTTTGTGCATAATATATCACTACATGGTATCTTGATTTACATAATAATTCATTTATATTGTTGTACATATTTCAATGGATACAATTTCATTATAGGTTGTTACGACAAGAAACAGAATCTTCAAAATGTGATCCGTTTGTGTAAAGTATCAACTTCATTTATTCTTAGTAGACTAATCTCAATACTATGGTTGCTGTTTATTTTTGATTTAAAATTTTTAGATGTTTTAAGATTTTTTATACTCGGCGTTTGAGCAAGAGGCACATCAATAGCCGCGCAAAGCGACCGTTTCCCACGTAAAAGGGATGTATATGTAAGCTTAAAAAATCTTCACCAGTTTGTTTATTTGTATTACTATAAATCAGTCACCAATTAAATCATATAATGTACGTCTCTGCATTCATGAATTTAGTTTCACTATAATTTTATATTATTATTATTGCGATGATTAAGATTTAATTGAATACCCTAATTTCAAGTAAAAAGTCATTTTTTTATATTTGTTTTAAATTTTAGTTTTCGCTTATAACAATATACCTACTCAAAAACAAAATATAAGCGAAAACTAAAATTTAAAACAAATAAAAAATAAATAATTACTTTTTTACTTGAATAATTTCAAGTTAAAAAATCATTGTTTAATTTTTATGTGTTATAAATTTTAGCTTTCGTTTATATTTTATTTTTGAGAAGGTATATTGTTTAAGAAATTCATACTGCGATCCTTCGTAAATGGGTGCAGCAGACCTGCACTTTTTCATTTGGCCTTCGGTTTTTAAGAAGGACTCCAGGCACCATTATGTAGATAACATGGTCGTTTTTTCAGATAATATTTAGAAGCATTAAATCCAAACGTTCTGTGTTTATTATACATGTTAGTTCGATTTAAAAGCAGCGTTTTAGTTAAACAATTAAATAATTTATTTGAATACATTTTCTTCCGCCGCGTGATTTTATGCAAAAATTTGTATCAACATTATAACAAATGTAAATTGACTAATCTTTTCGTGATAGACGCGCTGAGAATTAAATAGCATACTTAGTAAAACGAGACAATTTAAAAGCGCTGCTTTTTTCGCAAAGCAACAAAATCCCCCAAATGCAAGAGTTAACCGACATTAGTGAAATGGCAAAGAAGTCGCCACTGTGAATTTGAAAACTGTTTCCAGCCAAATAATTGAGAGCGACCAACAACTATAATATTTTTAATGTATAGATAACAGGGTGGCTACCTCTCAAATCCAAAATCAGCTTTATATTATATAATTTAAAGTAGGTACACTATATTATTAGTGAATATTTTTTGTTTTTTATTCTGTATATTAGCAGCATAAGACCCCTTTTTGCATCCGGCAACCGGATGCAAAACGAGGTCTTTGATCTGCACAGACTAATTAAAACGGTACCCTGGGCGATAACCTCCCACAGACCAAAGATCACCCCCCATCCCGTGGGGAATCAGACCGAATCTGGACCTTCTAAATATAGGGTACCCCTGGCATTATTAATGATATTCAAAAACCAAAGATCACCCCCCCCCGGGTATTTAAGCTAGGCCTTCTAAAACGGAACTAGACCAAAGATCACCCCGCCCCACCCGGGATAATTAAGCCAAATTTGGGCCTTCAAAAAAAAAGGAACTAAAATTTTAGTGGTAGCAACAAAAAAAATGTGAAAAGGGAATCGCTAATTAGCTTGGACGGCTCAGCTAGCACCAAAAATAAAGGCAATTCTCTTCCAATGCTAATTAAATTGGGAGACATTCCCTTTTCACATTTTCTTTGTTGCTATCTGCCCGCCCAATCTAATTAGCATTGGCAGGGTCAGATAACAAAAAAAATGGAAAAGAGAAAAGAAAATTTTTTTTGTTTGAAAATTGATTTCAAAATTGTAGCTAATTCCGACCAGCCGATCTTTGATCGTTACACTATATAAATTCAAAAAATTTTCACTTTTTTTTACCATTTGACTCTTAGAAAATTAAAAGTTTTTAATTTTATTTTACAGAGTTCGACACCGGGCAGCGTACGTCAAACCCCTAAACTTCGGACGTTTGCTATCGGGTAAGAATATTTTTAAAATTTTAGAAAATTGGCTAAAACCAGCTCAGAATTTCCGGACTATTGTCCGGGTTTTTGTGCCAAATTTTTTGTCTTTTCAAAAAATAAAGAAAATTCTGATTTTTATTTTACAGAGTTCGTCAAAAGGCAACGAACGTCGGACTCGTCAAACCACCGACGTGTGCGAACGAGCAGGTACAATAGAATTTTAAAGTTAGCCTAAACCGGCTCAACGCCGGTTTAAAGCGCTTGCCGCCAAAATTCTCGATCAAAAATGCTTAAGCAAAACAGAGAAATGGGTTAAGATTTGATTTTAAATTCGGCTGGACCTTTTGTCCGATTTTTTATGTTTCAAAAATTGAAAAGATTTTTGATTTTTTATTTTACAGAGTTCGCCACACGGCAACGAACGTGTAACCCGGTCATCAAGTGGGCGCATTCGAGAGAGCAGGTAAGAATAATTTCAAAGTTAACTTAAACCGGCTCAACTCCGGTTTAAAGCGCTTGCCGCCTAATATTCGGGATGAAATGTTTGTTGAAAGTTTGATTGATTTTTCCGAATTAGTCAGACCTTTTGCCCGATTTTTTGTTCAAAAATTGAAAATTGAAAATTTTTATTTTTTATTTTACAGAGTTCGGCACAAGACCAACGAACGTGGAACCCGGTCAATTGGCGCATTCGAGAGAGCAGGTGACAATAATTTTCACGTGACCCATAACCCGGACCCAACCTACGTTTTGGCTAATGTCGAACCCCCGTATCCGAAATAAAGGGTTTAAGGGGTATTTTAGGACCCAGAACCCGGACCCGACCCAAATTTTGGCCAATGTCGAGCCCCCGTATCCGAATAAAGGGTTAAGGGGTATTTTAGGGCCCAGAACCCGGACTCGACCTACATTTTGGCCAATGTCGAACCCCCGTATCCGAATAAAGGGTTAAGGGGTATTTTAGGGCCCAGAACCCGGACTAAGGGGTGTTTTAGGGCCCAGAACCCGGGCCCGACCAACCCCCTAACCCCAAATTCGAACAATTAAAAAAAAAGAGTTTTCTAAGACATTTAATGGTCTAGAATCCGAATAGACCACCATTCCGACCAATGTCGAACCCCTAACCCGAATTCGAACAATTTTAAATAATTTTAAAAATCAATAAAAACGGTTTTGAAGCGCATTGAGGGTCTAGCGTCCGAACCTGACCTCCATTCCGTCCAATGTCGAACCCCTAACCCGAATTCGAACAATATCAATAATTTTAAAAATCAATAAAAACGGTTTTGAAGCGCATTGACCGAACCCGAATTCGAACAATATTAAATAATTATAAAAATCAATAAAAAAAAAGTTTTCTAAGGCATTTAATGGCCTTGAATCCGAATCTGACCTCCATTCCGACCAATGTCGAACGCCGAACCCGAATTCGAACAATTTTAAAATAATTATAAAAATTAATAAAAATAAAGTTTTAAAGGCATTTAATGGCCTAGAATCCGAATCTGACCATCATTTCGACCAATGTCGAACGCCGAACCCGAATTCGAACAATTTTAAAATAATTATAAAAATTAATAAAAATAAAGTTTTAAAGGCATTTAATGGCCTAGAATCCGAATCTGACCATCATTTCGACCAATGTCGAACNTTTAAAATAATTATAAAAATTAATAAAAATAAAGTTTTAAAGGCATTTAATGGCCTAGAATCCGAATCTGACCATCATTTCGACCAATGTCGAACCCCTAACCCGAATTCGAACAATTTTCCAAAAAATAAAAAAATGATTTTAAAGGTGGAAAAAGCGAATAAAAATTGATTTTGTTGTTTGATAAATGATTTTTGATTTGTTCGTACGCATTTCATTTTTGTCGTTGATTGTATTTTTTTGATTTCCTTTTGGAGGTGGTTTACCATGACCACCCGTTCCTTCCCAACCAGCACTGGACAACAACCGGGGCGAAGCCGGCCCCGCACTTTACCAAGGCCGGTGGACTGGTGAGAAGTGCTGGAGGATGGGACGGGTGGTCGTGAAAACAAAATGTTTTTAATTTTTAAAATCGATTTGGTAAACCACCTGGGACCGGACCCCCCTTCCCCTGTCGTATACTGTGCTGCCAGGAGGGAGATGAAAACCCCAACTGGCACCCCCAAGGCACAGGAACCGTGGGACGTAAGCCCCCAAAATTAGGCTGTCCCACGGCAAGCCGCCCACGCATTTCACTTGCCGCCGGTGATGCGTGGGTAGCGAGCGGTCCGCTGTGACCTAATAAAATGAGCAAATGCTCCAAAGTGTTAACTGAGTCTCTCTCGAGACCGGTTCAATTTGCATTTCTTGCTAATGTCTATTGTTTTGTTTGTTTTAGAATTATTCCTAATTGCTAAATAATGTTGTTCGGCATCCCGTTTCTGCACGACGCCATCACAAAACTTTTTTTGCCGCATACCGCTGACGATGCGGTTGACCGCATCAACTATCTGATAACGCCCACTCTGCTTGTCTTTTTCGCATTGACTGTTTCTGCTAAACAATATGTAGGAACGCCAATCCAATGCTGGATGCCGTTTGAGTTCAAGAAAGCATGGGAGGAGTATGCTGAGGATTACTGCTTTATCCAAAACACGTATTTTGTTGCCGACGATGAGGCGATTCCAACGTCAATTACCGAACGAAACCAGAGACAATTCGGATACTACCAATGGGTTCCCGTGGTTCTTGCGCTCCAGGCGGTGTTTTTCTATCTTCCTAACTTTATTTGGAAGACGGCGATCGGTTGGAAAAATAGAGGTGAGAGTTTTATCTAAAAATGTGATTGGAAAAACCGATGCGCTCTCCAACTTGAGGGCACGTCGACCTCGAGACAGCAATTACGGAAGCTTGCTCGCTTCGCCAGATGCGTGGAGAAAAACGAAAAATAGAAATGTGCAAACTGGTTCAGTATATGATCGAGACTCTAGGGTTGCAACGAGCACAGCACTTTGATCATTGCAAAGTGCTTTCTGGGATTTCTGTCAGCACTCTTTACCTTTTAGTCAAGCTGCTCTACGTGGTCTGTTTTCCTCAATCGGAAACCAACACTGTGTGTTTTTAAATTAAGATGAATGTGATTGGGCAATTTTTGCTTCTGAATGCGTTTATTGGGCGTGGTTACGGCGTCTGGGGATGGACAGCGTTGGAATCGCTTTGGTCCGGCACAGGGTGGCACGACTCGCCCGTGTTCCCCCGAGTGTCATTTTGCGATTTCGAAATCCGCCATCCAGGGAACACGCATAGATACACAGTGCAGTGTGTTCTGATGATCAACATGTTTAATGAGAAAATTTACCTCCTAATTTGGTATTGGTTTTTCACCCTCGCTCTCTGCACGCTGGTCAATTTTATTTGTACACTCTGCTCCCTCTTTCCCTTACCGGCCCGTAAAAAGCAGTTGCGCAATTTGTTGCTACCACATCAATCTGCCACCTCAGAGGTGAGCAATATTGCTGTTCGTGATAAGGTTTAATACACACACCTAGAATCTGATCGAATCAGAGCACTTTGACCGTTTTGCAACCGGCGTGCTTCGTCCGGATGGTGTTCTTTTGCTACGCTTTATTGAGCGACATGCTGGCGCCATTGTGGCACGTGAGCTGACTTCTCAGCTGTTTGTCGAGTTTGTGAAAAAACAAGAACAATTGTTCGATGAAAATGTTGTGTGATGAGAATCCGACTGTCCGATTATTCGATAAACATTCACATATTCTGCCAATTTAATTGGAACGAACAGTTCATTCCGGCTATATTATCTAAGCATTTTTTTACCCTAAATACTCTTTTAGAAACAAAACAGCATAAAAAAATGAGCCTCTCGCGATTCCAACTTTCTAACGAAGATGTTGCCGAAACTAAAAACCTAAGCGTCGTGCTAGCATTTAACGCTACTGGGGTTTTTAATGTGGTGTGCAAAGTTGAAGACTTCAAGTACAGCGTGTACTATGTTTGTTTCTTCGACAGCTTGCTATAAAATTATGGGTTTTTTTTTTTGCAGGCGTGTCCTTTGCGCCCAAAGGGTCGCCCTTGCGGCCGTAAGTTGTCAGAAGACAATACTTGCGGCGGTTGTGGAGTTAAGATTACGGAACCCTTGCAAAATTTGCTTGTCCGTCTCGTTCTACAAGATATTGAGCAGCCGCAGATTCTCCAACAGGCCACCATGTTTTCGGCAACGGCCGAACGTTTTTTCGGATTAAAAGCGGCCCAATTAAGCGGCAACTCCGACGATGGTTTAGATACGATTTTGACCAAACAGTTGGAAGAAAAACTCGGCCTTGAGCTGAACGTTAAGATGAACATCAAGGTCGTAAAATGGAAAATTTCCTTAACCAATAGTTGCTATACAGAAGAAGCAGGACAAAATGGACTGGATTGTCAACCGCTTTACCGTTGTCCATGGCGGCGGCGGAGCTTTGAACAACAAAAAGGCTGAAGAAAAAGAAGAAGACGGGACAGAGGAGCCACCGGCCAAAAAACCGAAGATCAACTGAATCGATTTTTGAGAATGTCCGAACCGAGCAAACTATTTAACCACACACATAATCGCTCGCAAGCCAATCTGATAAATAAATGAGTTACCAACTATTTATTTTTTGCCTGGTTTTTTAGCCATCACTTTTATTTTTGCTATCCATAAATGTGTTTAGATTTTCTTTTGAGCAATGAAAAGAGAAAGAACAGAAGAGCAGCCCTCTTGTTCAAGTGCATCATCCGGCACAAAACGTTGGGATTTTAAATCTGCAAGATATTTTGAGGAATGGCCGTCGGGCGACGATTTGAGACCGCGAGAAGATCAAATTGGTGGAGGGCCTGAAGTTCTGGAGCGGCAAGAGGCCGGTGCTGGGAACGAACAAGAGCCTATTTATCGAGAGTCGTCACACCATGTTCATCGAATTGAGCGTTTTGCTCTTTCACGTTATGTCACCGAGTTTACTCTAAATGCTAACAGTGAGGAACCAGACGAAACGCTGAGGAACGCATTTGACCAGCTCATCAATCGGGCGATTCAAAACGCAGAGAGCGGAGGGAGAAAGGTTGCCAAGTTAGGCATCTGGCTTATGGGAAAAGGTAGGTGGTAATTTTACGCAAGTTTATATTCGTGTACCAGGTTTAAACGAGCCTATTTTGCTGCCGGCACGGTCACCGGAACAAAACAATGCAGATGTATTAATGGCCGAGCTTGAGAAACTCGGACAAAGCGACGCGGACGAAGAGCGTGATGGGGGAATGGATAAGAGGACCTTATTGTTGAGTGAACCAATTCAAATCATTGTCACATGTCTGACACCGCCGACCGGTGCGGCACCAAGATTTCACCCGTACCAGAATTGGGGATATGGCGACCGGCACCGCATAAAAATTTGCAACACCGATGACAATTTGTGTCTTTTCTATGCGTTAGTTGTTAGCCAGAAACTACACGAATTGTCAGCAGCTCAACAAGAAACACAACAAAAATTTCGCAAAAATCCAAACTGGTCAAGGTCGCTTGAACGATTGCTGAATGACCGGTTAAGACTTCGTGAACTAGCAGAAGAACTGCTTAAAGATGCTGAAATTCCCGACGACATGGACGCGTATGGGATGGAGCACCTTGAACGAGTGCAAAAACTTTGGGTATTTTTTCGAATTTCAGTCTCAAATTTGCTGTGAAATCAAATAGGATCGTGTGAAGCCTGGCCTATATCGAATTGTGTTGTTCGATGACACACCTGAGGTGCTACCTAGGCCAATATGGAAAGGTCCGGCTGGGAGGAAATATGACGTGGCATTGTTTTTATCTAACGGACACTATGACGTGATCAAGAAAATTAATTGTTTTTTCAATCTGGGCCGTAAATATTGTGTTGACTGTGAATGCTCGTTTGACAAGGATGTCAAACACACCATTACCTGCAAAAGCCGATGCCCACAATGTTCAAAAGGTTTGCTAGCTGACACATGAATTTACACAACTCAATATTTAAGTTGGCCCCCTACACCCATGCGTTAAAGAAGATGGCATAAAAATTCATTGCGTACAATGCAACCGTTTTTTCTTTTCCCAATCATGCTTCGATGGACACCGGGCGCAAACCTGCCAGCTGATAAAGCGATGCAATAAATTTTGTCAAAGGGTTTACCAATATGATAAAAAACTGCCGCATAAATGCTTTACAAAATATTGCCGACGTTGCAAGGTTCCGCTGCAAACATCTTTGACAAATACATACATGTATTATAGGTTTATCACTCAAACGACACTGGATGCTTCATCAAAAAGGTTGCGATACCGGAAGATAAGCCGCGTTATCGCATCGTTTGCTGGGACACCGAGACTCGTCTTGAAGAATTGGAGGGTGAAGATGGGCAAAAAATACATCGGGTAAACTATTTATCGGCACGCATCACCTGCACCGACTGTTGCGATTCTGACGAAAATGATGATTGCGAAATTTGCAAGATCTCGGAAGGCAATGTGGAAAGAATGAAAGACTGGTAATAACATTAGAGAGAATTTCCTAATGAATTTAGCAAAATAGGAGCGAAGCAGAAGGTCAGGAACCCGTTTCCGCATTTGTCGAATGGATCCTTCGGGCATGGTCACGCCACTTCAAAACATTTCTTTGGGCCCACAACGCATCAAGATTTGATGGCCATTTTGTGTTAAAATACCTTGCGGAAACACGACGACGTCCAGATGTTGTGATGAATGGACTCAAAATATACGAGTTCCGAGTCCAGCACAGCCGAAAACATTCACTGCTCACATGGCGAGACTCGTGCCTTCTGATGCCGATTGCCCTCGAACATCTTCCGACGACCTTCAATTTGGATTGCGACGACAAACCGTTCTTTCCCTATCTTTACAACAAAAAAGAAAACTACAACACTCGTTCTGCTCACTTACCGCCAATGGCTGACTATTCACCAGGCTCAATGAAGAAGGATAAATTTGAAAAATTTAAAAAATGGTACGTTGGTGGGAAAAATAGCGTCGCGGACAAACCCTTCCATTGGTCAGGTATAACGACAACAAAAATACACCGTTTTTCCTGCCCGAAGAGCTTCGCAATTATTGTCGAAACGACACCAAAATCCTTCTTAAAGCGGTGGTTGAGTTTCGCCGTATTCTAATGTCCGACGTAGCCCACGGCTTTGATATTCTGACGATAAGCTGTACAATCGCCAGTGCTTGCATGAACATTTTTCGTTCAATGTTTTTGCAAGAAAACCAGTTAGCCATGGTCCCTGAAGGGGGCTACGAGCGCAACGATCGCGCTAGTGTGTTGGCAATAAAATATCTGGACTGGCGAGCCAAGAAGGATGGAAGTAAAATTCAGCATGCTGGAAACGGAAGAGAAAAGCGTTGGAAACAATACAAGTTGGATGGATGGATTGAAGCAGAAAACAAATGCATCGAAGTGTTGGGATGGTAAGTTTTTATTGGGTATCTGCGAACCAACTGATTCTCAGCTATTGGCACGGATGTGAGCGCTGCTTTAACCCAGATGATCGGCTTGCAGACGGGAAGACGTGTAGAGAGTTGTTTGAGGCAACGCAAGACAGATTGCTTCAGCTACGCGAACCAGACGATCAGGGATGTTGTTTGGAAGCAGTGGAAGAAATTTGGGAATGCAATATCAACGCGCAACTCGAAGCCGATGCCGAGATGCGTGATTTTTTTACCGACTTGGGCAACGAGCGAGGACCAATCGATCCGCGTCAGGCTTATTGTGGCGGTCGCACCGGGCCGTTTAGGCTTTTTGCAGAGCCGGCGGCGGATGAAAAAATCTCAGTCTTTGACATTGTCAGCCTTTACCCATGGGTGAACTATTCGACAGAATATCCCATTGGCATCCCCGAAATTGTACACCCGTCACCGGAAGAGATTTGCGTAAATTGGACCAAGCCGGAGCATCTGCCCTATAAGGGAATCTATCGCGTACGCGTTGTCCCACCTCGAGGACTGCGCCTTCCGATTTTGCCGGTCAAGCTCGACGAACGGTTGTTATTCGGCTGTTGTCATCGTTGTGCATCTGCCTTCCGAAAATGCAATACACGACGCGAACATCGCTGCCCTCATTCAGACGAGCAGCGTGCGTACACCAGCAACTACACACACATTGAGCTTGAGCGAGCGTTGCAATACGGATACCGCATTGACCGCGTGTGGAGGGTTTGGAATTATGAAGAATGGTGTGTGGGTGCTGCCCTTTTTGCCTATTTTAATTTGTTTCAGGAGCGACAACATTTTTAAAGACTATGTCCGGCTTATGATAAAATTAAAGGTCAATTTATTGTGGATGCTTCTAGGAACCCACAATTTTACAGATTGAAGCAAGTGGTTTTCCAACCGGTGTTGTGACGGAGGAGCAGAAAAAACTCTTTGCTGACGAATACAGGCGCATGTATTCAGTTGAACTTGAGCTCGACCGAATTAGCAAAAATCCTGGTCTTCGATTCATCGCCAAGCTGATGCTAAACAGCCTCTGGTTGGTTGTCAGGTTTTGAAACGGCAACTGCTCGTCCGCATTTAGGGGAAAGTTCAGCATGCGAAACGCACTCGGATTGAACGTCGTACTAACTCGTCCGCAGGAATTTTTCAAGCTAGTTTTGGATCATAAAGTGGTACGATGCGTATTTACGAACCATCTCGCAACCGGTTTTTAGGAGATTTCGGCAATTATTCCACTGTCAGACGAAGCAATTCGCGTTCTCTACAAAAACAAAAAAAATTTTGTTTCCGAACACTCGAGCAGCAACATCGTGCTTTCGCTGTGGACAACTAGTCGAGCACGATTGAAATTGCTCGACTACATGCAGCAAATTGAGAGTACGGAGGGTGCTCAACTGTTGTACACTGATACAGACAGTGTTGTTGTGTTGCACAAACGTGATAGAGTTCCAATATCGATAGGAGAATATCTTGGACAAATGAGTGAGGAATATACCAGTTTTGATATTAGGACCTTCGTCTGCGGAGGTTAGTTTGTTGGTTACATGGATAAATCGGGCATGGTTCGCACATTTAGGCGCAAAACAATATGCCTTTCGAATGATAAACAAGCAGACCGGTCAAGAGGAGTTTGTACAAAAGATTCGTGGCATCACTTTTGACGTTAGAAACAGCAAAGCAATGCAATTTGAGCACTTTAAGCGCAAAGTGCTCAACTATGGCCAGAATACCGAACAAGATTCGCCTGCGATATTCCGCTATCAAAGAATTCAGCCAACAAAAGAAAGCCGAATTGTGACGCGTGAACAGGAAAAACGTTATATGGCAATCTGTCAAAAAGGAATTATAAACGAACAACTAGAAGTTTTACCATTTGGTTTTGAATAATTGTGTGTACAATTAAACGAATAAACTATGTGCTTGAAAACCCAATGTTATACTATCATATATTTATCCAACATGGCAACTTTTGTGTAAATGATTTTAAAGCATGAATTCCAACGGCAATGTCAGCGGACGTAAACGACGAGCTGTCGATATGGAACTCCTCGGCACCGTAAACGAAGCGAAAAAACTTCTAAAAGAAATACAAGAAAAAAAGTGAAATTTATATTAAACCGTCAAGCATAGGATACCTAAACTTAGACAAAGCGCGGAAGAAGATCGTAAGGTTGGACTGCCTGACCTGCTTGATGCGCTGTCGGATGAGGATGAAAGCGAAGAGAGCAGTGAAAACGATGAAAGCATTGACTTAGAAGAAGAGTCGGGTAGTTTAAATAATTTACAGCGCATCAGAATTCCGTTAAGAAGAGGATGAGGATGAAGAAGAGGAGATGGAAATGCCAGTGGAAGATGAGGATGACTCTGGTAAAACGATTTTAGATTAATTTAAATTCCTAACAAGACGAAGAAGAAGAGGATGAGGAGGACGAAATGGAACTGTCAGGGGAAGAAGAGGATGACTCAGGTAAAATCGATTTTAGATTTTTTAAATTCAAAACAAGATGAAGAAGAAGAGGATGAGGTGGAACTCCCTGTGGAAGAGGAGGATGACTCAGGTAAAACAATTTTAGATCTTTGTAAATTTAAATCAAGATGCGGAAGAAGAGGATGAGGATCGAGAAGATCTGGTGGTTGAAATTGACGATTTGGAAGACTTTTTAGGTATTATTTCCTACAAAAGTGTTTTGATAACACATATTTAAGAAGACGAGGAGCCAAATGGGCGTAAGTTTGACGACGATGTTCAAGGTGGGAACGATGTTGAGCATTGATCGAGCAGATCATTTTCCCGTAAAAAATTCCACAATTTTTGTCTAACAACCATTAATCAATACTTTGTTTATTCAGTATTTAAAAATAATAAAATGACAACAGATTAAAATAAATGTGTGTTAGGTGGGTTCAGCAAATCATTCGGTAGCAACAGGTGTAATCTGTAACACTTCTAAAGGAAATGAATAGCAATGTCCATTTCCGCCATACTGAAGAATACATTGAATATAGGGGTGTTTCAAACGAATACGATGACGAGTATACAGATGTTGCTCTACCGTGATGCCTAGGAAACCACGGTAGGCAAAAGTGTTACGCGCACCATACGTTGAAATTGAATCGGGGGTAACAGCAACATTGCGCTTGAGGTGGACAGTCACTAGTTTGAGATCGCGCAGATAGTTCAAATTTTCCGTTTTCCTTCTTCTCAACATAGTTGGCAGCCGGGCCGGTCCGCATTTGTTAAAATCGCACAAAGACGTCACCAAGTTTCGTTGGCGACGTCGTCGTCTTCGTCCAGCTCGTCGATGGTCCAATGGTCCTGTTGATGATTCCGTTGTGCGTAGAGACATTGCTGCGATTCGCTCGGACAAATCATCAGATCCTTCAGTTCTACATACAGGGGCTCGCTCCTAAATTTGCGGATGTAAAAGTTTGCAAAATTAAAACTAACCAATCGACTCCCGTTGCCTTCTTCGGATAACATGTTGTAAACAGTTCCAAATCTGCAACTAGATCCAGAGTGCCTTCCACTACAACAGGTTGATTGTGGTGATCCTGATTTGAGATATGAACGCAGTGGTCAGGTCCTGCCAGAGGATTTGGAAAATAATTGCCGCGTGAAGATTCAATTTCCTCTTTGAAAAAAGAGTAAAGTTCAGCAATGTCTGCAAGCCCGTAGTAGCTGATGAAATATTTGATCGCGCTTTGCATATGAAAGTTAATAGCGGTGTCGGCAGATTATCTTGCTTAAATACTCAAATGCGGTGGGCGTGTCTTCATAGGGAAATATGGTGCCGTCTGGTGGGAAACGCCCCCTTCTCTCACCAGCGAAAGTGCTTGCATAACATAATCATTTAGTTCGACACTATCTCTCGATGTAGTTGCATCGGTTGACTTTTTTGTATATTTCCGAAGCTGCTTCAGCGCATAGACACAAATTGCAATCAGAAACACATCAATCATGTATGCTAGCGGTAGCCAAATTTTGCCCAACGGCGAATTAGCTTCAACAATTAAATCGCTGTTGTCGCCTTCTTTAAAAATTAAAAAATTAAACCGCGTGTCGCTGGAATTTGCGACAAATTTTAGTTCCTTATCCGCATATTTCCCTACTTTATATTTGTAGACACGCTGGGCATGTATAAAATACACATGATTATCTGCAATCATAAAATCGCTCATTCTTTCGGGCAGAAATTCAATAAACGAGCTTTTTAAATCACAGTGAGCAGTGGTCTGGTTTTTAGAGGTCCACCATTTCTCCAAATCTTGAACTCCGAGCTCGCTTAAGCGTCTTTCGCTTTTATCAATTAGGAAAAGTCGATGAGCAATATGATCGAAAAACGGACGACCGGGAATTTTTGCAAAAATTTTTTGCTGATGTCCGCGAAAAACTGAAACTTCATTTTCATTCTCGAAAAATATATAGCTGTGTCGGCCGTGTTCAAAACAGGCTTTTGGACTGGACGCCGTCAATTCAATCAGATATCGCCCAGATCCTTCTAATGTGTTTTTGTTCTGCAACGATGCGGTCCAAACATTGCTACGAATTTTTCTGATTCGGCATGCATTGTCTGCGTTGTAACCGAAAAGTTTCTCGCCGCCAGACTGTTTTGAAAAGGTGCGAAAGTGATCGTCAAAATAGTTTGGATGATCAAGATAAAGAAAAATCTGCTGCTCCTGTAAGGTGGCCCCGCCACAACAAATTAAAAGAAAAAATAGAACAAATTTCATAGTGATTTGTGGGTTTTGCTGCTATTCGAGACTCCTTTTATACGCGTAAAAGCATCCTAACAAATCCTTTGACTAGCCAGTCTGATAGCGCTTGAGTTCGTCTGAGCGTGTCCATAACCTGGCAGTAAGGAACCCCAGAGCAACGGCTCACCAGAAAATAAATGCAATAGTGGCCACATGCATCCGAACTTGGAGGTTGAATTTGATCTTTGTTTATCAGAACCTTGCCAAAGTTGTTCAAATATGCGGATAAATCCTCGTTGGGGTGCTCTCCTAGACTATCAAAATACTCTACCGCCATTTTACTTGTAACATAGCAGGCAATCCAATGTTCACCTCTGGTTCCCTCCTTTGTCGTGTTAATTACCATACAGTGTGGATATTTCTGTTTAGCAGTTGGGACTTTGTTGGAAGGGAAAACTCCAACAAATTTCCCCCTTGTTTCACGAACTCCTTTTAAAATTGTTTCCAGCTGTAGAGAATTCATTATTAAACACTACCGTCAGTGCTAAGTACACGGTCAGCGTTGATGGAAAGAATGGAATCAAATTCGCCAAGAATAAGCATTTCATATCCGTCCGCTTTTATAGGCTCCTCAAATTGAACTTTAACCGAGCAGGTACCCTGACGGATAAGTTCAAAACCCGGCGTGTCCTCTAGCGTCGAGGTCATGGGTATGACAAAAAATGCCCATCCGGAAAGGAAACGTTGCATGTCAATTGACACCGTTTTGTTGTCAGAGTCGTCTAAACCCAACCCGGCATACAAGTCAACAAAGGCGCGAACAAAGCGCTGTTGATTTCCTGTGCCGAAGGAGAACAGATAGGGTGTGCTCGGAAATGTCATTCCGTTGGCCTCGGCACTAATTGAACGCACGTTAGCGTGCTCAAAGTTAAATGGTGACAAATCTCGAGCACCCGAGTAGGCATTCGTCGAAACAAATGCACAAATCAAGCGCCGAGGCAGAGTTGAAGTGAACACGTTGTGAGACAGTTCTGTTCGACCGGTTCCTAAAAAGACTGAACGAATTTCAACCTTACGCAAGGCATATTTTGCCGGGGTGTTTTCCAATTGATTGCTGATTGCTACATTTAGACTCGGTGTAACATCAACGGTACGCACATACAGTCGCATGTCGTGCAATCGTATTCGGTATTCGCCCGTGTTAGTGTGCCAAGTTTCGGTGCCATCTGTTGCTTTTGTTTTCCATTTGGGAGTTTGTAGGAGGAATGCATCGGTGTTCCTATGGATTGTAAACACAATGTCTTGGTTGTTCAGCAGCAACGCGTTTTGTTGAGCCAAGTCAAAGTTTAACTTCACCATTGTTTCACATTCTTTTCCGCCGTTAAATCGCAATGATCGGCGAAGAAAACCTTGATTTGTGTAGCTGTTCTGATCGTAATCGTCAACATAATAACAGGCGGCCTCGTGAAATCCGTTTCGAATCTCTTGCGAGCAACCTAGCTCCTGCATAATGTAGGCTCGATAATGATAAAAAATGGAACTATCAAACACCTCAATTCCCGAAATATTGATTTTAAGGGATCGTACAAAACTGCTACCAAAGTTTTGAATGACACCCACATGCTTGTCTGCCGCCGCGTCGATAGGGGCCCATTCGCCGGCTGTATTTTTTCTTTCTATGGAGGTGAGCAAATACAAATATGTTTTGCTCAAATCGCAATATTGACTGTCCGAAAACAGACGGAAAAGATAGGGCCCTGTCTGATTAAGTGCAGACAGCGGCAAAAGCTCCCGACCGTTTGTCTTATTAATTGCCACGTTGGTTGGGGGCAACGAAAAAAAAGACAGGCTACCTTCGAGACCTTCAACACTGTCTTTGTCAATCTTCTTAATCACGCTCATTTCTTATTAACACTTTCGTATTATGAGAATGTTTGCAAAAAACTTTCCCCTTTTATAGACTTTTTGCATAGATCAGGGAGCAAACGTCAGCTGATCAAGAATCTGTCTCTTTGTTCTTACCGGTGGCGACAGTTTCTTGCCATTTTTTCTGGCCCTTGGTTTGCTACCCTTTCCACATTGCTTGAGTTTCTCCGCCAAATTTTCCATTCCTTGTTTTACATGCGTTTGTACGGAGTCCTTCAGTGCCCTTCCTTGCGCCAGGTCATCAAAAACGCGAGTGCCTGCCGTTATTCCCTCCTTTGAAACTGTCTTTAGCAAATTTGAAGCAACAGGCATCAGAAATCGTGCGACATTTTTCAACAATCCCCCACCACGTTGGAATTTGGTGCCAACAAAATACTGCATTTCGCCTCTACCCTCTTGTTGTAGAGCCAAGAAAGGCGCCCAATTAACAGAATCTGGATTAAATACGACGTGTGTCATCGTTAAAATAATCTACGTTTAAAATGAAGTGTAACAATACAGGTGCCCCAATTGAACTTGACGTACCGGCCAAATGCGTTCTGTATTTCAATTCTGATTTCAGAAACACGTTTGTTTTGAAGAGAATGGAAAATTTCGTTGGTATATATAACCTCCGGCACGTCCGCCCCCGGCGTTCCTGTCACGTTAACAACCCGTAAAAGAGGGGCCATCCGATTCCCGATTATTGATTCCTCTATAAGATTTGGAGCATAAACATACAACTGCCTAACACCTCCAGAAAGGTCGGGCATGTATCGGGCTTGTTCATTGTGAAACAAACGCGTATGCTCATAACCCAAAACGTAAGAAAGTGTTTTGCTAACATCCATCTGCACCACTCCCGCAGTCGTTTTTAATAAAAATCGTTGTGAAAGTTCGTTAAAAACCAGTTCGATCGCTGTTGATTCTTTATTCTGTTGTGCAACAAGCTGTATAAAAGTGATATACGCCGCTTCACCAGGGTGGCCAGCGTAGGTTAGATTCTCCACTAATTCTTTAAACATTTTTCCGCGGCTGTTTGGGGATTTGGTGATGGTTTTTGCTTTTTCCATCAATGTCATCCAGGCTTCTCTTCGCGTCTTTGATGAGCTGGTTTGCTTTTTTATTTCGCTGTCATCGTCGATAATTTTTTCAGAAAATGTTTCGGTTTGTGTTTTGCCCGATTGCGTTTTTTCACTCTCTAATCCACCATTTCTAAGCATTTCCAACGTTTTTAATGCCTCGCCACGCTCCTGTGTTTCTATTTTGCTTTCAATTCTGCTTCCTTTTTGTTGCGCAGTCGCACGGTCTTCGACGTGTGTTTCCTGTTCCCCCTCAGCGGGTTTTTTGATTTGTTCTGTCTCTGACATCGCCGATGCTATAGACCTACCCCTGCCTTCATCACCGCTAACGCCTCCTTGGGGGTTTTCAGCTAGGCCACCTTTTTTGCCGGTGCCGCCGCTTCGTGTTTTTGCTGCTTGTTTTGGCGGCACTGTTTCCTGTTCTGATAGAGCAGTTGCAAGTTTTTCAGCATCTCGTTTCTTTGCCTCATATTCCAAGGCCGCATATCTTTTCCTTCTGTATTCTAAAAGCTGTTTTGCCCTATCAATTTCGTTTGCGAGTTTTTGTTTTTCATTGTCATTTAGTTCGCTTTCGCGCTTTTCTTGTAGCTCTGCGAGTTTTAAGTATTGCTCCCCAAGCCCGTCGTAATTATTGTGAATAAATAACCAATAATTTTCAGGGTGTTGTTGGAAAAAATCTAATACATAGTCTTTATTCTGTTCATGACTTGCCATCTCGTATTCTTCTCGTGACTTTTGATTATCTTTTTGCATGGCAGCGTTTTGTAGGATAGTCAAATTTAGTTGTAAATGTCTAATTTGGATCCGCAGGGACTGTGTTTCTCTGTTGAGCTGGTAAATTTTGTCAGCATCTTTCTCGCCGTCGTATTTTCCCATTTTCTCTTGAAGAGTGGTTAGCAACTTTAACAAACCAACATTTTCCTCATTTAGTTTCTTATTATAGTTGACGGGAAAAACTTCAAAAAATTCGCGTACAATTTTTTGTTCGTGTTCCGGTCGCCGCTCATCTCTTTTTTTTGCCTGATTCTCCAACGTATCCAGCTGTGATTTTTTCCGTTTTAAACGGTGTCGTAAAAGGCTTAGCTCTTGTTCTAAATCCTTTTTGGTCTGCAAACTCGACGTAGAGGATTTATTTTGTTCCTTTTGCTCAATATCATTTTTTAATTGTTCATATTTCGCTCGTAGTTCTTCAATTTTTCCCCAATAGTTTACTGGATGCTCGTTAAAAAACTGTGCGATATCTGGGTCTTCTGTTTGGCGCGCAAATCTTTTTTGCTGTGGATAACCGGAATCCCCAAATTGTTCTCCATATGCAGTTTTGACTATTTCATTTAGTGTTGTTCTCAAATGCTCGACATTAGTAAACTGCATACTCGGAATTGCTAGTTCCATATGGACAAATCTTTTGTCATCTGGGAGTCGAAAGTTCGGATTGACCATTTTAATATTAATAAAATCTTCCTGATCGGTTCCAATTGATGGAAAGGAATATGGATATATGATTGACGCAAGCGCAACTGACCAGTTGGCATCCAGTTCAAGTGTGTGGGGTATTCTAACAGTAAAATTCGAAGTCGTGTTGTTGATCCCTGGAGAGTTAGATGGGAGGACTACATAAAATTCATCCATTCTGGTGTTTTACAAGATTGGAATCGCTCACCCAACTATTGTGTTTATCTGCAAGACCTATCCACCTAACAAAGTGTTCTTTAACACCCTTTCTTGTGCGTGATTTGAGTACTTCAATTCTATGGGTGGTGCTCTCCACTGTTTTTACTAGTTCCTGTTCGTAAAAAATTCCCTTTATGTCTTCACCGTCTAAATCGCGAATTCTATATGATGGCGGGTTTGTGGGATTAACGTGCGATATTTTAAATAACTCGTCCGTAAAATTCGGATAGTATCCTTTTGAAAAATCACCTTTTTCTTTGCCTATTCGAACGGTATCGTCTTTTTTAAATTTGTGTTTATGCGGAGTTCGTTGTTCTTTATATAGCCGACCTCTCAGATCGGTTGCGTTTTTAAAATTCACGTCATTCGGTTTTGTTCCAGTTGTTCGATTTATTGACGCATTTAGATTATTGACAATTTTGTCAATTACATCAACCCATCGCATTGTGTTATTTTCACTGAAATATTTATAAAGACGTTCCTTTATGGTTCGGTTTGCCCTCTCAACTACACCGGCGTGTAAATGCGGACTGTACATCACGTGCTTTATAATGTCCTTTTGCTTCCAATAGTCTAACATTTTCTTTGCCTGAAATTCTAAACCAGCATCGCTGTACAATTTATTAGGAAGCACTTTCGCTTTTTTGAAAATTTTTTCAAACGCTTCAATCATATGTTCACTTTTTTTGGATTCTGCGCCAGTGGCAAAAATTTTTCTACTAAGCACGTCGATGCAAACCAAAAGATATCTGAAACCGTCATTGTGATCCTTTAGTGAGTCCATGATGCAAAGATCGCATTGCCAGTCCGTATGGAGACCGCTTGGGACGGTTTTCAGTCTGGAGAATTTGTTTTTCCTTGGTTTGAACAGGGTATAGGTTCGCTGACTGTGAAGAAAATTTTCCACGTCTTTTAACGAAATGCTCGGATTCCGTTTTTTAGCTTCTTCCCAAACTTTTTGTACACCTGCGTAGCTTGCAGGTGAGCGAAGGTCATAATACACTTGTTTTAGTAGATTTTCTATAGCTTTTCCCATAACACTGGTTTAAACTTTGACGTTTCACGCTTCAGCCCTGGTGTTTTTATAGTTTTTGATTTAATTCGAACAGACACGCCTCTGTTTTGCTGTCTTTTTTTTTTAGCACCTTCTCCTGTTTGTTCTTGGTTGGTAAGCATTTTAAAAATCTCTGGATTTTTGCTCACTCGTGAAACAAAAAACCTATGCCCTTTAGGCTTAGTGTCAATTTGACCTGTCATGTATTTTAATGACTCTGTGTAATGAGAGTCTGCAACAGGACGGTTATAATTTGTATAAACTTGTCCTGTTTTTATATCGACGCCAAATTTTATACGGTTTTTTTCTACAATTTTCAGCATTTTTTCATAATAATTTTTGCTGATTATGAGTTTTTGCAGTGATGGTATCTTTGTGCTTTTTGACAACGAGGTGCTTGCAAAATTTGCGTTCGTTCCCCCAGTCTCTGTAGCCGACGAATACTCGTCTTCTCCACTACTTGTCGCATTTTTGACACTGGCACCTATGCTTTTTCCCGTTCTTTGACGGTATTTTGGTGACGAGTTGCTATTTCCTTCCGTCTCCAGTTTTGCGTTGACAGTGGGTTTCTGAATGCCCATATAGGGTGCGATATTTGGTACAGATGTTGTATTTTCTATTACAACCTTTTGTGGTCTATTTTCCATCAAATCTTTGAGCTGGTGTCTCTGTTTGTATAGCCAAGAATGCCGCTTCATCCTAACATCAGCTCCTGTCTTAGTGTCTGCCAGGTTTTTTTGAATGTTTACATCCAAGTCGGATTTTTCGTTTTGAAAAGGTTCTGTTGCCGATCCTCGCTTCAAAAGGTTCATCAGCGTGAGATATTCACTCTCCGGCACCATTATCATCTTTTTTGTATGCTTCATTGGGACGTGGTAATTTTTTCAATCAAATGTTGAGCAATAACACTGAGCACGGGTACGAGGATAGCTCCGAGAGCAACTCCACTTCCTTCTTGAATTCTCTTTCGAGCCGTCCGTTCGGTACGAGAACGTGCAATTGATCGGTAATAATCGGCGTATTTGATCAGACGACGGCGCTGTCGCGTGTTAAGTCGAAAATTGAATTTTAAAACGTTGGCACAGATTTCTACTAAGCCTAAAATCTGGTCTGCGCTCGCCTCTTTGAGAATGTCGTTTTTTCTTCGATCAGACTTTGTGGCTGCTAGTTTTTTAAAAAACTCGGAATTTTCACTTATGTACGGAGTGAATTTATAACACATTTTGTTGTCAATTCCAAATGTTCGCTCCTTATATAGACTTTCTTATTCGATTGGGAGATAAATTTCACGTTGTTCGCCTGGAAAAATTTTTGAAGTCAGACGCTCGACCTCTGGAGCGTTTGGGTGCAAGTTTATTACCAAATAGCTGAAGGGGTCGCGCGTTGCGTCGTTGTAAGCCTCCATAAAGTAATTTAGACGTTTGGGAAACAACTGAGAGCCTACTGTCCTCACTTGCAGCTGGCCAGAAGGGTTCCTGGTTAATACAAGATAATGACTGTTTGCTCTCGCCGTCCGAATGTCTCTCCCATAGAGACTTTGAGTAACGAAAATCACACTAACATTCCAATTATGGGAACCCCTTGTGAACAGCAAATCAAGAAAATCGTTTTTCACGTTCAACATCAGATCATCCAGAATCAGCAAGAGTGGTTTTGGCTGAGATTGAACCATTGCTTGATCTGGCACCTTTTTTTTTTTTTTCTTTTTTTTTTTTGCTTTTTTTTTTTTTTTTTTTTTTTTTTTTTTTTTTTTTTTTTTTTTTTTTTTTT
>MEIZ01000058.1:29398-73645 GCA_001723225.1 Globodera ellingtonae
TTTTTTTTTTTGGATTTTTTAAGCCTTGTTTTAGTTGAAATATATACGCAGCACCTCAAAGTTGCTCACACGGCAGTACGGACACTGGCCCAATTTCTGCTGCATAAACACATTGGCGCAATGCGCGCAGAATGTATGGCCGCACGGCTTCATTACACAGGTGACCTATGAAAAAGAACTTAAACTAGAAAACCTAACTGAGATACCTCCTCAACTAGACAGATGCCGCATGTCGGTGCAGCCGTGGCAATAGAACCCCCCAGGACCGTTTTTTTTGTCATTTCAACAATGACATGCCGCAACTGCGACACTTCTATAATCCAAAAGTTTTCACTTAATACAAACGTCTTCAACCTTTGCGCAACTCCTCAATTTTGCCTTCAACGCTTTTATTTGCGCTAATTGGCGAATCGGCAATGGCTGCTCCTCGTCGTCCACCGGGACTGGGCCAGGCGGACTTGGCGGCCTGGGTAGTCAAGGAGGCCCGGACTATACACAGGCGAGTCCGGGTTGGCAGGAGCCAACTCTCCAGGGTACACGCCAATGTTCATCGGGCCCGGAGTATGCCCAGCCGAACCATGCTGCGACAGGACTTCGATGTCGCTGTCGTCGTCTTCCATCTTGAACTGATTATTTAAAGCAATAAATTTTGCTTGCAAAGCCCAATTTCAACTACCAATTTCAACACTATATAAGGGTTGCCACATGTTGGTGTATAAACCAATGTTACAATGTTTAACGCCCCATTTACTCTAATTCTATCAGGCGCAACCGGAAGCGGTAAAACCCAATGGCTGATGAAGCTGCTGTCACATTATAACGAAATGATAGAACCGCCACCCGCAAAAATCGTCTACTGCTATTCAGAAATGAACCACTCGGTTCTCAACCTCATGAAGAAGGGCATAGAAACACACAACGGGCAAAAAAAAAAAGCAAAAAAAAGAAAAGCCAAAAAAAAAAGATTTAGACGGTGGTAGGAAAAATAGCCCGGGTTTATGTAAAGCGGGGTTGAAAATTTCTATTCAGTTTTGAATTGTTTACTAATTTTAGATTGTGGTATGTGGAATTGTAAAACAGTATTTATTGTTGAACAATTTAATTTTGGGTATGATATGAAAATAGTAGCTTTTAATATAGATTGTAAATAGTGATTGGACAGTTTTAGACCGAAATAAGATTGAATTGGGTTAGGATAAATTTTTTTTAATTTTATATAAACTCGGGCTTAAGTGTTAGATCTGTTTAGAAATTTTATAGTTTTTTTTTAGTTTTATGTTGTGGTTTGTGCATGTCTGTATACGGTAACGGGCCGAAACAGACTTTTTTTTGGGTACAAAAGAGAGACCGTACTGATGAGGCCCGCTCTCTTGGGGAATAACGGGTTGGAGTACTCGACAAAACGCCCTCGTTTTGCATCCGGCTGCCGGATGCAAAACGGGTTATTTTGGAGTGGTTGCAGTCCATGGGGTGTAATTAAAGTATTAGTGCAGACTTAAGACCTCGTTTTGCATCCGCTTGCCGGATGCAAAACGGGGTCTTATGCTGCTTATATTGCTTTAAGCGTAACATAATTTTATATTTCTAATTTCTGTTTTCTTTTATATTAACACTATAAATTTTATGTAAAGTTTTAATATAGAAAATAAGAACTCAGCTTTTTTTATATATATGTTATTGAAAGAGAATTGTCCTGCTTTTAGGTTTAATTTATTTTTATTACTTTGGCTTTTTTTCCAATTTCGATTCGTTCTGCATCTGACTGGTGAACGCCGCTATCCAGGGTAAAAATGTTAAATTATAAAGTTAGGCCATAAATTATTTATATTCGGGTTGTTTCATATTAGTAATTAAGGTTTGAATTTGGATTTTTGCTTTTAAGAATTTAGCAAAGGTCAAGCTGAATTTTATCCCTTTACAAGGTGCTTTTGAGAAGAGTTATTTTATACAGTGTAAAAGTTGCCCGCCCCGGTGTTTTCTGTAAAACAACTAGAAAATTTCTTATTTATGCACTTTAATAAATTGACCAATTTTTAAAAAAATTTTGCAATAGTAATTTTAAGTAATAAAAAGATTATATTGCAAATTTCTTCATTAATTTAATTATTCTAAATTTAAGATCACTTTGTATTTTGTTTTTTATTTAGTTTACTGATAGATAGTTTATATATTTTGCTTTTCTCTGTCTATTTTCTTGGGTTTTTAATTGCAATAGATAAAATCTATTTTTTCATTTTTACATTATTTTGACAAATGTTAGCTATTAAATTAGATTCAATGGTGTTCAAATGTTTGATATTTTATGTTATTTCATATACAATAATGCTAAAGTAATGTGTTGGAATTATTTAAGTTTCGAATATAACTAAATAGCCAGAATTTAATTTTATTAAAATAATTATTTATGGAATTAATTTTTATTTATTGGAAGGCTAACAGGTAGAACAGATCTCTTATTCTATTAAAATAAATAAATATTTTAATCGTAAAATTATTATGAGCAACTTTCCTGTGAGCAAATTATATGAATTGTTTTGGCCTATTTAAAATGACCTTTAATCCCGAATTGAATTTTGTCTTATTTTTTGTTGTATTATATATTTTATGTCTGTCATTAAGTGCTCTCTTTAGGTTTATTAAAATTTGTTATAACTTTTAACACGGCTCAGCGAAGCATCCAGTTTTCGTAGCATTTCGGCATAGATCAATATTAACATGATCTTTACGCTGATAGTAAATTGCTGATAGTTTTGCCAACGTTTTTTACCCTCAAGATAAATTCTTGACGACATTATAAAACTCTGATAGTGCTTCCTACTCTGAACCAAACATTAATTAGTGTTTTTTAATAAGTTAAAATGTATTTATTATTAGCAGATAATAAATCTGAAACAATTTGTTACAAAACAGATAAATCTTTAATTTCATTCATGTTTTATTTAAAAACTGGGTTTTATTTTGTTTTTTATTTTAAATATAAGTTCAAATTAAATGCTTGGTTTAATTGAAAACATTGATAAAAAGTTTTTGTTTGTATTTTCCGTTAAATGATTAAAAGTTTTTATTTCATATTTCTTTATATTAATTTTATTTGCGTTTTTTTAAATTTATCAATTCTATTTTATTTAAATTGTTTTAAAATATACAAATATTTATTAATAGATAAAATTTGTTTTGGTACAAAATACATGTGTAATTTAAAACCAATTTTTTTTAATTGTCTGGTTTTTTTTGGTATAAACATTGCCTTACAATAAGATATTAAATTGATTAATAAAAGTTAATGAGGGGTTTAATAAAAGCCAATAAATTCTTTAAAAGATTTAATTTTCAAAATATTTTTTATTTCTAAAGGCATATTAAATGAATTGTCCCATCCGCATCTGCGAATGCACCACTGTGATGGCCACTAAAGTGCAAGCGAGAAGAGAGAAAATTTGTAAGAAATTTTTGTTAATTCATCGCGGAAATTATTTGGACTTAAAATAAATTCAAACGATTTATATGAAATTCGTTGTTAGCTTATTCTTGTGATTAGTAATTATATCATTTGAATTCAATTTAATAAATTTTTATAATTATTTTTAATACCAAATATACTAGTAAAATCGTTTTAAATAAAAATTATTTTAATAATTGTTCGAATCAACAAAGAAAGGAGATATATTAAAACAACTTTTTTTTCATTATTTTAAACAAAATTATTTCAGAGCTATTCTCTGATATTATTATTATTATTAATATATGAAGATAAGCTAACATTTATATTTATGTGTTATTATTTCTTTCCTTTTTTATAATTTATTACTTGAACCAATTTTTTTAGTTTCTATTATTTTTGTAAGTTGTTTTTAATTTATTTATTTTTCCTGTCAATAAAGAAACCATTCTTCGTCGTTGTCATTACGATTAAAGGTGACACCTGGAGGAACAACATTTTTTCAAAAAAAATGGCTTTTAGATGAACAAAAGTGTTATGCCTCTGGCCAATGAGTTAATCTACATATGCTGTGCATTAATTATTATTTATTAGCCGAGGCTCCTGCACAGTGCCTAACACCAACTCCCTTACAAACTCTGGATAATTCCATTTTAATGAATTGTTTTATGCAAACGCCAACCTTCCTTTGCGAACCAGGTACAGGTGACGAATCAGAAAACATAATTTAACGATGTTAATATTCTACATTAGTTCTATACGATTAAGATAATTCTTTGACATATTTAAATATAACTTTCTTACTACGGCCCCGATGGCGAAATGAATTTTTATTAATGCATTCGTTGTTCTTGCATTGGGTTAATTTTTTCTAATTTTTTTATTAATTTTTTTTTGCTTATATTTTAAAAACTTTAATATTTTGTTTTGTCTTCATAAATGTATGTCTATTTTTAAGTTTGCTCTTTTACCTTAATTTTACTGACTGCTTTCTTTTTTAATGTTGTTTGCTGTTATGTTGGGTAACAGGTTACGCTTTATTATATATTTTTTTAATTTTAACGCTAGGATTTTTGGAATTTTAATAACTTATAAACCCATATTCTATTAAAATATAGAATTATATGGGTATTTTTGTCAATGTTATTACAGAAAATTTATATTTGTGTTAAACTTGACTTTATAATATTTTTTATTGATCCAATTTTACCATATTTTAAATTTTAGGATTTTATTACATTACTTTATACTTTTTCCACTTTTATTAACTTTGCTTTTTTTTGTAAGGATTTTATTTACATTACTTTTATACATTTTCCACATTTATTTTTGTTTTTTTTCTTTTGATAATATTATATTAATAACTTTGCCTTTTTTTTTGTAAAACCTATTTAAAAACACGATTTTTTTATACCTATTGAAGAATTTCTTTTTTATCCTAAGAGTTTATATCAAAATAAAAGTTATATAATTTTTTTCCAAAGTTATTTAATGTATTCATATAGTATAAGCACACCGTGAGGCCTGCGTTTCGAAGCAAGTCAAAAATTGCTCGATAGTCTCGTCTCATGTTTTTCGTGACAAGTCTGCGGCGTCATTCCTATGTTCTTAATGCTCAGTGCCAGTTGGTGTTTATTCTTTTTTTGAAGTTTCTAAATATTTAATCTTTTTAAAATTTAATTTAGCAAATAAAAGATTGTCAATTTCGTTAATTTTTTACAAGAGTTTATGTTAATGATGTAATGACAATTATCATAAGAGCAAATTTTTTGGGTTTTAGTTAGGTTTTAGACATTTACAATTAACTTTTAACCATTTATTAATGTGATAACAATTTGCTAATCATAATACATATTTTCTACTCGCGAGTTGAATTCAGAGCATTTTTAATTTAGCATAATTTTTTGAATCGATATTTAATTTGTATGTAAGGTAAAAACCCCTGAATAAACGCATGGTTTTTTCTTAAAAATATATCGGGTAGATTTATTATGACATGATAAAGTCTAGTCTTATTATGCTCACATTTTAGTGTATTTATTACTAAAATCTTTTAAATGTCTTAAATTAATTCATCTTTTTTAATTTTAAAAAAACTTAAAAAATAATGTTCTTGATATACTAATATAACATATTTTATCTGATCATATTTAGTTCAAGTCCGGCGCCGCGCTTCAAGTTTTTGCATTCCGGTACGGGCATTTCAGTATTTTCTAGGTTAATTTTTTCAAATTTAATTTGGAAAACATTTATTATCTGCTAAATGATTTTTTTTATTAACCACCCATATAACATCACTTTTTATTTATTAATAACTTTTTGTTGTCTATTTAAATTTTTTAATTTTATTTATTTATTTATTAATATTAATCTCTGTGAGATTAGTATGTGCCTTGAGCAGTCGGTCCGTTTGTCTGTGTCCTCCTTACTTTAATATGTTTATAAATAAATTCCATTTTGATATTTTGCATAATAATCAAAAAAGACCACAATTGATTTAAATAATTATTTAATATTAGGTTCAAAACTTTCTGCTAATTTTATATCATAATAGTTAAATCACAGGCATTGAAATAAAACAATTTATTTTAAGGATAAAATTATCAATGATGGCTTTCGAAAAATTTTAAGAATAGATCCTTTGAAGAATAATTAAAATTTATCTAATCATAAAATGGATTTTAAAATTACTTGAATGCTTTGCAATAAATAAGTTTATGGGATTTTTGTTTTTTTTTTACATTTTATATACATACTGTTAATAACAATTAAGTTTGCAATTGAAGATTTTTTGTTTGAATTTATTTTTTATCTGAACAATTTAAGGTTTTTACTTACTTCATCGATAACTAGCCTTTAAGTGTTATATGCTACTTTAATAATATTATAGTTAAATAATAATCTTATCTTTTTTTGGACGACCTTTATGGTCTCTGCATTAACGGGATAATTTTTTTAAGACTATTGTAAATGCTTACAATTTCATCTGACGAAAGTTTATCATTTGGGTTGGCGGTCCCCTATTCTCTCGGTGAGCTTCCCAATCGTAGGGGAATTCTAACGCTGAAGAACGTTTAAGAAGCTCCAGCAAAAGACCCTCCACCAATGTCGTAGTTGAATTTTCTCCGTATAGAAGCCGAATAATTTTATAAATTTGTATAAAAAATTACACTTGTTTTAAATAACTAAGACATTGTTGTGTTAAACAACCGTTAATTTATTTCAGAAAAGACCTGTATTCGAATGCTAATATTAGGTTTTAGATTTATTAACCATTTTAATCTTTCGTTACTGTTGCGATTAACATGTAGGTTCGCCCTGCGCTTACGGGCCGCTTGTTATTTTAATACGAATGACTTTTTAGATATAAACAAATATTTACTCGCTTATTGTTAAAATCATATTTTATTAAATAGAAGGCGTTACTTTTAAAAGAGCAAAATTTATGCATAACAAATTTAAAAAGCATTAAAAGTGAATATCAGAAGTGTAAAAAATAATAAAGTTCTGCAGCGCTCAAGTTTGGAGTAGGATACTGACATATAAGCATTTATTATATAATAAAAATTAAATTTGCATTTATAAAGTAAAAAATTACTAAAGTACATATAAAAAACAAATTTTGCTTCGTGTCTTTTTTTTGTAAAATAATCAAATAAATGTTGATAAAACATTAAAACTCCGACCACAAACAAAAAAAATTTTAAAGTTTTAAAACCCCACTGGGTTAGAATTTTTAAAGTATTTAATCGTATTAATATAATAGTAAAACTCCAAATTAGAATTGAGGAACAACGAGCGACGTTCGCAACTCACAAATTTTCATTGTTTGACCCTCGAGGGGTCAGTCAGTAACAGTGTTTTCCTGTTCCAAGGATTTTGAACCTGTTCCTGTTCCTGTTCTGTTTTCAAATTTTAGAACAGCCTATCTGTTCTGTTCCTGTTCTGTTCCGACCTCGAGAACAGAACAGGAACAGGAACAGAACAGGAACAGAACAGTATAAACTGTTCTTAGACTGTTCCAAATTAAAAATTTTCCGAGTGAAATTCAGTCTGAAATTTTAATYGATGATGCATTGGGCAAAGTGTTCATCATTTCCTAGTGATGCTCGAGACCTAACTTTACCAAGAGTTGCCCCCGAGACGCGAGAAGTGACTCCCAAAAATCCGAGACTTTTACRAAMATWTTTTAAKTTAGSTTCAAAWTAGGTTTGCTCCCGAACCCTTGGGGGTGGGAAAATGGTATGTCAGGGAAGGTCGGGAGGGTTGGCCATGTCGGGGGTCCGGGACGACCCAATTTTGAGAATGGGGAGCAACTCTAGTGAAAAAATTATATACTTTTTTGAGACTTCTGTTTTCTTATTTTGGGGCTCGGGGAGCAACCCTAGTTAAAAATTAAATATTTTTTTAGAAAATTCTGCTTTACTTCAGGGGGGAGTCGGCGGTGCCGATAGGCGCAGCCGAGAAAATTTTGAATTTTTGATTCAATTTGTTAAGGGATTTGCAACCATTTTTTGAAGCTTTTTAGAATGGGAGGGGCCCGGGTTGACGATTTTGAGAGTTTTTTAAATAATTGGTCTTAATTTTTAAAATGTAGAAAACAAAAAGCCCCCCCCCCCTAATGATTTTTTCTCAATTTAAAGAAAAAAATAAATAACATCTATCTTCAAAAAATAAAAATCTAAAATATTTTTAAAATTACCATCAAAGTTCATTAAAAAAAGAGAGAAAAAAAATCATTTACACAGTCGGAGGTCCGAAGTTTCGAACCCACAGCCCCAGGCATCACTCACCATTATACGAAAAAAAATAAAAATAATAAAAAAGATTTTTCACGAGGGAAAGTTGAACCTTAGACAAAATTGAATCATGTGGCACTCAGTTTAACCACTGAGCCACATGAGCTAATGATGAATAATTGGAAAATTTCAAATATATCACTCAATAAAAGTTCAATTCTTCAATTTTTACCCTGTTCTAGCTTGGCCTGTTCTGTTCCTGTTCTGTTCCTGTTCCAAGGATTTTGAATCTGTTCCTGTTCCTGTGCTGTTCTAAATTCTAGAATAGAACAGGAACAGGAACAGGAACAGGAACAGAACTCTTATAAAATCACAAAGAACCGAGTCATTAAAATATGGCATTTCCCAGTTGAAAGCCGATTTCTTAAAAAATAACGAATATCTTTTATTTATTTCCGTTGGTTTGTTGGTTACCTAATTGTTTTTTGTATTGATATTTAAAAGATAAAGTGCGGACGAAATTATTTTTTTTATGTTAATCGTTTAACTTAAGCCTCATTTGTAGGGCCGCTAATTATATGGAAATCCATATTTTTTTGCGCACTCGGAACAGCGTATAAATAACATAAATAGTGTTTTTAACTTTGGTTGGAGTAGAGCCCATTTTACAATCCATATTTTCCATATTTTTCCATATTTCGCGATTTTTATCCATATTCCATATTTTTTCCATATTTCGCCATTTTTCAAAAAATTCCTTAACAAAAATGCAATAAAAACGAAAAATACACCCATAAGGATCGATTTTAAAATTTTCAAAATACATATGCACCCCTAAAAATTGACTTTTTCGTGACTAAAATTCTGCCACCAAAAAATTGAAAATTTTTAAAATTCTGCTTAATTTCAAAAATTTCTATGAAATGCCTTTAATTTGCATATAAAAATTTTTATTGCTTTTATTACTTCTATTAGGAAATTTTGCCCATTTTTTGCAATATTTGAAAGTTTTTTATCCATATTTCGTCCATATTTTGCAATTTTTGTCCATATTTGGTCCATATTTTGCATTTTTTCATCCATATTTTATGGCCATATTTCGAGATTTTTTATCCATATAATTAGCGGCCCTATTTATTACAAACAGTTTTTCGAAATAATATTTGATTCTAAAATATGCTTGTGATTCTGCGTTTGATATTTTGGTATTATTTTACATATTGTGATAACAGTTTATTTACTCATTTTAATAGTTCATAACCTTTTATGCTTTGAAGTTTGCTTTTAAATTTAAGCGTGCGCAGGGGCCTGGCTCCCTTTTTGCAAGCGGTTTCTTCGACGACCTATTAATAATTTGTCTTATTTTTATTATTTGCTACACCGAGTCATAGTATTACTAATAACATTATTGTTTTAATCAATATTTTTAGATTGGTATATTATAAAAATTTAGTGAATTGAAGGTTTATATTTAGTTATTCTTAATTCGGTATGACGTATTTATAGGTTTTTTAATATTTATAGTTGAAATTCTTTAGAAATTATTTTTTTTATGTGTTCAAAAAATCGCATTGTGGTTTAAAGTCAACTATGCATAATGATTCTTCCAAATCGCTAAAGTTCTTGATGGTCTGTTTTATTTAAATTGGTGTTTAAAAAATTCTTTATACTTTTAATCGCTTCTCCTTGTTTATAAATCCGCAACGTGCAGTTCTTCCTCCACCTGACTTGAGGGCACGCGTATGGTGTCGTCCCCGATCATCTGGTTCGCTAAGAGGGTGCGGGCGGCTCTCTCTCCCAGGTCCGCAGTTCTCCGGCCAAATCTACAATCAAAAATAAGACCTTTACTAATAAAACTTGCTATATTTTTCATACATTCTTCTTTTATTATTGCAATATAAAATTTAAAAGTTTTTGTTTTTATTTTGATTACTTTTAAAATTAACTCTTTTTATAAATATGAATTTGTATTTATGCATTACATTCTTCTACTTTTTATGTTTTAAATTCCCTGATTTTTTTGGGTTTTTATTACTTTTTTAATTGTTAACATATTTTGTTTTTATTTTTAATTTCGAAGTTTTGTTAATGCCTTTTCAGATGATCATGCCTAATTTTATGCTATCAATTTAAATATTGGTAATAATTATGTAATTTTCTGCTTGTCAGGGCTTATTTAATTTTTAGCAATGTTTTTCGCATCTTGGGGCGACTCTTCTTTGCCGGAATTTGGTGTTGCTGTTGGTGTAGCTTGGTAAAAACTTTGTACCCATTTAAGGTTTTTCGTGTTACAAATACATTGCATAAAAATTCACTAAAAAATTATTTGTTTAGCAATCTACCAAAATAATTAATTCAGCATTTTCAGCATTATACTGAATTGTATGAAATAAATAGTACTTTTAAAATCATTTATAATTTTATGCCAGCAATTTACTTTGTTTTAGAAGGATGCATATGGCCATTGGTGACAACATTTCTTTGATTATTATAGTAAATACTTCGAGTTATGATTGTATTTTGTTGAATTTAAAAAAGATATGGAATTTATATTAAACTCTGTTTTTTATTCAAACAATTGCTTTACTCAAATTAAATTGTACAATAACTTTCCCAGATAACTTTAAAGTTATATTTTTTAAATTAATTTTGCCAAATTTATTTTTAGTTAAGAGACTCGCCGTTGCCATGTCTGCCGAACCAGTACATTTTGGTGAAGACAAGAATTGAAACTCCTGCTTGTGTGCTTTACCGCGGTGGCTAAGCATTCCGCGTCTGTCTGTTCTTGAAAGTGTCTCTGCCGCATAGATCGCAGGTCTTATCCATTTGGCTATCTTAGTTTCATTAAATTTTGTAATGTTTTTTGGCGCAGACTTTCAACAGCAATTATATATTGGAATTTTGCACATTCAGTCTTAACTCAGTATGACCGTATTACGTTCAACCGATGACAGAATGCGTTCTTCACATTCCGGTTAAAATAAATAGGAATTATATTTACATGATTAATTTTATAATGTTGTACAAATTTAAATTTACAATTATAAATTTCACGAAAAAGAATTATCTTTATAAAATTTTTTTATTAGTTTCGGTCTTCCATTTTTTTTGGTAGTTTGTTAATTAGCGTTTATCTTCTTTTATTTTTTAAAATTATCTAGAATCTAAAAAGCTATCAAATTATTAATCTAACTATTTTAATCTAAATTAGAATTGTTTATTTTAAAATTTTACAATCTTTTAGTTAAAATATAGGCGCTGCACGTCGAAGTTGCTAGTCCTGCAGAATGGACACAGGCCTAACTTTTTTGAAAATTGTTCACAGAACATGTGTCCGCATGGTTTCAACGTGTGGATGACCGTCTAAATTACATCGTTTATTTTTCATAACTAATAGATTATTGGTTTTTATAAATGCTTATAAATTGAAAAATAGTTGACTTCAAAATTTTTTGATTTTATTAAGAGCATGAATTAACGTTTTATTTGTTAGAATTTTATATATTTTGTCAATAAATGTATGAGAGTATGATTTCACTCTTACAGTCGCCATTTTCTTAATAAATGTATCTGCATCGCCTCATTATTTTATTGTCTATTTATTTAGGTGTTGTTTGCAAATTAAATTATTTATAAAGTTTTTCGCCGTATTTAGAAATAAGTTATTTTATTTAATAAATTAATTATTTTGTCAAATTAGTTCAACGAATGGTATAAAGTGCACCTCTTCATTTCGATTAAAATTAAAATACATTTATAAATTAATATTGTTATCTCAATTAGATAACTTATCAATGTTATATTCATTAACTCTTTTTTATTTATTATACGAAGTTCAATCGCTTATTTTTGTTTTAGTGTAAAATCTCAGCGTAAATAACTAAATGTTTCCTTTTTATGTTTGATTATAAATTTGTTAATTATGATCTTGAATATTTTGCTAATTTATGTAAATAAAGTTAGATGATGAATTAGTTGGGTCGAAGGTTTACGTAAAAAAACACATGTGTGTCCCACAAGAACTTATATCAGCATTCTTGGAAAAGTGGGTGCTTTTCCGACTTTGCACGAAGCTTGTCTTTTTGAAATTTTGAAATTTTTGTGAGAAAATTGGTCCCAAAATTGCTAAATTTTTGAAAACATTTCGCCAAGAAAAATGAACGGGAACGGATAAAAGACTGAAATAAAATTTCCGGGAACGGGAATTTCAAAAAGTATGGTACGGTAATCTCATAAGCTTTTATGCTTTGTTTTGCTTTTATTAATAATTTGTTATATTTATTATTGCTATACCGAGTCATATCATTACTAAGAATATTATTGTTTAAATCAATATTTTTTGATTGGTATATTATAAAAATTTACTGTATTGGAAATTTATATTTAGTTATTTTTAATACGGTATGACGTATTTATTGTTTTTTAATATTTATAGTTTAAATTCTTTAAGAAATTATTTGTTTATGTTTAAGTGTTATATTTTGTGTTCTAAAAATCGCAATGTGTTTATTTACTTGATCGTATCATGAGTGGAACTCTTTAAATCGTCTCAAAATGGGATTTAGCTTGAATACGTGCCATGATTTGAGTCAATTCATCTGGAGGCCCCGTTAATTATTATTTTTTAATTCGAATTTTAAAAGGTTGTTTTTGGGCCATTATTGTTCAGAAGATGTAAAAACATTATAAATTGTTACATTTATAGAATATCTCCAAGTGGTAATACTAATTTATTGTTATTTTTATTAAATGCTTTTATATTTATGATATTTTCCAATTGGTTTCTTTAGTTTCTTGTAATTATTGAGTCAGCCGCTCAGCTTTTTCCGCTTGCTCATTGGTAATTTTATTTCATTTTTAATTTGGTAATAAAATTCACTTATTTTTATTTAAAAAGGCTGGAGATTGTGTTTGAGCGATAGCTCAATGACTTTATTTATTATTATTTTTGACGAAAAAGTATACACGTTATTATTTTTTTATTGACTAAATGCAATTAATCTAATTTTAAAATCCAGAACTTGGGATTATTATCAAAATAAATTTTAAAAATGTCACATTTTCATGTTTGTTTATAGTTAAATAAATGTCAACTTATTTATTTTCTTTTAAATTGTTAATAAATGGAATGATTTTTTAGAAATATAAATTCTGCCACATGTTTTTTAATTTCAAGCATATTAATTAAGAAAATGATAATCATAACTTTTTAATTTGTACGATCATAGGTAATTAATTATTTATCATTGTATTAGTTTATTAATTTATGTTTCAATTTTAATCTTACTTAAATCTATTTTAACTTCTATAGGTATTTATTTATTAATTTGAATATTATGTACATATTATTACTTGCTTATTTGACAAATGATTTTAAGTTTTATTTTTTAAATTGATTTAATTTTTTTTTGACAATTACTTTACTTTGCTGCTTTATGTTCTATCAAATTTTAGTAATTGTTATTATATATCAATTATTCTATTTGCTCGATTTTTTTATAATTTAAAATCTTGCAATCTGCGTGCCATCGCTTATGCCCAGTGTTGTATGCACTGCTATATATTTTTATCACCTCAACAATTATGCATTTGGCTTTGCCTGGGGCTCCTTTATATGTGATAGAAGACGTTGTCGGGCATCTTAAACTTGCGCATTGTTATTTATTGGTTTTTGTCCCATTATCAATTAGATTTTCTTTGTTTATAATATTTGCTAAGATAAAGGAGTTAAAAGTATGCTAATATAATTTATGAAATTTGTTTTATCATATTTGAGTTTGTTTTTGGTCAGACTTTCAACAACATTTTTAATTATGGAACTTTGCACATTCTGTCTTAACTCAGTATGACCGTATTACGTTCAACCGATGGCAGGAAGCGTTCTTCACATTCCGATTAAAATAAATAGGAATTAATATTTACATAATTCATTTCGAGCATAGATATTTTAATCTAAGGATTAAAAACCTTGTATTCAAATTATGTTGAATTCGCAGGTTTGGATTTATATAGTCGTCTTATTTCTAGCTCCGCACTTCCGCCAGCGGTTTAGTTAAGATGCCGGCCGACCAACAAAAAATAAAAACTGCAAAAGGAAACTGTATTAAAAAAGTTGGAAAATAAAATTTTGGTGTAGGAAAATAAAAATTCAACTTAAAAAGACAGGATTTTGTGTTGGTGCCAGAACTCAATAACTTACTTAAACATTTTTTTAATGGAAAAAGGCTATTTTAAATATTGAATCTTTAGTATTTATGGATTGAAAGAATATTATTTTTTTTATTCGACTAATTGCAACAATATTGGTTTTGTTACATTCTTGACGCTAATGAAAAAGTTCCATCGCCAAAGCGGATGTTTATTGCATTTACGTTTTATAAATACAATTACATCGGTTTTGTTAATAGTAAAACAATGAATATTTTTGAATTTTGTGCCGATTAGTCTTTTACGCAAATTTATACTTTTTTAATCTTTATTTATTGACCCGTAAATATAAAATAGATAAGCAAAATTTTATCTTGTATTATTAGAATCATTTTGGTATATAAATAAATTTGTTTGAATTATTTTAGGGTTTGTTTTGAGACCCTTCTTCAGGTTCTCTTTATAATTGAATTTGGATACCAAGCCAATCACTGTTGGTGATACAAAAAATTTTTTTTTTGATTATTCAATCATATTTATCTTTCAATAATAAAATACTTTACGTTTTTTCAAGTTTATTAAATTGTTTAATATATCAATAATGTTTGTTTTAGATTATTTGATACAAGAAATTTTAAATTCAATATAAATTTCTTTAAAAAGTATATTTGAAAATGAAAATCTCTTTACTGCACAATTATGCATAATTTAACATTGCCTAATTCTAAATTCACTAATAAGCAGGCATGCTCACGGTTACCCGTAACCGCGGTTAACCGCGGATATCCGCGGCTAACCGCGGTTAACGGTTATGGAAATTTAAAGCACCGCGGTTACGGTCGGTTAACGGTTATGAGATTTTGAGGACGGGCGGTTACGGTCGGTTAACGGTTATGACCACTAAAACCGCGGTTAACCGTCGCATCCGTTGTTTTTTTGATTACTGGAGATTAAGACGATTTGCCTTTATAATTTCTTTGACTTTTATTCACATTTCACCWAAYGCAAAAATCCGTCCAGTGGCTCAGTGGTGAAACTCTTAGACTGATCTTATTTGGTTTAGGTTCAAGCCCCTTCCGCTGTAATCATTTCATTTTTATATTTTAATATCCTTCCTTTTTAGTATTCTTACAATTTTTTGCAAAAATTTTAGCTATAAAAAGTAAAATTCTAAGCTGAACCCCCACCCCCTCTCTTAAAAATATTTTAGGAAACTAATGCGCAAAAAACAGAAAAAATTACTCTGATCGGTCGCGCTTTAAGATTTTAATCATGAAAGTGTTAGAAAAAGATTTAAAAATTTTATTCATTGGCAAAATCTGATAAAAATCACTTGTTAAGTTCAATACACATCAATTTTGATTTAATTTTAGAAAGACGCCACATCACGATCGGAAAAAATTAGTTTTGAAAAATCGATTTTTCGAAATCTGGATAACTTTATTGATTTTTAAATAATGCGGTTAACCGCGGATAACCGCGGGCGGTTAACGGTTATGAGATTTTTAGGACGGGCGGTTACGGGCGGTTAACGGTTATGGAATTTTAGAGCACCGCGGTTACGGGCGGTTAACGGTTATGAGTGTTTGAGGACGGGCGGTTACGGTTAAGGAAATTGGTAACCGTGAGCATGCCTGCTAATAAGTATGTTTTTAGTTGATTGCAATTTATTTATTTTATATATATTCCGATGTGGGCAGAAGAAAAATTTAAATTGAGTAATTTATTTGAATTAATTTTATTTTTGGTCTTTATGTTGCCTGCACGGTTGAAAACATTCTTCCATTTTCCACATTGTTTTTGTTTTGCAAATTGCTGGTAGCAGTATTCAACGATTGGCAGGCCGCAAAAGAAATATTAAATCAAATAGCAAAAACAAAAGTTTAACACATACTATTTCCTTGAAATTAGCTTGCTGAAGTCCCAACAAGCACAATTTTTTACAAACTTAATCTATCCAATTTTCTAATCCATTTGCAGACATCTATTAAAAAATAAATAAAAACAAAAAAAGAAAAAGTAAAAGTAAAAGTAAAAAATCAAAATTAAAAAAGGGCAAAAGCATATAAATCTTTGTGTTATTCTTTTGTTGTGTTTTGTATGGACTCAGTGTCTGCTACCTCTTCGCAGTTGAGTCCGGAAACGGGGTTAATTTTGATGAATTTCTGTTTACATACAAAAAAAATTAACTCCGGCGAAAAGCAGGCAAACTGCAACTATGGTGTTTGATGCTCCTTTCATTTCAATTATTAATCATTTATTTTTTACTTTGATTATTATGTTGCATTTGCAGACCAATTTGTCTTGCTTGTTCAATTATTTGAATAGAAATGACTAAATTAAATAAAATTAGCATTTTTATTTTTTAAAACTTAATATATTTTAAACTTACGGAAAAGTGTGTTCTTGGGGTAGAATAAAAGGCGGCAAAGGATGCGATACGAAGTAAGATGCGATTAGTTTGTTTATACCTATTGAAGAATTTATCTCAAAGAGGTTTGTATCAAAATAAAAGTTATATAATTTTTATTCAAAGTTATTTTAATTTTAACAGATCCAATCCACTCATTAAGTATAGTATTCCCAGGTTTTTCTAAATGTTCCGTGCCAGTGAAAGAAGCAGGAGTTAATTTAGAAGGTGAATATTTTGAATTAGACACTTATGTTGGAAAGGAGGAGCCAGCAATAGATAGCCTAGATAAGGAAAAAAAGGTAATAGAAGTTTAAATAATTTTTAATTTTTTTATTTTCAATGAGATTAGCGCAGAAATCGTAAGTATTTTATTCAACTCAAAGTGCTTATGTGATTTTTTTCATTTTATTAATTAATTAAACAAAAGTATATAAATATTTTATCATTTTGAATATTTGTTTTACAAATTTAGCTAAATTTAATTATATGTGCTTATCATTTTTTTAATTTCCTCTTTGCAGTGAATAGTCGTCGATAATCTGTTGAAAACAATGCTTTTCCAAATCCTTGTCTTTCTTGAGCTTGCCTTTTTTGAACAAATGCTATTGTTTTTTTAGATTTTTGATCCCATTAATTTTTAAATTTTTATTGAAGTTTTAAATGTCTGAAAGGAAATTAAAAACTGGTTATTTAACCAGTAGATTTTTTATCTTTTAATTTTTGCTGCTCATTTAGCTTCTGTTGATATCGTTTGTTTCAAAAATTGACAGTTTATTTCATATTTGTTAATTTTTTTAAAGATTTTATTTCATTTCAAGTCCAATCATCGTGCTCAAAAGAAATTAAAAGTGAGAGGTTGCGCGTATGGAACGTAAACGAAGACGCGAACGGGGAGAGCATGCGGCGACTTTGCGACAGGTGTTTAAAAAATTTTGGTCTGCTTTAATGATTCAGTTTGTGATGTCTTTTTTTGAAGATTCGTCTTTTTTTTGGGCTGATCCAATTTTTGTATATTTGAATTGTCCTTTTTATAAGATTTGTGGTGCTGACTCGCGGCAGGACAACTTGGCTAGTAATAACACATAAAAAAATTGTTTTTTTTTCTAAGTTTTAATTCCAATAGTTGTTGATTTAAATAATGCGTGTTGACATCGCTGGTTTAATAGTAGAAGACATATAATTCTTAAAGTGAAATACATTTTGTATATTTTGTTTGACAAATTTAAAAACAATTTAATTTGCAATCAGATTCTATGGCAACGAAAACCCTATGAAAGACCCCCGACCCTTTGTCAACTAAACTCAGTGAAGCGAAAATATTTAATATGATCCAGAGCCAAAACCACTTTTTCCTCAATCTTCAAAAAGTCCAACCGATTCAAAAACCGAACCGCTTTAAATTCTCAATTTTTATCTTATATTGGCGAATTCATAATCAACGCATCAAATAACATGTTTTAAGAAATTTTTGCAGTAAAAATATTTCCATAAATTTTGACCAAAGGAGTCGCTCGCCCCTATGGTTTTTGCAAAATTTGAACCGGTCCAAAAACAGGTTTAAACGCTTTCAAACTTTTGTTAATGTACTATTGTTTCAGCAACTGAGAAAACCTACACGTGGTTTTGGCTCTTGATCATTGTGTTAAATATTTACAGCGAAATGAGCAGTGGTCAAACGAACTAAGACAAAATGAAACACGAAAAATACCAAAATCATAGATGAGCAAATAAATTTAAGCTAGATAAATAATAATAATAATTTTTTTATTTGTTATATTAGCATATTCGTCTTATTAGAGTCTTAAATATTATATAACATTTTAGTAATTTGTTTATAATTAATATATGGAATTGTTTAATTCGTTTTTTGTTGTTTTATTTATTTTGCAAAATGTGTATTTTTAGTCGTTCCATTGTTTATGGGCAAGTTGATTAACTTTTAGAAATGCAAATTATTTTTTTACATTATTTTAATTTAATTTTAATTTAAAATATAAATCAAAAAATTAGTAAATTTTAATATCTTCAACGGGCTTGCCGATCAACGCTTGCATTACGGCGTCAATTGTTGAATCCTCTACAAATTCGACGGAGAACTCTAGAAATATGTTTGTTTGTTAAATTGGTTTATTTCGATATAAACTTGGTAAATTTTTCAGAATACTCATAAGCTCTGTGTATAAAGAGGAGGTATACTTTCGACTTCATATGAATTGTACATAATAATTAGTTTGCTATATTTACAGTGAAATTTATACCAATTAGCTATCTAGATAATTTTTAGAATAAAATTTATTTTAATAGCTTTTTAATATTGGAATTTTTAAAGTTATCATTATTTATATATTTTTTTTTGTTTAAATTTAATTGTTTAAAATAATCCCTTCAATTGTTTTAAAATTTAATTGTTTAATTTTTATTCATTAAGTATTAAACCTTTTCATTGTTTTTGAGTTTATTTACCCAATAATTTGGCATTAATAATTTCATTAAGGCATTCATTTTATTGAACTGCCAGTCTTGTTGAACCGAATATTCTTTAATCGGATTTGACATCGTTAACAGGCCGTCACCTGTTAGGAAAGAGATTTTCCATAACTTATTGAACTGTTATGTAATAAAATAAAATATTTATTTAAAGTACATTATTAAAATTCCATCGATATATCTCTTGGCATTGTTTGATTTTAATGGGACTTAATTGAAATACTTTTTAAAATATTACTTGTTTGGCATTTTATATTAATATTAATTTCATAGTTGTTTGAATAAACACTAAAGAACATACCCCAAAACCATGAGGACATTGTTTATTCATTTTATGCTCTTTATAGCAACTACGCCTTTGAAATGCAGTAAGGGCATTTCTCGGGATTGAGTGAAATTGTGACGTGATTACTTAATTAAACACTAAGCGTATGTTCGGCATTTTTACTTGGGCAAAAAGATTTTTAATTTATTTATTTTTATATTAAGCTTTAATAATTTTTTTATAAATTAAGTTCCTTTGTTTAATGTCGGATTAAAATTCGATCTTTGATTTGTAAAAAATACAAAGGTATCTTTTGTTATACAAAATCAAACATTCTATTAGGATGGTTTTGAAAACATTAATTTTTTATTGTTTATTAACGACAACAAAATTAATATTATAATTAGTGTTTTTGTTATATTTAATAAATGCATTCGCAATCAAAACACTCTTCCTCGCGGATCAACGAGTTAGTCCTTCCGGGTGCCATTTTTGTTGGTGAACTTTTTAACATTGTCTTTGGCATCTGACGAGTTTTTCCGACGGCCTCTTTCACTGATCGAAACATTTCTTACATAAATTTTGTATCATTTACTATTTTTATTTAATGTTTCTTTGTCATTTATCTATTTGAATTTTACTTGATTTAGTATTTAGTCATTTAAATGCAATAATTAGCGATGAACTAAGTATGCGTGGACAAAGGCCAACCATGCGGCACCCAAATGCGGTGTAAAAAATCTTTGTGGCGATTTAAATCAGTATGGATCTAAAGTTTCTAAATGAGCTCATCTATCTAACGAACCCAAATTCATGACACTAACTATAGGGAGGATGTCTTGTTTTTTAGGCATTTTTCTTGAGAAGAATGCAATTTTTAGGCATTTTTCCGAAATTCTGTAAGAAATTTAATATTAGGCACTTTTTCCAAAACTTCTTAAGAAAAATGCATTAAAAACTAAAAATGTACCCTTAAAAATCGAAAATTTTTTTAAACCAAAAATGCACCCATAAAAAATGACATTTTCTTTGAGCAAAAAGCCATCCCCCAAAGATCGTCATTTTCCCTAAAATTTTTTTTATTTATATTTTTTATAAAATTTTCCAAAACATGTGAAAAATATTATATTTACAACTGTAAGAGGAAAATCAATAAAGATAGACGAATTTTGAAGGTTTTCACGCAAAATTTGACTGGATTTTGTCAGTTTTTGCACATTTTTTAATCAATATTTTGGCACTTTTTGGGGTTTTTGGTCAATATTTTAGCACACTCGCCATTTTTCAAAAATTCCCTAACAAAAATGTAATAACAACGAAAAATACACCCCTAAGGCACCAAAAAATAAAAATTTTTAAAATTCTGCTTGTTTCAAAACATTTTTCTGAAATTGCCTTTAATTTCCCCTTAAAAATTTTTATTTCTCTTATTTAGTCCATATTTTGCAATTTTACCTATATTTTGTCCATATTTTACAATTTTAACATGTTTTTTTTTTGTAGAATAGGGTCCATATTTGGCCATTTTTCCAATAAATCCATATTTTTGCCTATATAAAAAAATTCGGACTTTTTACGAAAACTTCTTAAGAAATATGCATTAAAAACGAATAATATACACCTAAAAATCAAAAAAAAATTTTGAACAAAAATGCACAACTAAAAAGTGACTTTTTCTGACCAAAAATCCACCCCGAAAGATTGACTTTCCCTGACAAATTTTTTATTTATATTTTTCAAAACCAAATGAAAAATAGTACATTTTCTATTCTGAGAGAAAAATTAATAAAAAATGATGGATTTTGAAGGGTTTTACGCCTAAATTGACTGGATTTTGTCAGTTTTCGCAAATTTTTTAGTCCATATTTTGGCACTTTTTGAGGTTTTTGGTCCATTTTTGGGGTTTTAGTCCATATTTCGCACTTTTTTAGTCCATATAAATCCCATTCTACCTATCATCAATCCGTCGGTCCACATTCCGTATTTCCATTTTGAAGACCCGGGACTTAATGAATTTGACTGGGTACTCAGTTAATTTGAATTTATTATTATAATTTCGACAAATAATTAGTTTGTTTAAAATAATATTACAAAGGTCCGCCTGTTGTCTCTTTAATTTTTCATGACACAAAGTTTACTCTTTTCAATTTAATCGTTATTTTTTTGAAGATTTTCTGAAAAAACATTTAGGGGTTTACAACTTCGTATATAGTTTAAATACAAATTTGATTACCGCATACTTTGTCTCTCTCTCTCCTTTGTGGTATTCGTGAAGTTCGATAGTTATATCTAATTATTTCTAAACTTGAATGTTTCGTTAGTTATTTAAAAAATAATGCACTTAAATGCTAATGTATTTTAACTTTTATTAAACTTTAAAATTTGCTTTCCTAATTATTTTGCATTATAGTTTATTTTACTTTATATTCACAACTTTGATTTATGCTAAATAAATGTTTTTACGTTAGCATATTTGAATTATATGTAATTGAGATAGATTATTGTTGATAATTTCCGGTCCCGTAATTGCTGTTAAGGTGCTTTTACTTATGTTTAATTTTAATAGTTTGTTCATCATTTTTTAAAATTATTTCAAATTCAAGTATTAATCATTTTTATCAACAATTTGAGAAGATAAATTTGTTATATGTTTATAAAATTACTTTATTAATTGCATAAATTTAACAATTTTTCTATTCTCCATTTTTAAATGCATGGCTTGCCATACGGGCGCAACCGATAGCGGCGCAGTTCATCACGCAGTATGTTTTGTACTGGCTCAACGTCCTGCTTTTTTTATTTTTAGAAAGATTGTAATGCGAAATTATTAGTACGCTGTTGTCCGTATTATAAATGATGTAGTCTTTTTCTTATATGTCTTATCACAACATCGGTCCACATTCCCAATTGCTATATTTATAAATAAAGATTCCTTTTTTTGAATTCTTTAATGTTTAATTTATAAAAGCTACTATATTTATGGTTTTTATTTATTTTGTAACTACCTCAGATTGTCATAATAATCATAAAACGTCATTTGTAATCACGATTTTATTTTCACCCCCCTCAAACATGTTCCTTTAACTACCTGGCAAAACTTTGTTGATACACCAGTCAATTTGCACTTTATTTTAATGTTTTGATTTTATTATTGTATTAATGACTTAAAACAATGTCAAGATAGTTTTTTAAATAATTAAACTTTTTTTATCTGCTGGCGCAGTTTAGTCAGCATTATCGATCCCAATTTAAAGAAGAACCATCTTTTAAATAATTGTTTAATTTAATTGAGCTGGTTATGTTTTTTTTTATTCCAAGTACGCGTTAATGATATTTTGTTTTTCAATAAGTGAATTTGAGTTATCAATAAACTACCATCGATTCTTAAAAAAATTTTCCTTTTTAACAATTTTTTTTATAAATATAAATTAAAACACTTTCATAGATTTGTGTTTAATGTTTTTTAGAATTATTTTAAAATTTTTACAAGAGTGAGTTTGATATCAATAAGGTTGTTGTTTGTAAATTAAAGTATTTATAAAGTTATGCGCCGTAATTGAAATAAGTTGTTTTAATTAATAAACAAAGAAAAGGTTGTAAAATAAATTTAATAATAATTGCTTAAAGATAAGTAGCCATTTGTTATAAGTCGTGACAATTATTTAGAAATGAATTTAGGTTTCATTGCAGATTTTCTTTTGTAGCATTTTGACTTTTACGTAATATAAAACATTTATTTAAAGTACATTATTAAATTTCCATCGAATTATCTCTTGGCATTGTTTGATTTTAATGGAATTTTAATTGAAATGTTTTCTTAACTCTTTTATTTTTTGGCATTTTATATTAGAATTAATTTCATAATTGTTTGAATAATAATAAGAGACGCCACTAAAGGACATATTTAAACAAAATAAAAAAAAGCTTAAACCTCAAAACCAGAGGAGATGGTTTTTGCACTTTATGCTCTTTATAGTAAAATGTTTTTGAAGAGCAAGTGCCTGGAAACGCGAGTTGTTGTTTTCACTTGGTAGAAAGTTAAGGCCCAGATGTTTATAAAAGATGTTTAATTTATTTATTTTTAAATATTTAGGCTTAATTTTTATTATCAATTAAGATCCGATGTTTATTGTCGGATTATTCTAATCTTGGCGTACGAGTTTAATACTTCCTAAATTCAATCTGTGATTAGTAAAAAAATATTAATGTATCTTTTGTTATTCAAATCAAAAATATTTTATTATGCTTAGAAAACATTAATTTTTTATTGTTTATTAACGACAATAAAACTAAATTATAATAAGTTGTATATTTTACATTCACATCAAGTTAACACTCTTCCTCGCGGATCAATCGAGATTAGTCCCTCCGGTTGCCATTTTTCGTTGGAAATCTTTTTGAAAGTATTTAATAATTTTTATTATATTTTCAATTACAATAAATTCTGTGCGTCCCTTTAAATAATGCTTTGATACTATGATTTATTTACATTGACACGGATTTTTATGTCCAAACTGATCATTTTTGCAATATTTTAGTACTCTTTCAAATAAAATTGAGCTCTTATAAGATTTTTAAACACTTTTTAGTTTTGGATTTCGACTAATAATATGATCATTTATATTTCCAATGCTTTTCCAAATCCTTTGTCATTCTTGCGCTTGCCTTTTTAGAGTTTTGATCCAATTAATTTTTGTAATTTTCATTGAAATTTTACATTTCTGATTTGGCAATGCATCAATTTAAATTGAATTTTTAATATCTTTGGTGTTATATTTATAAGTTAACAGTGTCTAAATATGTTTTGTTTACTAATGAATTTTGTTTTACTTTAACTGTAGTGTTTTTTAAATTACTTTTAGTTAAATAATTTTAAAAAAATTTAATTTGTATCTTTATTTATTTATTATTTTCATATCTTCCATTGAGATCAAAGATTCGCGTTTTTTATACTGTTAAATCACAAAAAACTTCATATCCTAAAAATTGTGTAAAGGAGAATATTGTGGTGGCAAAATGTGAGGGGGGGGGGGGATCGGTGGCGAGAAATTTTTTAATTGTTTTTGTTGAGATTCGTAATATAATTTCAAATTTTCGTTAATTAATTTTTTGCGCTAACCTTTTTAATTAAAGTTTTTTATAAGTTGGAATATCCGACGGTGCCGAAAGGCGCCGCTGTAAAATTATTTAGAAAAAAGTACAAAAATTCTCAAAAAACAATATATTGGTATTTTCCTATTGAAAAATTTACACTTCAAATTGTATTTTTTTAATTGATTTTCATAAGAAAATTTTTGCAAAATGGGATTTACGATGCCTTCAGAAATGACTCTTTTTGTAAAGTTTTCAAAAAAATTTATACCAAATTGAATATATTCATCACTTCATTGAAATAAAACCGCCATTTTCCATGGTAAGAGACATTCTAAAAGACAGAAAAACAACAAAATTAGGATTGTTTGCAAAATTAGTAAAAAGTAATAGTCGATTAAATTAGTTGTAAATTTAGATCGCTTAACAGAAAAAAGGGTTAAAACTATTCGATTTCGGCTCATGTGCCTTTTTTCATTATGGAATGGACGCCAACTATTCGATGTTAAGATGAATAAAAATGAATGAATGGGCGTGTTTGGGGGGAGAAAGGTCAGTAATGCACAGGCCCAGTACCAATCGAAATGAGAGCAGAGAAAAGGGAGAAGAGAACGCAAAAAAACCTGTGAGCAGAGAAAGAGAGAAATGATGAGAACAGCGAAAGAAGGTGGGAGAACAGGGATGCCAACTCACTTGAGAAATAGGGAAACCGGCTCCAAAAATATGGCATCGAGAGGTCAAAATTTTATTGCACTTTCCTTAAGAAACCGATTTTCGTGTTGTTTTTGTTCGATTTTTTTAAACTTTTTTTTTTGGTGAGGGGGCGGGCGGGTCGGCTGTCCCGATAGGCGCCGTCAAGAAAATTTTGAATTTTTTTTGATAGAATTTGTTAACAGATGGCAAACAAAATTCGCCTTCTCCCTACAATCCCCTTTTGCATGATTTACGTTCACTGCTTCAATCATATTTTGCACATTTGCCAAAAAATCAATAAAACCAATAATCCACGTATTCTTTTGCGGAATTCAATAAACAATTTAATTTTAATTGACATTAACAATTATATTAAAAATAATTTAATAAGCAAAATTTTTTACATCCCTGCAAAACTGCAGTATCATAAATGAAATCATTCAATAAAACCAATAATCCACGTATTCTTTTGCGGAAGTCAATACGCATTTTAATTTTAATATATTCATATTCTCATATAATCTCAAAGAAATGTTGCTTTAAAGAAAATATTATTTTTGCAAAATTCTGTTTGAATATTTTCATGAAGGTGAAAACATTGGATCGGAATCAAATTCTGAATTGGTTTTTAAAGAAATTCCAAATCTTACAGCTTTTAGTTCTGTGTTTTCTCGTTTAAAATCCCGATTGCAAAAATTTGGTAGATAAAAATCTTGATCGTTAAAGTATGAATCAAGAATGCTTTGCTTCTAGTACACCAAAGTTTTGTTAACTTTTTCCATTCCGCTTAAACCGGACTGTTTTTAGAATTCTTATCTTATTTTTATTGTTTCAATTGAATTTGGTGGGCACTAATTAAATAAATTGTGGCGATAATGAAAAATTTGAAATTAACTCAACTGATGTTTGGGCAAATTTATACCAAAAAGGAGCATTGGATGTTAGCGAAATGTCTGAAGAATTGATTTGTGAATTGAGTCATAACGATGTGATAATTGATGCCGTGCTGATACCGCCTACCCAAGAAATGCATCCACCGAATCAAGTAATGGATTTTATAATGAAAGCATTTAAGAACCAGGGAACAAAAAGGTTTTACCGGAAATGCCAAAGCCCGGGTCCAAAAATACTCGGAAATTGGACCTAAAAATGGGAAAGTGATCGTAATCATTCCTGGTCTATTTTCGGTTAATTTTTTTTCATCGGTACTTATTTTAATGGTGATGCATCTTTTGCGCCGACACATTTGCGCCGGAGACATTTGCGCCGGCGCAAATGTGTCGGCGCAAATGTCTCCGGCGCAAATGTGTCGGCGCAAAAGATTGAGCACCATTTTTATAATTTATGGAATTTGAATAAAATCAAAAAGTTGATCAATTTTTGTGTTTATGTTTATTCTCTCTCTTTCTTTACATTTTTGCTGCTCTTCCCCTTTTTCTGTTCTCATCATTTTGCATTATTCATTTTTTTCTTTTCTCTCTTTCTCTGCACACAAACTTATTTTGCTTTCTTCTCCCCATTTCTTTGCTCTCACCATGTATCTTTCTCATCCTTCGATTGGTACTGGACACTGACCTTTCTCCGGACAACCACACCCATTTATCCATTCACTTTTACATCGAATAGTTGGCGTTCCAAAAGAATCCAAAAAATGCACACAAGCTGAAATGATAGCGTAAATTTATCCTTTTTTGGTTAACATATAAATTTATTAATTTAATTTAACAGATACTTATTACTATTTGCAAAAAACCGTAATTTTTAAAGAATTTTGTTGTGTGTTCTACCTTTTCAAACCGTTTATTAATATTGGAATTTAAAAACTTTTGCTCGCTAGAAACGATGAATTTATTCAAATCTGGTATAGATTTTTGAAAATTTTACAAAAAGCGTCATTTCTAAATGCATAACAAATCCCATTTTGCAAAAATTTCGGAAAAATAAAGAATACCACTGGTGCTATACAAGCTGTGGCAACAACTATGAGTTACGCTAAGATGACAAAACGATAGGGGGGGGCCCTTTTGATCAACATCTATGAAAAATATTTTGAATTCTAAAAACTGCCCGAAAATCTGTTATTTGATGCAGTGATTACGAATTCGGGAATAAAAAATAAAAATTAAGAAATTTACTGATAAAGGATATCCACCATGTAAGATGAACAATTGACAAAAAACTGATAATTTTTATTATATGGCGATGAACAGTTTTAAATGAAATGAATCAGTGTTAACAATTCCTTCCAAAATACAAAAAATAAATTTGAACATATAAATTATACAAAAATAATTTAATACATATTTTATAATATTCTGAGACTAATCAAAAAAAAATTATATGGCAAACGGGCGCAATTCTACACATGGGACAGAGCCTTCCATAAACAAAAATTTTTATTTTAAAATGTATCAATAACGTTTACGTAATATACAAAAAGTGATAATTTAATTTTAAAAATTAAAAGACAACAAACAAAGGTGTGATTGCAGTGAAATGTTCTTTAAATAACAATTTTCGAATTTATTGATTGTAAATTCCTAAAAACCAATTCAAAATCAAAAAATTTTAAACTCAACTAAGGATATATGAATACTGATTTTCTTAACAAAAACCTGCCTACTATATCTAGAAAATCAACTTAAATTTATGAGCATTTTATCAAACCATCGAATATTTATAATACCGAACTAATTGCATAAAAATTACACTTTTATAATTCTAATTTGATAATTCAGATTACGTTTATCGGTAAAAACAATGCATTCCAATCAATTGAGAGTTAAAAGAAATAACTTAGAAAATTAATTTGTTTTCGTTCGCTATAATAGTATTTTTTTAAAATTAAACAGATTTAGTTAGGAAAAAATATAACAAAATGTTCAGATTCTATTTTATAAAAAATAAAATGATGAAAATGCTGTGTTTTGAAAATAAAACCAAAGAAATAAAAACTATCGTATATTAAAACCCAAGAAATAAAAACTATTATAATTTAAAGAATTTATTAAATAATACTATTCAGAAACAAATTAACCAAATCTAACATTTATACTACAATACATACATGAAATAAATAAATAAATTTAAATTTATTTATGAATATTTTTAATGAATAAAATTAAAATTAATTTTATTTAATTCAGCCATTTTTGTCCAACTAATTGAACAAGCATGACAAATTGTTGCGCAATGCAAGAATTAAACACCATAGTTGAATACTGCACCCAGCAATTTGCAAAACAAAAACAATGTGGAAAATGAAAAATGGAAGAATGTTTTCAACCGTGCAAGCAACATAAAGACCAAAAATAACATTCATTCAAATAAATTATTTAATTTATATTTTTCTTCTGCCTACATCGGAATACATATATAATAAATAAAAATTGCAATCAACTAAAAACATACTTATTAGTAAATTTAGAATTAGGCAATGTTAAATTATGCATAATTGTGCAATAAAGAGATTTTCATTTTTAAATATCTTTTTAAATAAATTTATATTGAATTTAAAATTTTCTTGTATCAAATAATCTAAAACAAACATTATTGATATATTAAACAATTTAATAAACTTGAAAAAAAACCTAAAGTATTTTATTATTGAAAACCAAATATTAATGATTGAATAATCAAAAATTTACAAATAAAAATCTATACTTTTAACTTTTGTAAATAAATAACACAATTATTTATTAATGAAACAACAAAAATATTGATAAAAAACTATTACAGTTGAATATTTTATTTGGAATTTAATATGCATAAGAGAAGATTTACTATTGCAAATGTTTAAAGATAAGCTCTGAAAACAGGTGTAGATTAAACAAAAATATCTAATGCAAAAAGAATAAAAATGCTTAAAAAATATTTGTAATTATTTTGAAAATGATTATTGAACTTTGAACAGACACTGAAGACCGAATTGGAAAAATTCGCAAGGTAGGAAACGTCCTTGCAATGGCAGTGGAAAAGGCGACGAATACTACGAAGAGAAGGATTTGCCTTCATAGTCTTTTCTGCGGATCATCTCTTGTATCATTTGACCTACACGTAATTAACTACTACTACAAACTAATTATAAGATGATAAAGAAATATACAAAAATAATAATTTTCAAAACATTTCTTCTGAATGTAGGACAAAAAAAAATATCATGCGGCGCTATTTGCCCTGCTGTTGCTACTGACCGTGGCAGTGAAAAATAAAATGAAAAGCTGGATAAATGATAGACGGCACAAAACATACATATAATAAAAAATTTATTTTAAATTCAAAAATAATATAAACATACAAAATATATCAGTTTGATTTAACAACTTAAGGTGTGCTAAAATAGCTTAAACATTGTTGATTTTTATCCGATTTGAAAAAATAAACATTTTTGTCAAATAAATATTTAAAAATTTTAAATTGGCTTTCGCATAATCACAATTTCCATATCAAATAAAACATCAAAAATCAATAAACTAAAAAAACAGAATTCAAAAAAGTACTAAACTTTTATATAATAACAAGATAATGAGCATTATTAAAAGACATATTACCTCGTTAAAAAACTTGGTTTGATAGTCTTTAAATGGAATTAAATTACATGTCTGCACGTGCTAAAAGTATCGGAAAATTGCAATAAAAAATATATGAAGCATTAACATAAATTATAATAAAAATCAAAGTTAAAATGAAAGCAAATAATGCTTAGCCAGCACGCTCGATGAGCTGCTGAAACAAATAAAAGGTGTTGCGGACAGCCACTGTGGAGACAAATAATTGAAATGTTAGAACACCCTAAACAAGCTTATAGAAATTTTAATTGCATAAAAATTTGAGTGCAAAATTTGAATGCACAACAAATTTATTAAAGATATTAAGCATAATTTAACTTGTTTATTATAGTAAAATATCTTTTCAATGAATAATTTGCGCAATGATTTTATATTATGTTAACTATTAAAAATAAAATTATTATTAAATTTGCAGCATTTTAACCTGCTATGGTAATCTTATGCTTAAAATAAAAAAAAAAAATTATATTTAATTTTGTCTTTTAAATGTTTATGTCTATTTTTAGTTTTGATTTTTAAGTTAATTTTAATATTAACTTTGATTCTTCCTCACAATATCGTCTTTGCTGTTATAGCCCTTTCAATTTGTTTTCTTTATGCAGATTGAAAATCAGTAAGTTTTGTCATTTATTAATCGTAAAAGATGTAAATGATCAGATTGATTGAATGAGATCACTGAAAAATAAAAAAACATGATCTTCAAACAACTGTATTTTTTATCTTCAGCTGTTTTCAAAGTAAAACAAAATAAATAGTAAGAACTAAAATATTTTTAATTTGTACTTAAATACTTTTTGAATATTTCACATATGATACATTGATTAAAAACAGGTAAATTGTTTAATTTAGCCGAATTTTTTATCATTTTATTGTAAACTTCACAATAATAGCAAATCTTCAAATTGGTTTTACTTTAGCGACTGATGGATGCATTATTTCGTGTATTGATATAAACTATTATTTATTGTTGTAATTTATTAACATATTTGAATAATTATTTTGCTTCTTTTCGCCTATTCCTTGTTATTAATATACCTAGCTATTTTATGACCCCCGATTCAAAATATGTTTAATCAGTTTGTGACCATTTGGCTTTATTGAATCGTAATTCAGAGAGACATTAGCATATCTATTAATTGATTGTTTTTTATAAATGTTAATTTTTATTCCTCATTGATTATGTCCTTCTTCCATGTGTATATTTACTAATTAGCAACCAAAACTTTTTTTGTCCTGAGGAAACATTTCAGTCAGATAGCAACTTAATTTACTAAAAGATGTTAATCTGTGTGTCGTTTTAACTAAGGCATTACGGCAAAATTTAAGCTATTATTTTTGAATTTTGTGTTAATTATATATTTATAAGTTTTGCCAGTTATCTTCTAATTTATTTTTCACGGTCATTTAAGATTTTATATTTGTTGCATGGTTTTGTTTTAATATAATTTTTTTTGTGAGAACGTTTGTCCGGATGTTTATTATATGTAATAAATATATATTTGTTACAAACATTTAATAAAGACCACATTAATAAGATATAATCCAGGTGATCTACAGCATTAAATGGGCAAAAATCCGCATATATTTGTGATTTTCCCATTAAAATTCAGTGGCACCTTGGACATTTTGAAGGAAGACTTCGACTGTGTGTTCACCGCCGGGGTGACATTTTTGCTTAATGCGGCGAGCGTAGTGTGCAAACGAATTTGGCGATACCAAAGCATCCAATAGGCGTGGGCTTGAACAACATGGCACTTTATCACTTTTTTTTGGCTTTGCTATTCGAATTCACTCATTGCTCTTTCTGTTGGATCTCTAAACACTTTTCTTTAACGGCCCAAAGTTATTGTTGCAGGTGGCAGCTCGGCTGGTTTTAATAAAGTTAATTATTTCTTTTTTAAAATTGTAATTTTAAATTAATTAGTTCTAGCTAGATTAGCAAATATAAAATTCTTTTTTTTAAATTAAGCTATGAACATTCGAAATCTTTATCTTTAAGCCGGAATTTAAAATAATTTATATTTTATTATTAGGTTTCCTTTTAATTTAATTTTAATAGTGACTTCGCTTCTAGCTGTTATGACTTTTTACAATAGTTGTACAGTATTTATTTTGCTTTTAAATGTTTTTATTTATATTATTAATTTCCTTTTGAATATTAACATTATTTAAGATTTTATTAAAAATTTCTTTAATTAGAAATTAATTTTTAATTTAAAATCAATTATAATATTTTCTGTGTAAATTTTTTAATTTAATTTATTGATCATATATAGATTATAATGTTAACTTTCTCAATAACTATCGTCTTTTATTCTTCCAATTTAATGTTGGTATTTTAAACTTTACATTTTTAGATGCTATCTTTTAGTTTAATGCTTTCGTCTTAGTTTTTACTATCTTTTGTCGGGTTTTTTTTTTGCATTTTGAGACGACAGGGCAAAACCACGGGATTCTTGGAGCAGCAGCTTCGGCATAACCGCTTCCAATTAAATTATTTTTTTATCATAACTTCAAGTGAATAAATAAATGTTTTTGTTTAATTTATTTAAAATTTTTTGATTTTTTCATAGTTTCATATTTCCATTAATACAATATTTGTAGTGCACTTATTTCCTTTTATTTATATATTTACATTATCATTAAAATCTAAAATCATTGTAATAATTATTCCTTTATATGTGTTTACAATTATTTAATGTTATTAACAGAGGTTTTTAAATTTTTATATTCATTTTTTAATAAGAAATCCTGAGGTTCGGCTGGGTTGCTACCGCATTCATTTGGTTGATTAATCTAGATATATTAGGAGGTATTTGTTAGGAAAATCAAAGTTTATGTATCTTGAGCTTGAGCTGAGTTCAAAATTTTTTGAATTTTTCAATTGGTTTTTAGACATTTACAATCAACAAATTTTTAAAGCGCGTTTGAACTTTTTTAAACGAATAAATGTGAAACACTTTCCTACAAAACGAGTTGAATAAAAGTGGATAACTCAACGTCAAAAATTGAGGAGTGCCGGCATTTAGCATGTACATATGCTCGTTCAATTTTGCATTTCATTTAATACATTTAGAATTTTTATTGGAATATATTATTTATCTTTAATTTTTTTTATTAGAAAATAAAAACAATATTTAGGAATTGCTATCATTTTGATTGTGTTTTGGAAAGCATTAAACGCTTTTGCAGTCTGGGGCAAAAGCAATGCCATAAACAGAAATTTTTTACTTTAATTGACTAATAAAAAATATTGTATGATTAAATCACATCTATGTTTAATTGTAGATTATGTAGGTAAACGGTGTTGTAATTGTTGCATTTTAAAATAAATTTTGCTTAGGTTCTGAAAAACTTTTAGCTATTATTTTATTATTATATAAATATTAAATCATAATTAAATGATTTTGCCGGTCTCTATTCGTGACCACTTCCAAAGTTCCACGATATTTCGCTGGGACTGATGTCCCGCAGTCATTTAGAGGCGAAAAGCCCCATTTCTATGCTTTCAGAAATTTTTTAATTATTTTGTTTATTTTTAGTTTTATTATATTAATTGAAACGGAAGTGTGCCGTTTGAATGTCGAAACACAGGTATTAAGAAAAACAGTTGATGATGTGCCATCCCCACACAGAGGATTCTGTAAATCGGTGTTCAAATTTTTAGATTTGGGTTTGAAAATGTATAATAAGTTTTCTAAATTTTTGGAATTTTTAATCTTGCTTCTGTGTGTAATTTCGGAACGTTATAATTTTTTGGTTATATTTTGTTTTATTTATTAAAAACTTGTTAAGCTTTTTTACAATTATTTTAATGACTTTTAATATTTCACAAAATTGTTCTTTTAAGTGCATAGTTTCGATTTTTGTTTAAAAATATTATTTGTATGCATTTTCATCTCGCGCTTATTGTTATATCTGTTATTGAATAGCCATGGGTTACAATTGTTCAAACCCCCCTCGAGGGGGGGGGGGTTACAATTAGAAGGGGGTTTCAAATAAAGGGTGGGTTACTATTTTTCAATATAGTTTTTTCAAAAATTATTTAATAAATTAAATTTTTTATTATTTTTTAAATCAAAATAAATTTCTGTAATAAAAAAAAACGCCACAACAATATTTTATTTGCAACAAAATCATAATGAATCTTCGTCACTCAATCATGCTCATCTAAAGATTAAAATCTGCAGATAGCTAGCTGTAGCTGGGGTATCTGCGGATTGAAATACAGCTTAAAAACCGTATTCACAAGGTTAAGGATGATCCGCAGCTACCCATCCAAACCTACAGATAACTAGCCGATTATTCTCTTTTCCTTAGTCGTTCACGTTATCTCTCTCGCTTCTCTTGTATCTCTCTCAATATCTCTCCCTTTTTCACACTATTTCGCCTTTAAAATTCAATTCTGATCAGAAACGAACAATTTTTTTTTATTTAGCTCAGCTTTTAAACTTAATTATTATATAAAATTTATTTATTTATTTTAATTTCTAAATTCAAAATTAAATTTTTGTTAAAAATAGGCCATACCGTAACCTGATCAATTTTGATCGAAACTTTTTTTTTGTTTGACTCAGCCCATTTGTTGAGTCTAAATTGATACGAATTATTTTCCTAAACCCGAATTCGTATTTTTCATTTTTCAACCCAAGCAAATTATGTATAAAACAACGAATTATCCTCATCGGGAAGAGGCTAAGGATTTTTATCTGCAGCTAGTAAATTATCCCTATCCTTAGCATTGTGAATAAGAAATAAGGATAGAGCTACGCATAGATTATTTTGCTGTTCAGAATACGGATACCCTAGCCATAGCATTGTGAATACGGATTTATCTGTTGCTAGCCATTTATCTACAGATAGTTAGCATTGTGAATATGAGCATCAGATTTTATTAGTAAACCGCTAAATTTTATACGTAAATGGTATGGCTGAAAAAAACTTAGGTTTAAAACTCATAATTTTTGATGAAATTTGTATTCATATTATTATCTTATCTTTATTCTTATTTATTCTTTTGAATCTTAAATGAATATAAAAAATTTCATTGTGTCCATCGCATTTTCTATTTCGGCCGCTAATCCTGATCGTGCTTCTAGCCGTGGGTTCTATTCGTCGACGACTTGTTCCACAAAATAAGAGAATTAATATTTTAATTATTATTTCTTTATAGTATATACGCGAAGAAATATTAGTTCACCTCGTGCATTTTTTTACTTTTTTCATTTTAACAGCCTTTTATAATTATTTATTGTAATTTAAGTAAATAAGTTTTTGTTCGATTGACAGCACCTTTTTATGCAACCATCTTTTATAAGCTTTTTTTGCTGCTTTTTATCGGTGCCAGGTCGTTTCGTAAAAAAGGCAAATGGGGCGCTTTTTAAAAAATTTTTTGTTATAACTTTTTTCAAAGCTAACCAAATCAAGCAATTTTTGATATCATTCGAAAGCATGCAATGGGTAAAAGCTTTTAAACGCAAAAGCTAAGCTATAGGACAATTCTCAAAAGTTTGACCAAAAAAGAGTTTTAGCCATAGCTTTTTTAATATTTGGCCAATAGCTTAGCTTTTGCTTGCTAATAGCTCTCCTTCTTCTAAGCTTTCGAATAATACTAAAAGTGCTTGATTTGGTTAGCTTTGAAAAAGTTATAACAAAAAACTTTTAAAAAGCGCCCCAGTTGCCTTTTTTACGAAACGCCCACGCTTGCCTTTTTTACGAAACGACCCAGCACGCTTTTTATCATGATTTTCTTGCGTTAATTTAGGATTATAAGTATTTTAATTTCCTATTAAAATTCACATAATTGATTTGTATTTTGTTATGCTTATAATATTACTTTTATGATTAATTATTACTATTTTTTCTTAATAAGAAATTTTTAAATAACAACAATTTTAAACAAAATATTACATATAAAGATTGATTATCTATTTATGAATAACATTACTGCTCTCATTGACAAAACAAAAATTTTCAATTCCAATTGTGTTTTTGCATTGGCTCGCACTTGTAAACTGGTTTGCACTCATGTTCCATATCTCGTTCATTTTTTTTTGGTTTTCTTATCATTCGATTCTATTTTACCATTTTTTTGTTGTCATTAACAAGTTTAGATGTATTTTAAATAAAAAATATTTACATTAATTTTGCTTTGCTTGCTTTCTTTTTTCGTAGAATTTGTGCCGAATGAATAATTATGAATAAAATGAGTGGGGCGGGATGGTCTCTTTTTTGTTATATGTCGGGGCACCTTGTCGCGAACGGGCAAAGTTGTACACGGTTGTGCGCTGTTTGGGCTGTGGAGGAGTCGGAGAAACTGGGATCAGTTGATGAGGAAATTATATAGGTCTAAAGCTGAATTAAGTTATTAAATGTGACCCATTTGTGTAAGGGGTATTAACTTCATTTATTCTTTTGAATAAATTTTATTTGCCAAACAATAAAAATTTTGCGTTTGTAAAGCATTATTTGTATTTTATTTTATAGTATTAGTTTGTTTATTTTATCTTTAATTTTATTGAATGACTTTTCTAGAAGAATTGGATTATTCGTGGTTATACATTGCATAAAATCTTTTAAAATATTGTTTTGTTTTATTATTCCTTAATTTTTGAGTACAAGTTAAATTTGTTGTCCCAAGCGTCTGTCTGGCATTTATTTGGTAGAAAGTTAAGGCCCCAGATGTTTATAAAAGATATTTAATTTATATTTTTTTTTAATATTTAGGCCTTAATAATTTTATTATAAATTAAGTTCCTTGTAAAGTGTCGGATAGTCTAATCTTGGCGTACGTTAATACTTCCGATTCAATGTGTGATTAGTAAAAAAATATTAATGTATCTTTTGTTATACAAAATCAAAAATATTTTATTAGAATTGTTTTGAAAACATTAATTTTTTATTGTTTATTAACGACAACAAAATTAAATAATTTTTTGACAATGTCTTTGCCATCTGACGCGTTTCTCCGTTCAATAATTCACGTTTGCATTTTTTGTTAAATTTGGTGCCGCATTGGCGGAGTATGCTTGTGCTATTGCGGGGAAAGTGAAAAGTGCTATTCTGGGGTGCCGTTGAGCACTTTGTGCCACGGGCGCATTGTGAGGGACAGGACCGGCACCAGCATGTTCGGCAATCTGTGCTCTACATATTAAGCAAGTATTTCTGGTGATGCATACAAAAAAGTTATGCGTGAACAAAGGTAAACCATTCGGCACCCAAATGCAATGTTGTAAAAAATCTTTGTGCCGATTTAAATCGGTTCGGATCAAAAATTTCTAAATAAGCTCATCTATCCAACGAACCCAAATTCATGGCTCTAACTATAATATGTCTGGAGGATATTTAGTTTTTTTGTACGTTGCTTATTGAGATCCTTGCTTTCAACTCTACTTCAAATGTTTTATGAAGAAAGTTATGAAATTGCAGCATTAAAGATCGGGTTTGTAAAGATTACATGTTTGTGAGCAATAAGCCAACAAGTAATTAGTTAATATTACCAAAAGTCATTTTTACATTTTTGTTCAAGCCCTAAGGGTCTCTGCCATACATTCAAACAAAAATTGGTTATCGGTATAAACTTGTTGTGCACTAATTCTTTTATGTAAAATTAAGAAATTGCAGGCAATTGTTGTGCGGATCTGCACATTCTGTTATGCAATTGATGGCCAACATCTCCTCTAAGCGGCCGATGATTATTGTTTTGGGGCCCCACCATTGCGACACGAATATTTTGAATATTTGTTTTGCAAATGATCGAAAAATCTTTGATCAGCTGTTGGCGGAATGTGCCGCTGGCCCACAACAGTAACCAGCTGGAGAGCACTACAGTACCTGTTGGTAATGTGAACGTTTAAATTCTAATTTATGGTCCAAGAATTAATATCGGAATTACTTCAATTATCACCTGTGTCCATAATCAGTGGATAGTAGATGTATAAAAGGGACTTTGTTTTTGGATCCTCGATGTTAGTACTAACGGAAATCTGTGAAGTTAAAATATTTCATTTGTTAACCAGAATTGCAATTAAGCGAGATTACCAAATACATGCTTACGACGAGCGCGTGACCAAAAAAAGTTGCCAATGCATAAAACAACAATTTCTTCTTAAAATCGTCCAAGTTGTTGCCGGTTTTGCTAATTTTTTTCACATGTAATTTGTAAGCAACGAATGTGTAAATGTTTAACAAAACGCATAAAACTAAAAAAATGACAGAGAAAACGGCAGAAATATAAACCAAATAATTGCCGTACTGATCCTAAAATGAAAATTTTAAGGGTTTCAGCCAAATTCGTAATTCTAAATATAAATGCTAAAAGCTCAAATAAAATATGGGAAATTGTTGAAAAAATACATCTCCCGCTTCGAACACGAAGAAACTGCGGTCAATCGGTGAATTTGGAGCATTCAATATAATAATTGTATGCATTTTGAACATCGGCCAAAGCATCAATGTTGGCACAAAATAAACAAAAATTGTTATAAACGGAAGAAATTTGCGCCATATCTTTAAATAGGCAATTATTTGTTATATAAATCCTTATAGTTTTAATTAATACAACGACCTTCTTGTGTTTTATTGGCATTATAATTGCGGTCAGTCGATTCAGCAGTATAAATGCCGTGACCAAATTATTTGCTTGGAATGTGTGCCCGGCAATAAAAAAGAACATTGCGAGCATCCAATTTTGGAACTTTGAATAAATTGGGTAAAGCACGGCACCGATTATCAACGGCAGCCGATTGCCGTAGAAAGAGTCCAATACGTACAGCAAATCCTGAAACATTTTTTGCCGAAAAATGATCAACATTATTGATCAAGCTATTCTAACTGATTCATTCCCACAATCAAATCGGAATTTGACACTATCATTTACCGGAATTGCCCGCATAACAAAAAGCGCATAGAATGAGTTGTGGAACTTTTTGTGCCGAACGATGGTGACAATTTCGGCAATATAAAGTGCTGTTGACGGAATGATTATACAAATTGTTAAGCAGATGATAGGAATTTGAACTGAGATGGTCCAATCGGCAAAGTCCATCATGAATCAATAGAGAAGACCAGAAGAAAATATTTGAAATTTTCTAAAATCTCATTTGACAATGTATTGACTTACTGACACTGACAATTTACTTTTTTCAGAAGAAAATATTTAAAATAAAAGCAACAAATATTTTTTCTAAAATATCATTTGACAAATTTTGTATTGACTTACTGACACTAACAATTTACTTTTTTTGATACCATTTTTGTTCTCTAATGTCGTCAATGATAGGTCACGTGTTAACTACATAGATCGTAGTTACGGTTTGTGCCAACTTTGTTCTCAACATGTAATTTTTATGCCACGAAAGTGTCAATTAGCAAACTACGGTGCGTAAGTAATTAATATTTATAAAAAATATCTAATACAAAAGAAATAATTGTAATTACACACCTGCTAATTTGCATGTGCCGTCGTTCAAAAAAGTAATTAGTTGAATCTTTGCGCATTTAATATTCTTTTTGGACCGAAATAACGGAGGAAAAGGTCCATAGCAGGGGATGGGCAAAATTTTGGATTTGGGAAGTATTTACGATGGTTCAAACAATTACAACGAATATTTAAATTTTGCAATTTTTTAAAACATTTTAGATGACAATTCACAAATTTTTCATTTTATTTTTTTGCTCAGCAAAATTGAGTGAATATTTAAAAAAATTATGCCTTTGTTCAAAGTTGAGTGATTCTAATTACTTTATTGTAAGGTAGCACGGGACCGGGACGGGATTTCCAGGGGTTTTCTTTGGTCACGAATTTTTAAAAAATAAAAAGTCCCTGTTCCGGTTATTTTGGTCCGGGAAGTCTCCGTATTTTTGGGGTTTCGGAATTTCGAATTTAATTTCCTATTTTGTCATCCCTGATCCATAGGTTATTCACAGTAATACCATAGAAAACGTGTAATTAATCAAAGCATTTTGATCGATTTTTATCTTTCTTTAAACTTGGGTTATTTGATGAAATTTTTTATTATTAATTATAATTTATAATTTAAATAAATATTAACTCCAGACGCATTTTATGAGCGCCATAAAAATAGCAATCAAAGTTGCGGCAAAATTGCGCCGTAACGGACTTGCCATCTGGGCGAAAGAGATTGATGAAAATTTTCAAACATGTGCAAAACTGAGTTTTTTCGACTCAAGAAAACTTGAAAACTAAAAAACAAGATTTTATGGGGTGCATTTTTGGGCAATAAATACAAACACTTTACAAAAAAATTCGAATTTTATTGCATTTTCTTTAGGAATTTTCAAAAAGTGTTGAAATAGGTACAATAAATATTCAGAAAGTTATTTATTTCAGCTAACCTTCTTAATTATATTCCTGTTGAAAAAACTTTTCTACATTCACTTAATAGTTTTAGCCAATCCTAATTTTTTTTACCATCGTCAACATAATTAATAAATTTTTGCATGCCCATATTCTTGTTTACTCGATATTTACATAATTTTAATTTTATTATTCCTAACAAGCAGAGAAGTATTAAATTTAAGATTAGATAAATTATATTGTTATATTGTTATCACTCGCCATAGTCGTTTCCCTGAACCATCTTATCTTGAAGCTGAGCTTCACACTTTTATTAAATAAGTTTACTTACAGAATTGTAAAATATTCAGTGTGCCACAAATTTAAGCTGTTTCAAAATCTTGTTTAGCGTAATCCTTTAATTTTTGTAACTTTTTTGATAAAAAAATATTTGTACTTGTTCTTAGTATATTTATAAGGACATTCTTTAAAAAATCAAATTTTTATTTAACAATTTTTTTCATTTCAAATATAATATATTATGTGAATTTTAAAAAAAACAATTTAAATTGTACTATTAGTTTTTATAGCAATTTTAATTTGCTAAATGATTGTTTTTTAATTATATTTCAAATGATGTTTGTCATTTAAAATTTTTTTATTTACGACCGACCCGCTCATTGGTCTGCATTCTCATTCCAACTCTGCGTTTTACGGCGCGATTTTTAATCTCTCGGTTATAATAGTTATTAGCCGTTGAGTGCTGCCTTATAAATTGTTTTTAATTAAATATAATTTGTTGTTTAAACTTTTTATTTTGTTCCAATTGGATGTTTTTTTTACATTTATTCATCACAGTTTATTGTTTCTAAAAATTTACGGACTGCCTTGCATTAAGTCACCTGAACCGTCCAGAATTAGTTCTGATAAAATTTTATTATATTAAAATTTAGTCTATTTATTTAATGTTATTATAATTTTATAAATTGGCATAAAATTAATTTTAAAGAGGCGCGGTAGAGTCCGCATTGTAGTAGAACCATTTTTTTTTATTTAACAACCAACTTAATTTTATCCAAATATTTAATATGTAATTTTTAATAATTTATATTTTTTGTTTTATGCATTTATCTTGATTTTTTTGTTTTTTTGTACTTTAATTTTAATACCAGATGAAAATATAAAGCAACCAATTATGAAAGTGTTAGATTTATTTTACTTTGATCTCATTTTTGCGCGGACTGTAAGACCGGCTCTTTGCTTCCTAACAACGCTTTGATCACCTTATAGAAAGATTGTTGCCGCTTAGCCACACTGGATTACGTTGGGCTAATCCTGCTGCTTGAACGCGGATAATCTCCTTATTAAATTTAAATAGCCGTGGCCTGACTCTTGCGTCCATTTGTAAACATTTTGGTATTCATTAACAAACTCTTCGAAATTATCAAAGGGGTCCATTTCGGGAGTTGGATATTTTTGCTCATATTTTTGTTCATTATGGGTAACCATTATGATTTCAACAGATGTTAGAAATTGAGTAGGAAAATATTATAATTGTATATTATTAGTTGTTTAAATACTCTTTAGTTATGTCAAACATGTGAAGGAATTTCGTTATTTTTTATAAAAGTTTAAAAATTTTTTTTTTGTATCCGACCCGCTCATTAGAAAATTTTACATTTGCTGCCTTCTCCTTCGAATTCCGCGTTTTACGGCGCGATTTTTAATCTCTCGGTTATAATAGTTATTAGCCGTTGATTGCTGCCTTATAAATTGTTTTTAATTAAATATATTTGGTGCTTAAAATTCTTTATTTTGTTCCAATTGGATGTTTAGTTTTTTACATTTATTCATTACAGTTTATTGTTTCTCAAATTTAAGGACACATGTGAAGGAATTGTGGTCGTTTGGCCGTCGTCGTTTAAGCCGATAATTCCATTTTACTGCGCGGCTGGCGGGAAGGGAGAAGATCAATGTGTGTTTTTTCACGTATATTTCGAAAATTCGCTTTGTATCGTGAAAATTGATGATTGATTTTTGTGATTACACATTTTCTTCTGTGGTTGTTATTATTTTTATTGCACCTGATTGTTTTATTTAAATATACAAATTATTAGAAAATTTAAACAAAAATATTTGAATTTTATTTGAAGTAAAAGTATTTATTTTAATAAACGCTAACTTGAAAAAGATTTTTATCGTTTAATTTATATCGTTTGATACTGCTTTTGGGTTCTCATACGCCCATCAGTGACAATAGTTTGGAACATCCCAATGGAAATATGTCGTTTTAAAAAAACATGTATTGCATCTAATTTTTTTTAAGATACACCACAAGTGGGATTTTGCAAAATACTTAATTTTTAGTAAAAACAGTTTAAAGAAGCAATTCATTTGTAAAACTTCTTACACAAAAATAAAATTTTTGGTAATTTTAATCATTATTTTTTATTAAACATAGAAAATATTTACTTGATAGTAATTTGACTTTGTTTTTATAATTTTTATTTTATTTTTGCGTTGTTTTTCATGTAATTTTATTGTAGTAAAACATTGAGTGTGAATCGAAGGGCTCCATAGTCTTTAGTCCGCAGCCTGCGCACAAGTTGTCATTGGACATTTACGCCCGCATACTCAACTTTGTAAATGATAAATAAGAATAAATGATTTCCCTGTAACCCTTATTTGTTAGTGATTTTTACGTTATCGTATTTTATCTTTAGCTTTCAATATAAGCAAAGGCATTTATTCAAAAATCTTAACATTTGAATTGCTTTTTTATTACGATTATTTTGGCTCTTTGTTTAGGACGAGACCAAGTTTTTTGATTGCGTTGTTATAAGATGAAGAATTATAAATTTATATTAGGCTTGAAAAGTCTAAAATAGGCTTCTAAATACGTCAGATGATCAAAATATGTGGGGATTTTGTAAAAAGAATGTTTTCTTATTTTGTTGATTATTTTTAGTTTTGGAATTTTTATTTAATAAAAATATTTTTCTTAGCATTCAGCTCATAAATTTATGACATATTTTCACCAGGGCGTTTCGTTGTGAATTCAACCTGTTACCTCATAGACGCCTTGAGCGACGTATTGGTGGATATTCGCATTATTTGGACAAATGAAAAAGCAATTTAAATTTTACTATTAGTTTTTGTATCAAAATTATTTTTTGAATAAACAATTATTTTTTAATTATATTTCAAATGATGTTTGTCATTTAAATTTGTTTTTATTTGCGTCCGACCCGGTCATTAGAAAATTTTAAATTTGCTGTCTTCTCCTTTGAACTCCGCGTTACGTCGCAATTTTAGCCGTTGATTGATTGCTGCCTTTTAAATTGTTTTAATTAAATTTTATTTGGTATTTAAACTTTTTTATTTTGTTCCAATTTGATGTTTGTTTTTTACATTTATTCATCACAGTTTAACGGACTGCGGCGATTCTGGTGCTGTCCACTAATTAAATTGTTTTATTATTCGGAAATGGAAAACATTTTTAACCATTAAAATTTTAAAAATTTTTGTATTTATATTATATTAAAAATTGAAACTTAAATTTGAGCAAAAGTCTCAGTCAGCTGATCTGTGGGGGTTCGAATCTCGCATAAATTTAATTTGAAAAAAAAATATTCAAATAACACGAGGAGTTAAAATTTGATTTAAAACAAAAAATTATTAGTTCGAATTATACTAGTAAAATTTGAAATCCTCTTTTTTCTAAGAAAAAAATATAGAGACAATAAAGAAAAACGGAATTTTTAAATTTTACTAATAAAATTTGATTCTTACTGAAGTTTAAAAATAATTTTCTATTCATAACTCCTCGTATTAGTAAGTATATTTTCAAATTTTATTAGGAAAATTCGAATAATCCTACAACTTTTTAATGTGGTCCAAAATCCAACGGTCCAATTTTTGTCTGGCAGCCGAACGGGGGGGGGGGGCAAATGCTTTCGATTAAACAAAAAAAATTTGTTTTCAGTTTTTCCCCTCCGAAGAATTCCTTCAAGCAGTATTAGCATCACAACAACGACCACTCCATCAAGCAGTACCAGCATCACAACAACGACCACAAACGGCATCAGCATCACATAGCGGTGGTGGT
>MEIZ01000058.1:81974-111294 GCA_001723225.1 Globodera ellingtonae
CCCGGCCGCGCGCCGCTGTGGGGGCCGTTCTCGGTTGGATGGACCCGGTCGGGGGTCAAGCACGGGCTCGTTGGAGCGCCGACGATAGGGGTGCTAATTGCATTTTTTTAAATTAGACTATTACCAAATAAAATCCAATTTTATCTTCAAAAAAACATAACATCATTACCAATTGACTAATAGGTCATATCTATTTAAACATATATCAAAGAGCCAAAACTTTATACGTTTCTGTTTTCTCGGCGCCCAATATTGTCCAAATTTGTTGTGGAACTTCCTCCCCCCTCCTGGACAGTTGTGGGCGGTGGTTGGTTTTCCGAATTCTCAAATAAAAAATTTCCAAAAAAATTTTGACTTTTCCACCTCAACAGTAACAATTTCCTGCTGAACAACTGGCGACTGCAAATGCGAATTGCTAAGCTGAAGCTCTGCCAAAACTGGTCGCGTGTTTTGGACCTGATTTGCATTTGGCTCCAAAGGGGGTTGTRAAGGTGGCAGCAACTGCACAAAAATTTTGTAAACAATGCAACGGTTGAACATGCCTGCGCGACTGGGTTGGGCACAATGGATGAGTTCAAGGCGTCCATGCCAATGCGAAACCAGCAGTTCGTTTTGGCGCGGGTGCGCAGCGCCTTGCAGCCGTTGAAAGTGTATGTTGAGCCGATCTCCAGGGCTGCCAAGCTTTGGGCCGGCGCTCGCCAAGCGGAAGCTTCCACGCTGTGTCCATCTCCGTTGATGAGACGAACGTTGGTTACTGCAAACACCCCATTCGGAGTGTTTTGCTGTTCCCTGTAGTCCACCGCCTGAACTGTTAGACGCACAGGCGGCAGAAGCTGGTTCAGGGCGGTTGCTGCGGCGTTGATGAAACTGATTGTGTGTGTTCCATCCGCGCAGACGATTGGCATTGCCATTTGCTGAAGAGGCGACTCAAATTGGACAACAACAACAACAACTAGTTTTGCTACTTGTGCAACAAAACAACTACAACCCTGGTAGAACAACAACAACAACTAGTATTGCTACTTGTGCAACAAAAACAACTACAACAATTGCAGAACAACAACAAAACAACTATTGATACTTGTGCAACAACTACAACACTGGCAGGAAAGTGCAATTTAATACTTTTTTTTTTTTTGTGCAACAATAGCCACAACACTAATTCGTAGAGAAATTAATAATAAAATGAAAAACAAATGTCCGAATGTAATGATTATCAATTTGAATACATACACAGCAGATATTATATTTAATATGTAAATAAATTTTTTAAATTAAATATGTAAATAAAATTTTTAATAATGACAAAAAAATTTTATTGAAAATTTTGTCTACCACATGTTGTTGTTCGGCGGGCAGTGGTTGCATGGGCTAAAAATTGTTTTGCAATTTTAGAATATATGTAGGTCGTGTTTTTTTTTTTTAAAGCAGACAATTAGAAACTTTAGAAGAACCACCTTTTTTTTTTATTTCACTCTTAAAAAGCTATGGTTAACATGTATGATTGAATTCGCATAAAATTTTACTGCAGAATGTGTTGTTTATTAAAAATTTTATCATTGTTGAAAATCCTCATTTTGCAATTACGTGGGCCGGATCCACGGCCATCTGATCTCCATGTACATCCTGTCCGGCTTGCCCGACTTCAAGCCGCTGCCCAACGTTCTTAAAATTTGCAACAAAAATTCCAAAAAATGCCATTTAAAAAAATAAAACTTACTTGACCACGTTGACCTCCATGTGCCACCAGGGCTCCATGAGCCATTTGTACGCCATGTGCCAACTGACCACCACCACCCTGACCGGCTTGGCCGACATCAAACGGTTGTCCAAAAATCTTAAACAAAAATTTCAAAAAAGGCAATTTTAAAAAATTTAAAACTTACGTGACCACGTTGTCCTCCATGTACGCCATGTGTCAACTGACCACGACCACCACCCTGACCGGTTTGGCCAACATCAAACGCTTGTCCAAAGATCTTAAACAAAATTTCAAAAAATATTCATTTAAAAAAATTTAAAACTTACGTGACCACGTTGTCCTCCGTGTACGGCATGTGTCATCTGACCGCCGCCAACCTGACCGGCTTGGCCAACATCAAACGCTTGTCCAAAAAACTAAAACAAAATTTCAAAAAATGCCATTTAAAAAAATTTAAAACTTACTTGACCATGTTGTCCTCCATGTACGCCGTGTGCCATCTGACCGCCGCCAACCTGACCGGCTTGGCCAACATCAAACTGTTGTCCTCCATGTACCCCATGTGTCATCTGACCACCACCACCCTGACCGGCTTGGCCAACATCAAACGCTTGTCCAAAAAGCTTAAACAAAATTTCTAAAAATATTCATTTTAAAAAAATTTAAAACTTACTTGACCACGTTGTCCTCCATGTACGCCATGTGCCATCTGACCACCACCACCACCACCCTGACCGGCTGGCCCGACTTCAAACGGTTGTCCAAAAATCTTAAACAAAAAATTCCATTTAAAAAAATTTAATTTGTAACAAAATTTCAAAAAATGCCATTTAAAAAAATTTAAAACTTACGTGACCACGTTGTCCTCCATGTACGCCACGTGCCAACTGACCACCACCACCACCCTGACCGGCTTGGCCAAAATCAAACTGCTGTCCAAAGATCTTAAACAAAATTTCAAAAAATGCCATTTAAAAAATTTAAAACTTACGTGACCACGTTGTCCTCCATGTACGCCATGTGCCAACTGACTACAACCACCACCCTGACCGGCTTGGCCAAAATCAAACGCTTGTCCAAAGATCTTAAACAAAATTTCAAAAAAAAATGCCATTAAAAAAAATTTAAAACTTACTTGACCATGTTGTCCTCCATGTACGCCATGTGCCATCTGACCACCGCCAACCTGGCCGGTTTGGCCAAAATCAAACTGTTGTCCAAAGATCTTAAACAAAATTTCAAAAAAATGCCATTTAAAAATTTAAAACTCACTTGACCATGTTGTCCTCCATGTACGCCGTGTGCCATCTGACCACCGCCAACCTGACCGGTTTGGCCGACATCAAATGGTTGTCCAAAAAACTAAAACAAAAGGTCAAAAAAAATATTCATTTGAAAAAATTTAAAACTTACGTGACCATGTTGTCCTCCATGTACGCCGTGTGCCATCTGACCGCCGCCACCACCCTGACCGGCTTGGCCAACATCAAACTGTTGTCCAAACATCTTAAACAAAAATTCAAAAATGCCATTTTTTTTTTTAAAAATGCAAAATTTGAACCTACTTGCCCATGGTGAACATATGGACGTTGTACACCGCCAAATCCCCATTGACCGTATAGGCCGGTTCCGCCGAACGCGATTTGATCCGGGGGAATAAAGTTCTAAAATTTGGCAATGTTTACAAAAGCCATTTTTTTTTAATGCCAAGTTTGAACTTACTTGACCGTGTTGAACATGTGGACGCGGAACACCGTCAAATCCCCGCTGGCCGTCTGCCCCCGATCCGGGTTGTCCAGGCTGTTCAAAGTTCTAAAGTTTTGCAAAAAATTCAAAAACTTTTTTAAAAAAATTAAAACATACTTTCAGACAATTTAAAAAATTTATAATGTTTAAAAATTTAAATGACTTGCTTGGCATTTAATGCCATTTAAAAAATATAAACTTACATGTCCTGGCGGCACTTCCGCAGGTTGAACGCCTTCACCATGTCCGCGGGGAATCGGCCATGTCCCCGGTCGTCGTCCTCCAGTTTCCTCCAATTGCTGCTGCTGCTGGTGGTGTTGTTGGTGCTCCTGCTGCTGCTGGTGGTGTTGTTGCTGTTGTTGTTGCTGATGCTGCTGGTGTTGCTGTTCCTGTTGCTGCTGTTGCTGGTTGTCCATTTCCTGTGGCAAAAAAATAGATTGGGAAACGGATTTGGGGGGGGGGGGGATTGGTCCCAAATACTCTTCTAAATCTCTCGATATTTTAAGCAAAAGCCTCCAAACAAATAGAAATCTCTGCTACCAAAAAATTGAGCCGGAATTTTTGACTAAAATTGTTCTCAAAAAACAAAAATGAAACCTTGGCTGATCATTGCCGATGCCGCTTTCCCACGCTCACGCGAGAGCCGCCCAAACTCGGCCATTGAGGCGATTCACCTCCTGCTCTTCCGCCCCCCCCTCCCTCTGCTACTCTCTCTCCCTAAAAAATAATAATATCAAAAACATTAAAATAAATGAAAAAATAATAATTCAAAAACATTAAAATAAATTATAAATACATTTGATTATTTCGCAAAATATTCAATTCACATGAATTAATTTATTATTTAAATGTTACAAATTTAAATTTGTTCCTTTTCACACCAAAAATTGGGACGTCTCAGCTCTGGGAGAGAGTGGGGAAGCTCTAACCGTCTGACCACCCCATCCCCCCCCCCTTTTCTTTCGGTTAAAAATCGATAATTAATGTGTGCTATTAATGTAGTATTTTGTGTCGTTTTGATATTTAAAAAAAATTTATTTTTTTAATAAATTTTCAATGTATTATCTTCATTTTAAATCATAGTCATCCGACAAGCGGTTACGGTTTAAAAACTCACAACCTCGATGAATATGGACACAGTTCTTTTTGTTATTTTTAACTATTATTTAATTTATTATTAATCAAAAGCAAAAATTTGAAAAATAAGTTGTTAATGGCGTAAAGTGTGCGTTACGAATGACACCTTTGTTAGACAAAGCAAATGAATAGCGAGCGATGCATTTTTGGTTAATTTTCCTATAGCAAGCAGCGCGTACTGAAGGCTTCATTTTTACTTTTTTGTTATTTTACTTAATGTTTAAAATTAAAGTCTTATGGTCAAATCACACAAAAATATAAAATTTATACGGGCGGATGACTGATATGACCCTAATATCCGCGGATATCCTACGATTTTCTTACCACGCGATCAAAAAAAACTTGCTTTAAAAAATGATTTTTTCGAATTTTGGAGCAATTTTAGATTTGGCCAAGGGGTCCCCCCCCCCCTATGGTTTTTGGTCAACTTTGAGGGGCCATACTTTCTTCATAGCAGAGAGCGACTCAACATTTTTGCAGTAATCAGCTCGACAAGGGGAATAATAAAATACTATTAAGGTTTTAAATACAAACATTTACTATATTAATTCGCCTCGTTCTTTAACAATATAAATTAGAATTATTTCATGGATTTTTGTGTGAATTATTTGGTTACATAATCCTACTTTTCCATTTTTTATCTTTTAATTGGGTAAACGACCGTCTTTTCATTTACAATTCAGAATGTCTGCTGTCGATTCTAATATAAGAAACATTAATTAGTTCCATCAAATTTGTTTAATATTTCTTTTTATCTTTTTATTTTTAATCGCAGCAATACTATAAAGTTGGTATTAGTTTACGAGTTATTTGTTCAACTATTTTTTGATATTTAGGTTTTTAAAAATTATTGTTTCGTAGAAATAAATATCATTTGAACATCAGTTTTTAATTAAAAAATTTATGTATTTTCAAAGTTTTGCTTATTTAATCATAATTGTATAAGCAATTATCAATTGTTAATTAATTTTTATGTGTTGTGCAGCCATTATGAAGAATGTTGGGTTTGTTTCGTTAGCGAGTGAGTAATAACTCGTAATTTGTTTAAATGATTTTAAAATTTTATTTTTTATTACAAAAATTATGATCTGAGGGTCTGGCTCATTTTATAATATCATTCAACTTTATATGAGCTGAGTTCCGTAATTTTCAAAAAATTCAATCGATTCAAAATTGGTTCTTGCCGCAGCTTAAAGGGTACCAGTCTATTCTTTACTTTTTCCAAAAATTTTTGCGTGGGATTTGGGTATGCTTTAGAAAATGACGCTTTTTTAATTTTCAAAAAATGATGCCAACTTTGAATAAATTCATCGTTGCTAGCGAAATAAAACCTTCAAATTCCAGGGTTAAGAAACATTAAGAAAAGACAGAAAAACAGTTTTTTTATGCAAAGTGCGTTTTGGTTCTTTTGGATTGGACGCCAACTATTCGATGAAATGAATGGATGAATGGGTGAGGTTGTGCAAAGAAAGGCAGTGCCCAGTTCTAATCGAAGGATAAGAAAGATACATGGGGAGAGCAGAGAAATAGAGAGAAGAAAGCAAAATAAGGTTGTGGGCAGAGAAAGAGAGTAATGAAAGAAATGTTGTTGGCAGAGAAGGAAGGCAGAGAGAGAGAAAAAAGAAAAGAAAGAAATGATGTTGGCAGAGAAGGAAGGCAGAGAGAGAGAAAAAAGAAAAGAAAGAAATGATGTTGGCAGAGAAGGAAGGCAGAGAGAGAGAGAAAAGAAAGCAAAAGTATGAGAAGAGAAAGAGCGAGAGTAAGCAAAGGTGAGAGCAAAGAAATATGCATTCATTTTCAAAAACTTCACTCATTCAAAAACCGCTCTAAATTGCCAATTTTTATTTTTATTGACGAGTTCGTTAGGAATTAAAAAAAAGTAATACCTAAATTCATTTTAAAGACATTTTCGTTTTATATAAAAGTAAAATTTTCAACAATTTTTAAAAATTAATTTAAAATTTTAAAGATTGGGCCTTGACTCGACTATTTTTATTTTTATCTTTAACCTTTTAAGTCTTTATTCTTTTGCTTTTTACATTAGGTTTTATGAAGATTATCTCAAAAGTAAATGTTGACATAAATTTTCTGAAAGACATATTTTTATTAATTTTCAAATTAGCTGCTTTACTTATATTTATGTTTCCTTCCGACAAATTCAAATGCTGAAATGCTCCTCAACAATGCTACTTACCAAATCGAGTATTTTATAATTATTTGTATTATTTTTTAATTCTAATTCATTTTCAGTAAAATATATTGTGTAATTTTAATCATTTATGTCACTTTTCAAAACATTTATTATTAAATAAAACGATCGCTTCAATATTATTTAGGAATTATTCTTATTGAGAGTTTTTTTATATATACTCTTGAAACTTTTTAATATTTTTTAAATTTCAGACTAAGATGAAGACGCATTTATGATCACAAACAGGTTGTATGTTTTTTCCATTTGATCATGTCACTGGTCATTGAGTCTTTAACAGCTTTTATTTTATATATCTTTATAAATTTAATTAAAATAATCTTATTAGAGTCTATAATAAATTCAAAATCACCCTTTCTTGCTTCCTATGGTTGCGCGAGAAAACTTCATCGAACACATCTTTAAGTTTCTTTTATCTGTCGATTCATAAGAGATAAAATATATAAACTTATAATTATTTAGAGCTGTTAATGTTTTATGGCGTTGAATCTTCTTTGCGCCACTTGGTTGCATTATTATTGTTTTCAAATTTAAGTCTTATAAGTTATAATAATTAATTATCGTGCAAAAAAGAAATATTTTTACATTTTCATTCATAACTAATAGCTTGTTGGTTTTTTATAGAAGCTTATAAATTGTTTGACATCAAAATTCTTTGATTTTATTAAAGAGTATGAATTAACATTTTATTTTATGATCTTGAATATGACGCTCTAGTTTTTTTTTTTTGCTGTTGTTTGTTTAACGAGTGCGCGACAACACTAAATAGGATTAATCGGTTTTAATGGGGGTGGGAAGTAAAATTGTGCCACCACAGATGTTGAAGGGTTTTAATTTATTTATGTTCATATATACAACCAGCCATTCTCATAAATTATATATAGAAAGTTAAAATTGTAATCATTTATTGCAATTTTTAATAAGCATATCACGTTCTAGTTGGGTTTATTTTAAGTATATTATAAATTTGACTTGGTCTACTGCGAATTATTGAATGATTGTGTTAAATATTTTGGTAATTTTACCATAACAATTTGAATCTCGTAGAGTTCCGCTTAATTCTGCACAATTGTGCAAACTCGCTGTTGGCTACAGATTCAATTATTGCTACCAAATAATAATTGGCAAGAAGCCCGCCGGTTAGTCCATTTAATTAGTTCTAAAGCAGAATCCACGTATGTAAAGCATTTTATTTGTAATATTACTTTGTTTATTTTATCTTTAATTTTATTGAATGATTTTCTAGAATAATTGCGCGATTTAACAAAGAAGCATTCTCATCATATGTACTCACATTATGAAATTGTATGTTTTTACTTCTAGCAGCTTACGAATGAATTTTAATTTAATTTTGAATGATTTTATTAGTTAGTTTAGTGTTTGACTAGTTGTTATTTTATATGGAATTGAAGTCGTCAGATCATATCAGCAGTAACAATATGGTATTTAATGCAGCTAACTTTTTGTTTATTATTTGAACAAACTTTAACGGCAAAAATCTTTGAAATTAGCTCACCTCATTACATGGAAGGCTTGCGTTTAGGTTATCAAAATTAATTTTTTGGTGCTTAAAAAACGTTAATTCAAATGTATTTTTTAATAATGTTATAAAGTTATTTCGTTAAAAGTCGGCTTATAATCCGTATTTTTTTGCTTTTTATAGGGAATTAAATTTGTATTATATTCAGGTCGTACCATTTCAATTGACATTAGGTTTGTCGTGAGAACGCTGTTATCAGTGCTTTTGGGTACTTGAACTCGATTAGGCACTTTCGAAGTCTGTGTGGTTTGAGGTTTAAAAATATTTTTGGCATAACTAGCTAAATTATTCTGTAGATTTTAATTTAAGTCTGATATATAAACTCGATTAAAAATTCGTTGATTGGTAAAGTATTTATCCAATGTCTTGAGTTTGTAAAGTTTAAAAATTGTCAAGGTTCAAGTTGCTTTTAACAACATATTTAGCTAAAATTAATAATAAACATTGGTGTCGAATATGTGAAACTGGTGTGATGTTGAAACAATATTTGAACTTAAAACTTTGAGCAATATATTTTATAATTGTTAAAATATATTTTTAATTTAGTAAATTAAATTTTAAATTTTAGAAAGTGAATTATTTTGCAGTCGGTATTTAAATATAACATAAGTTAGGAAATTAATTCGGTTGTGGACAAGGTCGGACAACTTGATAGGCATGCGATTGTAACTGTCGCGAAAAGATCGTATTTCATTCAACGGATGACAAAAGTGCACGTTTAATAGATGTCTTACAATATACAAATAATTTAATTTTATATTCATATTTTACTGGTTTTATTCATTACATTATTCTTTACATGCAATGCTGGTTTCTCTTAGGTTTGAATTTTTTTATTAATAAAATTTAAGTGGGCTTAGATTATTTTTTTGTGTTTTATATTTATAGTTAAAAATTTTGTTAGAAATTATTTATTTTGTACTTTTTCTTAGTAGACGTTGAACCTTTTTATTGGTATTCAAAATCCTATAAGCAGGCATAAAAGTGTCAGAAATCCTCATAGTTTTTCTTTTCTCTTTTTAAATAATATTGGTTTAAATTAAATTAAAATTGTATTGAGCCCTGCATTAAAACGAGTACGCGACATAACACTAATAGATTTCATCGTTTTGTTTTGTAAGTGCGCACCAGCAATGGTTATTTATGAAATTGTTTTATTTAATTTTATAAATCGAATTTATATAATTTTATTTTGTACAATAATTTAAATATTTCTTAAGATGAATGAGCTACATTTTTATAATTAAAGTTTGTTTTAAAAAAGATAAAATTCAAAGATAGATTCTCCTCGAGATTTTTCGCCGAGTTTAGTGTTTCTGAACAAATTTCGATGGTTAATTTTTTTAATTATTGCCTTTATCATTTACGTTAAATTTAGCATTTACTAATAAAAAGGAGTGACGACGATTTTAACGAGTTAGTACATCAGCGGTATTATACTCAAAAAAGTCACATTTTTACAATTGGCGAAAAATTGGCAGTCGTCAAGTTCATCAAACCCTACTCAATTAATGAAACAAGTCGAAAGAAATACATTGAGTAACCCACTCTCCATTTGAAACTCCTCTCTAATTGTAACTCCCCCTCAAGGGGGGTTTGAACATTAGTAGCCCATGGGTTACTAATAGAGAAAATTCGGTAACTGCAAAACTTTTGTATAACATATTCATAATTAGGGGCCATCTTTTTTTTTGGCAGGAAAAATGTCGTCAGGGGACCGGAACTAGTACCAAAATGGCCAATTGTTAGCAATTTTTCTATTTTTATAAAAACTAATAATTATACTTTAGATATATTTTAGTTTATTATAGTTTGCGATAGGATCCATTAAGCAGCAATGATTTACATAGTTATCATTCTGTCCATTTATTTCTGATAAACTTCAATACTGAATTCGAACATAATTGTTTTATAAATTTATTTTAAATGAATTGTTTTGTATTTGTAATTGTTTTATTTATTTTTATTATTTGAAGTTAAATATTATTTTTTTCATAGATTTTATTCGCAGTATGCTACAGTTGAGGTTGAGTATGTCCATGCCAAGTGACGATCGAATTAAATAGGTTTTTGTTGTTGCCAATTTTCTATTTCATTTAGTTTTGTATAACACTATTTGGAAGTGTTTACTGAGATCATTCATAGTTTGCATTTATTTGTTTCTAAAAATTTTATAAATCTAGCCATTTATAGAAGTTGCATTAAACCAAATGGTTGAAAACCATCGACGTAGTCTACATCAAATGAGCAGGTTTCCATAAGCGGAGTCCATTCTTGAATTATCCGATAGAAGAAAAGTATTAAAAATATAATAAATATACTTCCGCAAACTCAGCCATCGCAATCTTTATATTTTCGTTTGCATAAAAAGCCAATAGATATTGACAATTCTCAATATATTCAATGTTTTATGTTAAATCTTGGATTTAAAAAGGGGTAGAGCATTTAGAATAGTCATATTCCATTAATGATTTATTTTTAAAATTAGATTTAATATTATTTTTTCTATTAATTATGCTATCCTTTTACATAATAAGTTGGGTAAAAGCAAATTTCTTCGGTCTCCTAATTACAATGTTTTTTTCTAACGAAATTATGGCAGGCGAAATTACAAATATTCATATATCTATTGAAAATTGTTGATCAGCGATATGGAAACGCTTTTAATAGCTTTTAAGAACATTATTGTTTTAATGTTTTTGCGACTCTTTTAATCTTTTCCCCCAAAGCTTTGGGTGGCCCTGCGCGCACACATCGGTCCAAAAGTTTATTCCCGGTAAATGGTACATGTAATGGCATATCTTAAGCCGTAAAAGCCAAATTTGTAGTATAGAAATAAATGTAATTGTAATATACTCACAATTGAAATTTTTACATGGGTTGCATTTTGGTTAGAGAAATTACACAATGCACCCTATTTACTTTTTTTGTTTCTTTTGTTGTACCGATTGCAATATGTGGAATTTCTTTTACATTTTTCTTGTCGTTTTTAATCATTTGATTTTGTTTTTACATTCTCTTTTTAATATTTTTTTAGTTTTTTGTTGCAACTCATTTTTAGAATTTAATTAAGCTTTTGTTTTCCACTTGTTTTTGTATTCTTTTATTAAGATTTTTTTAATAAGTGGTTCGAAGAAAAATAGACAAATTCCCAAGGTTTATAATTTGTTAGTTTCAATTTTTGTTGATGAACATTGAAGATTCTTGGATCGATGTTGATGAATCAAAAGTTTTATTATAAAACTTTAATAATATCAGTTTTCTTTTGATGCTGATTGTTTATGCATTGTTTGTTTGTTATTTCCGCTCGCTGATTTGTTCCCGATGTTAGCCATATATTGTGCGAGTTTAAAACGGAATACTTTCATTAAACTTTTTTGAATGAAAAAATTAGAAAACCAATTTGTTTTTTTATAATATTATTTCATTGGTGTCGGAGTTCCATCTTTTAATTTAGATAATTTATCATTTAAAAAAAAGAATATCACAAATTACATTGATGATAATTATTTCATGTTTTTAAAATTGCCTTTAAAAATGAAGAGTGATTGGCATAATGTTTGGGATTCTTATAATTAGCTTTTGCAATTAAAAAGGCTGTATTTGTTTTTGTTTAATAATCGCGACTAAGTGTTATTTTAAATTGTAAATTATTAACCAAAAGTTCGGTTACCTGTTATTGGTTAAGTTAACCAATTCGGTTACCGTTTCATTTTCTCTTTATTTTATTTAAACAGAAGTAGAGAATTGTTACATGTTTGTTTTATAAAAAACCTGTATTAGTTTTTTCTTTTTTTTTTTGCTTCTCATTGCAGTCGAATGCACAGTGATAGCTTTTTAAAGCATAATGTGTCTTTAAACAAGATTTTATGAAAATAATTATGCATTGGCTACTTTATATGTAAAAATTTTGTTATATATTAGTGTCGTCCACTTTTAAGAATTTTATTAGGGCATGTAATAAGTTTTGCAATCATTATTTTATATTTCCTTTACATTCTTTGCTTTCACTGGATTATAATAAAATATCTCATTGTAAAAAGTGATGATTTCTTTTTTTTAACATTATTTTATTATTGCATTCATTTTGCACTTGTTATAAACTAAAATAGAGAAATTATTATTTAATTTCAAATTATTTGTTAAAATGACAAATTTTGTTTTTCTGGAAATTTTAATGGAATTGTTTGAATTTACAGCTGCTTTAGCATTTGTTTTTTCATTTTAACTTATTGAAAAGATATAAAAGCAAAATTTTGCAAGCTCATACGATTTTTAAATATAAAAATTAAAATAATTGTTTGACTTTTCAAATTTGTTTTTCTGGAAATAATTATTTTTATAAAATCTTGCGATTAACACGAAGGGTTTAGTGCGTTGCTTTTGCGCTGTTTTTTCAAACATTTCCTGTTTTGATCAATCTTTTTGGTGTTCATGCTCATTAAAAATTTTTGGCTTTTTTTTTTTGTTTTTCATTGTTTAGCTTATCTGAGATTTATTTGCACGTATTAAGTCATTACATATCCATCCGTATTCACAATTTAAGAAATATTAAAAAAATGTTTTTTGATGAAATAGATTAGTAGACATTTTGTTTTATTTTTCGTACCTCATTTTTACAGCAGTACTGTGATTCGTAATTATATTTATTATCAGTATTTATTTGTTTATTATGCAGTTTTAGCTAACTTACTCCGCTCTTTCGCGTAACCGCTGTTCGCTCTTTCGCTTTTTAAACTAATTAATTTAATTATCATCTACAAAGGTACACTCCCTCGACTTTAATCATGGGACTCGAAGTCATTGAGGGCAGAGTTAAAGCCAATGACGAAGTTTATTAAGGAATTTATTTTATTTTATTTAATATTTTAAGAAAACAGTTGTGATTTTACTTTGAGATTATACAAATTAATATGTGATAATTTTACTGTCGCTATTTTTATTTTCCGTCCTGCATTTTACACATCTCGTAAATTTGGTTAATGATTATCGCTTTATTGCCCGCCTTTTCTTTTGAGTTCACGGCTTAGTATTAGTATAGATATTAATATGTTTTGAAATTCTTTTTTTAGTATTTATACCCTAATTTAATTGATACTTTAGTATTTTGCCGCCAAAAATCAGTATACTTAATTTCACGAAAAAAAAATTATTTAAAATTTATTTACATTTTAATTATAAAATTAAGAGAGCAAGAATAAATGTGGTAAATAATGAAAGGAGCAGTTTTTTAATAGATATTAATGAATAATTTTATTTGGGTATTCATTTTGGAAGATTAAGCATCTGAAGAGCCGGCAATCGGTCGATCCGGTACAAACGCACCGGATCAAGCCAATCTCAAGTTGTCCAGTGCTTCAGCCAACGCTCTAGCTCCCTTGGGTTGCAAATAATATATGTTTTTTATTTTCAATCCATCGTTTGGCATCAATTTTTGTCAGCTCTTCAGGGTTTAAATATTTATGTACAATTGCATAAATTTTTACATTTTTATTTTTGGTATTTAAATGCTATATTAGAAGATATTCAATTATTGTATTTGATTCTTTCCAAACAACAAACAGTAATTGGGATTCAATCGAATTTTGCATCAACTCGTATTTTTTAAAATATTTACGAAAGGATTATTTTTATATTTAATTATTTCTTTTAGTTTTTTAGATCCTTTTTTGTTTTTTTTTGTGTTTACAGTTTTTGTAAATTTTTTGTTAGGATTAATTAGTTTTTTGGTTCATTTTTTACTCGTTTTGAGTCTTTCTATACTTCAAACTTCTGGTGTTGTAAAAAGGATTAAGCGTTGATATTCATTGATTTTTTGTGATGATAATGCACATTTTTAAATTTTTTTTTATTTCCGCTTGATTTCAATCTATTTATATATTATGGTCTAACTTGCTTGATTGTTTCTTAACAATTTTGAATCAGTACATGTTCTGACTCTATCTATTATTGATAAATTTATTTTAAATATTTTTTATGTTAAAAAGAAATTAGCTAATGGCTTTATTAATAATTTAAAAGTATTCATCAACTGCGACCGGCGCGACCATTTCCGTCTTCAAAGGGGTGGATCTTTACGAAACCTCAAATTTAATAAAAATGTTTTTAAACTGCATATTTTAAAATATGTCTTCAATCTGTCTGGCCATTATATATTTTTATGTATAAAACAATAATAGAATTTTTTTTTTTGTTTGAAGTAATATAATGTCAAAATAACATTTTTTATAAATCTAATATCGGTTTCTTAATTAGCATCATGCTTACTTATATCATTTAAAAAAATTTTTTTTATAATGCTAAACTTTGGGTTTTATAATAAAATTTCTTAATCATCTATAGAGCTGGTACCATTCATTGCAATGTTTAAAATTGAGATATAATTTATAACACATTCTGATTCCTATATTTTAATGCTATTTGATAGTGTATTAAATATGTCACAAATATATTTTATACTAACGAGAAATAATTTGTGTTTTATTTAGGCACTATTTCGGATATTTTTCAGTTTTGTTGGTGGTCTTATTGATACATTCAGATGAATTCTTCGTTTATTACGATTAATTCAAAAGTTTTGAAAGTTATTTAATGTTTGAATTTTATTTTACATAAACTAATATATTTTATGTATAATTTTAAGGTACACAATAGTATGATTAATTTATAGATTTTTCTTTAAATTTTTTTAGTTGAAAATCAGCCGCACATTAAATCACAAATAGAAAATTTTATGTAATTTTTTATTTGGTCACCAGTTTATCTCTTTTAATCATTTTACATAAAAATTTTTAACAATATGTTCGGGACACATATAACTGGTTTTGTGTATGCTGAAGGTCGTACACTCTTTTAATAGTTCATATTGTTCTAAATACATTAAATAAGCACGATTGTAGGCTAAGTGTGTATCACTGATAATCAGATAATCGGAACTTTTCTTCTTTGAAGTGTGGTTATTGAGCGTTTAGTATGCCTATTTTAACATATACTCCAGTAAATTATTTATTTGAAACATTTTTAAAGTTTTAAAATTTGCTTATTTGCCTCTAATCCACATCGACTGCATTTAATGGAAGATTTCAATTATATGCTTGACTTCTGAATGAAATGTCAGCAATGTTTATAAATATTTTCTTAAATTAATAATTGTCATCCATATAACCGCTTTCTTTGAATATGTGATGCTTTAAATTCCGTAATAGTAGGCTATTTTTTATTTTTGCGGTCAAATTCTCTCATTTTAAATTTGATATTTTTAAATCATTTCTTATTTTGATTGTGTTGTAATCATTTTTTATAGCTTAAAAGCTAAATCAATTTAAGGTTGATACAGTTTTAAAATGGAAAACCTTCGAATCGGAGCTTAAACATTTTTGTCTGATATTAATTCCGATTAGAAATACTATTAAGTACTTTGTTTGTCAAATTTATTCCTTTATTTTAATTTAGTCATTTCCCAAAGTGCCAATGTATATCAACATTTTCTGGAGTTAATAATTTGTTTTCGAAAAATGATTTTTAAGATTAAAACAGGGATACTGTTTGTCATAATGTGTGATTGCTTGTTTATATTTTAAATTATGTAAAAAATTTTAATATTTTTGCTCAAATATCAATATTTAACTCATACCAGAGTCGGGGCTTTTGTTAGTCACCGATTATTTTTGCATTAATAATTTTACGACTATGTAAATTAAACCTTGATTGTGTAGCGTACTGCTACAGTTTGCGCACGAAGTTTCGGCTGCAGGCGCTTACTATTCATCAGGCAACATTATTTTGTTTTCTTATTCATTACATATTATAATTATAATAAAATGCTATCCATGGTCGCATGCAACAATGATGCTGCTGCTATTTTTACTTATTTCTTTTATTCAAAAAATCTTTTAACATATTAATTGATGTCAAGTTGGGTTTATTTATTAGATTCACAGTGTTTAATAAAGATATTCACTTTATAATCATAAAAAGTGGATTTTAAAATTGCTTTATTTGCAGCCAAATAAGTTTATGGTTGGCTGTTTACACTTCATCTAAATAACTTGTAGGTTAACGACCATATAAATAAATTTTCACAAATTGTAAAGGCTTATTGCAGAACATTTAAATGTAATATACATCAATGCATGAAATAACAGAAATTTGCAATAAAATGCAAGAAACCCGACGGTACACATTGAAAATGAACGTTGCGCTTTCTTTGCCACCCTCGTTTTCTTAGGTTAAACATCTTTTTCTATTTCTCACGTTCGGCAGGGTCATTAAGGTCGTTCAATTGTTTAATTGTTTTTATTAATTAAAAATTCTTGAACTATATAGTTTATACTTTTTGTTTTTATATTCTAAATCTTTAACATTTTATATCATTTCGATTTTTTTTATAAAGCAGCGTTCATTTTAGTATTTTGCTGATTCTATTGATTATTTATTATTAGTTTGTTTACTGAATATTAAAATAACGATCTCGAGGATGGCATGACAATAAGGAACAATTTTTGTAATTTTACCTTAATTTTTTGTAATAAAAATTTTTACACTTTTCAGCTTTTTAATTGATGATGCGACATATTTTAAACATTTAATTGAATTGACATTTTAAATAAACTTTACTCATTTTAGGAGTAAGAAAATCAAATTTAAAGGCTTTAAAACTTAGAACTTTTGATTGCATCAGCTTTTAAAATTTTGCTGGCACTGAACTAATTTTACTGCCTGCGGAGCTGATAGGCGCCGCCAAAAACAACGGCAAATGGAGCGCTTTTTCAATGTTTTTTTGTTATAACTTCTTTGAAAGCTAACCAAAACAAGCAATTTTAGTATTATTCGAAAGCTTAAGAGGAGGAGAAGCTATTAGCAAGCAAAAGCTAAGCTGTAGGACAATTCTCAAATAAGTTGTGGCCAAAAAAGCGTTTTTCTGGCCATACTTTTTTAAGATTTGGCCAAAAGCTTAGCTTTCGCTTGCTAATAGCTTCTCCTCCTCTTAAGCTTTCGAATAATACTAAAATTGCTTGTTTTGGTTAGCTTTCAAAGAAGTTATAACAAAAAAACATTGAAAAAGCGCCCCATTTGCCTTTTTTACGAAACGCCCCCGCTTGCCTTTTTTACGAAACGACCTAGCACCCAGTGTGCTTAGTGGTGCAAATCGAAGGTTGTGATAGGTGGGAAGAGAACGTGGGGGGGGGGGGAAGGGAAGAAAAATAAAAGTGAGAGCAGAGAAGGAGGGGGAAGAGAAGTGCCGATAAATTTTAATATTAAAAATGTTTTAAAAAAATTACGTTAGGACGGAATTCTTAAGATTGCCGTTTTAAGCCTAGGCCTAAGTTAGGTTAGGTTTAGGCCTAAGCCTAAGCTTATTTAGGCTTTTGAAATTAAAAAGTGCGTAACGCGCCAAGATGTCCAAATTACCAGCGGCGCCGAACTGGCCGGCGCCAAAACGGGAGGCGCCGAGAAAACCACGCCGAACCAGCTGCGCCGAACTGACTGGAGCTTGAAGAGCGTCTTTATCTTTATTACCCCAGTGTCGGCGTTAGTTCGCGCGATTTAATATTTGTTGTTTCTTTATCAACTGTTTATTTTGTTTAAAATATTTTTTGTAGTGGTTTTATTTTTATTATAAAATTCATTTTTTAATTGTAAATGATTTGGCATTAAATTGATATAATTTATTTTCTTACAAGTGATATAAGTTACTTTTTATGAAAATTATTTTTTATGAGAAAATTTTCTTTTGTCGAAATTGGCATTCCGGCGTCAATCAAAAATTGACTGACGTTTTGGGAATTATATGGGCAGTTCTCCACCACTTTTTAGCTTTGATTAAAAATAAAATAATAAATTTCCACAAATAAAATAATGTTTACATCTGTTTAATGATTCATGTTTTAATTGTAAATTATTGGCTTTAAATAAATGATTTATTTAAAAGCTTTAAGTTTAAAAGGATTTTTCAGATTATATTTTTGGGTCGGACGTTGTCAGCTTCGAACCGCAATTTGAACGCGCGCTCGTCTCGTCTCCGCGCGTTAAGTTGCTTCATCCGAGAATTTGTGTCCATATCACAAAAATTTAAATATATCTTGCTCAAAGATTTTCGACTTTAAAGCTTATTATTTTGGTCTAATTTTTTAGTAGGTTTATATTTTGGTTTTTGCTATTAACTGAATCTTTGAATTAGGGTTTATATCATCCTGTTATTTACTTTTTAATGGTTTAGCATTTTAATTTATCAGTTTTATATATTTTTGGGCATATTAAAAATTTATTACCTTCTTTTTTTATGCAATTACTAAATAAATGATTGCTTAAATTAGATTTTGAAAATTGATTGGCTTGCATGTAATCAATATTAACTTTCACTCTTCATAGTTTTATTTAATTAATGAATCTTAATGTTTTTGATTTTTAATGCTCCTTTTTTCAGATTCATTTTGTAAAACATATTAAAGAGGGGCATCATTTAATTAATATGAGATGATAAAACTTTACAAATAAATTAAAAATAACATTATAATAATTAGATGCAACTTTTTATCGTAACTAAATTTTATTACAATTAAATTAAAATGTCTATTATTATTTAATGAAAATCTTTAAGTGCATTTATTCAACTGTTAACAAAAATAACAAAAGCAAATGGACAAACCCATCTAAAATAAAGAAAATCAACAAAACAGCAACAAATCTTAAATGATTTGATTTCCAATAAAGACTAAAATAAAGAACCGGGTTCAAGTTACATAAACGTTTTTAATTAACCTTAATTTTCAATTACTTTTTGCATCCCAATAGTTGAATTAGTTAAATAATGAGAATTTGGTAAAATAACAAAAGGCGAATTCTTTTATAACAACCATATTGAATGGTAAAATGTGCAGCTTTGTCACATTGGATTTGTGATTTTCCAAAATGCCTGGGTTATAGTTTTGCGCCAAATTAGGCATTTGTTTCCGGATTGATATTGGTCAAATAAATATTTGAAATAAAAGTTTTTTATTTCTTTTATTATTGTTTTACGCGCATAATTTAAAAATATTAACTATTTAATTTTTTAAATTATGTAACCAAGCTTGCCGAGCACGATGATGTAAGTTCTACAATCTCTTGCATTATCGGGTTGTTATTAAATCAGTTTTGCGATAAATTTTTATCCTTTTAATTTTTAAAATCTTAATAAATATTTTTGTTATCGAAACATCCCTCCTTTGCAAGGTTGCAATCGCAATCAAGAGTTTTTTTGTTTTAATGCACGAAAGTTTTCTTAATATAAGCATATAATAAATTGACCATTTGTTAAAATTATTTACAATAGCCTGTTTACTTTTAAAAGTTTATTAAAAAGATTATAATTGAAATTGCATTTACTAATTTAATTTGTTCATAATTAACGATCAAAATTATAATAATTTTCTGCCCACCTTTTCTGCCTTTCTATAAGCGCTCTTGGGCAAGCTATTTTAGTTTTTTAATTTAATTTTCTATCTTTTTTTTGAGTTTTTTGGCTTTGTCATTTTTAATTTTATTTTAATTTATATTTTCAAATTCCTTTAACCAAGTGCGCGTTTAGAGGTTTTTGTTATTTCTTATTTATTTGATGTTTGTATTTGTTTCCAAAAATTAGTTTGTTGAATATTCTTTAATTCGGTTTGATCAATTTTTTTTTAAATCTGTGAAGTAGTATTTTTTATATAATTTTTCTTGATAATTTAATAGCTTTGCAAATTTACTGTCCCAAAATTTTTGGGTTTATAAAGTAATAATTTTTTATATTAATCAGTAGAGCGTTGACTAGTGATAATAAATCAGAAAAACTAATTTGTTTTTCAAGATAGGTTCTTAATTCTTTTTAATTTAAAGTTTTTACATAAACTTAAATTATTTAGCAGACAATGCACCAAAAGGCCATCCTGCAATGGCGCATGCAGTAACGCACGGTGTTCAGAATTCGGGCTGCGCCACGCATACGAGAATTTCGTTTTTTAGAACTTGTTTTATTTGTAAGTATTGACTTTATTATATATAATTTTTTGAAGAATGATTATTTTATAACTTTATTTTTCAAGAATTCAATACAAATAAAGTTTAATTATAATTTTGTATAGATTAATTAATATTTTAGTTAATTCTTGCTAACTAAATATAAACCAAAAAATACATTTTAAGATTGATTTTTTTACATTAAGAAATTTAACATGCTGCTCTTCTTGCCAAACACTTTTTTTATAAAAGAATTTTTGATCAGTTACTTTTAAGCTTTGATTTTAAATTTTACATCAATTAGCCAAAACTTATAATATTTTTTATTAAGATGATATGTTTAGACTTAGCAGTTGTTAATCTCAATATTTGTTCTATTTTTATAATTTATTTGCCCAAAATTTTTTGGCCGGTCTTGCGCAAGTTTGCTGTCCGTGTAGAAAGTCAAAAAATTACGTCAATTTATTCATTTAAAGTGCAAATTAACGAGATTATTTCATTATATGTTTTAATCTTAATTTCTATTTAAGTGTTTTTTTGGAAAATTAAAATAACTCTGTTATCTTAGTGACGGAGGGGACACGCGTTTGTCTTAAATTTTTTTATAATAAAATAGTATATCTTTGTTTTAAAATTTCTTTACGACTTTTATTTGTCAATACATCGTTGGACTTTGTTTTTTTGTGGGTCTTTGTGATGGTGTACTTACTGTTTTTTTTTTACCTAATCAGGCCGGCGCCATATTTTTGTGTTGTTTGCGAATTTGAATAATACATTTAAAATTAATAGAGCACATTTTCGACGTAATAATGCTTGTAGAAACTGACACACCAACGACAGGAACCAGGTTGTTAGTTTGAACGTTGTAAGGGGGGCTTGTTTTTTCCTTCTTCTGTCTGGCTAGGCTGGTGAAATTTTTTTTTGCTTTGCATTTTTTGTTGCCGTTTCTTCTGGTTTTTTTTGTTATACAAGCAATAGCTTTCAATCAAAAAAACTTTATAAGTGATTTATTTTATAATTAATAAGAATATTTTCGATATAAAAATAATCGCTTCGATGTGTTTATGATCATGAGAATAGTTGAAATCTAAGAAAAAGAAATTTTAATTTGTTTGTTTGCGCCTTTCTTTATTTAAGTATCAATTTACTTTGTGATAATAACATTATTTTGATCAATATTTACTGCTTTGCACGATGATTGTTTGTTTTTTGATTTAAATTTTAGGACAATACATTTAATCATATTATTTTTATAATATTGATAAATTTTATATTTTAATTTCGTTATTTGTCAATGCTTACATGAATATTGCCGCGTTTGTTATTTTTTATTACGGTAAAATTACCATGCTATTTATATAAATTTTTGAGTGTTTTTGTTTTGTTTAAAAAATATTCATTCAGATTGTTGCGGGCAGTAGTTGAACCAATTGACAACCTTGCTGGTTTTATTAAAATCATCCGTACAAACTTCGTTCAGTAACACGCACGCTAATTACCATCAGAAGTTAATGTAAACAATTATTTGTTTTATTTAATTTTAAATTTATTGTTTTGATTCCATTTTAGTTGTTAAATTAAAACCTAAATTTAAAAATGTATTTTAAGATCACTTGAGAAAGTTTTTTCAACCCCAAAATAAACATTTGCCGGGCATCCCCTCTCCCCCAATCATTTTTTGGTTAAACTCCCCAATACGGCTTACATTGGTAGATGGACATGGCGAAAGAGCGTCCGGGAATTGTCATAAGCCAAACACCCTTGATCAGCAGTCGATAAAAATGCTGTGTTTAAGAATTGAATATTTTAAATTTATTTTATTTATTTTTAGGTTTTTTTCGCAAAAACACTAATTTTACAGCATTTTATTCAATTACCTCTGTTCAAGACTAATCTGACGACAATTTATCATCCGTAAATCATTTATTATTCTAGATATATTTGTCAAAATGTTAAAGCCAAAATTAAATGTAGAAGTTTTAAATTATTTTTAACATAGATTGTTTACACTTTTATGTAAAGTTAAAATTAATTTATTAATTTTTATTTAATTTGAAATGAACATAAGCCGAATTTGTGACGAGGCTGTGGCTCTCTCTCCTTTGATGATTGAAGAAATTGTTTTTTGCCAATTAAAAAAACATTTATAGTCTTTTGTTCGGATCTGTGGCAGGATTTCTTGTATTTTCGCCGGTGCCATTTTGGTCTCAGCGCCCAGCCCGCGTAGACACTCACGATAAAAGATTTAAAAACGAATTTTAGTAATTTATTGTTCTTAAAATTATTTTATAAATTTGAGTATTTAATTTGTATTTAAAAGGCAACCGATTTTAATTTAGCTAATCGGATTTGCATTTAAATGCACTAAGTGCTTCTGATTTATTGCTTTCTTAATTAATTAAATACTTATTTGCAATTTTTACGGTGTTAACTTTTTGAGTTAACAGATCTAATTTATTTTATAAATTACTTATTTTTCAACTAAACTTAATAAAAAATTATTTTTTAATAATTTCAATGTAACTGAAAGAATGTAATTGTTGCATAATTCGTCTATACGCATCCTAGGGCTGCGTTATTTTTAAAACCATTAAACAATTAATTTAATGATAAAATTCATTTATTTTAAATTTGAGAGGCGGCGCAAATGCAGAGGGCGACCATTGCTAGAGGTGTCTGCGTTTATGGCTTGTTATTGAACTTTGCATTAAATAGATTAAATATTGTATGAAAAACTTACATTTTGGAAAATTTGAATAATGTATCTGTTGGCTATTATTGATTTTTTTAATCGTTATAATAACTGTCCAAAATTGCCGAGAAGATCCAAAGCTTCATTTCTACATCACAATGTTGTCTTTGCTGTAACGAGCTTTACAAAAGTTTCCGTGCGGAAATCATTTTTTAATAATTTTTTTCAATTTATTTAATTTATTTTTTTTGCTTTTAATTTATCATTTTCATTTAGTAACTTTATTCAATTGTATCTTTTTCAATTTTCCTATTAGGTTTCTTCTCTTGTCCATAAGTTACATTTAATTTTATTTGTATTTGTTTGTTTTATTACTTGAATCTTTACAATTACACAAATTAACGTAATGTTGAAAGTTTGCTATTTTCTGATTAAATATTTTGCTTTGCTAAATGCTATAAATAAATTTATATTATTGGGTATACCCTTTTTGTGCTTTTGAGATCCGAGCCCTGCATTGAACACATTATTTATAGGGGTTTTTAAATTGTAACCATTCATAAATTCCGACATTTTTGTTATGGTATTTTTTGTCCCTGAACAAAGAAAATCTTCTAATTGTAAAATTAAAAAATGGAACCATTTTTTAACAATATCTAAAATTAATTAAATATTATAAAATTCAAAAACAGAAACATTACTTTTAAAAATACAACAATTTTAAATTTTCCACTTGTTGCACATTAGTTACTTTCTCTTGGTATTGTTGTTGCATTTTTGGTAGTTTTACATGGTTAAAATGTCGAAAAAAATCCAAATCAATTGTTGGATGAGCAGCAGATAATTGGAACATAAAGTTGCTAGAAATATTGCAAAACTTAAAAACAATTATATATAAATTTAAATATTTTAAAAGTGAAAAATAGAAGCATTGTGTGAATATTCATCAATTGTTTTATTACTAAAATCTATTTTGAAATAGATACTGAATAAGCCAAAATTTTTACTAAAATGCTTTTGAAAACTGTTATAGAATTTTAATGCATAAAATATTCATAACATTCATATTTTATGTTTTTTATTTGATGAATAAAATATCGTGTTTTCGTGGGCGCTTAAATTGTTATTATTTTGAATAATTTTTAAAATTTATTAAATTGTTTTATCTATTTTCATGTGTATGACCACAGCCCTGTGATCTATCATTTGTGATCGAATACTCGAATGGTCCGTAGTTGTTATATCAGCGTAAGCAACTTTCTTCGTTATTTTTAGTTAGCCTGCGTGTTCACTAAAATCGTTTTAAAATATATTAAAATTTTCTTATAGGTATTTGCTGTTTATTTTCTCATAATTAATTCTTCTTTTAATTTTCTATTGAATTATTTTTTGCGTCTAGACCTTTAACGACTGTTATATAAATATTCTATTAATTATTTTTGTTTGGCTCATAAATTACGCTTGAATGTTTGGTCGGAAGCAAAAATGTGTATTTTTTTTTATCAATCTTTTATTATATTTTTAAAATAATATTTTTGTTTATTGTTGTTTTTTGGAATATGTATGCGTTAATTCACATTGCAATGCATTTATTTTATGTTTTATTTTGATTTGAACTTTATATATATAAATAATAAATCATATGAATGCGTGCCAAAATTGAGCAAATTTTGATTTTTATACAGACAGTGAGTGTAAGCACGCCTAAATAGCCTGGATAAGCATATTTCTATGCTTGTTTGTTTTTAAAACGTTTCAATTCCAATGGCAAAAACAGCCCATCTTACCGTGAAGGCCGATAAAGTTTATTTGACGCTTTAATAAATACATTTTTAGATTAATTTTAATATTGAGAATATTTGCTTATTAATTTTTACATTTAGTATATCGTTACGTATTTTTTCAAAATGTTTTTTAAAAAATACGATTTATTTCATTAAATTAAAAGGATTTAATTTGATTTAAATTTAAGCACAATTGAATTCGTGGCCTCTACATATTTAAATAAAAGTTAATGGCACCAAGGGCGTATAACGCTAACTTTCTTTAGCCGATACTTAACATTGTTAAATCATTTCAATTTGTTATTATTCGTTTTGTACATGTGTGAACGAGAAAAAAAGCGATGAAGAGAACTAGTAGGGTCAAGTAGTCATTATTAAATTCAAAATTATATTTAAATGTTTCAAAAATTTAAAATCTAGTTTGGGCAATTTTTTATATTGAGTTTTTCTGATATGATCGTTTTTACATTATTTTAATGTGCTTTTAAATTTATAATAAATGTTATTTTTGAATTTCATAATTCCGATTTTTATGAACTAAAAAGTCGCTTAATTCAAACATTTCTCGGAATAATTGTTATTTAGTGAAATTTCTTATGCTAAATCCACAAAAAAATGCAATTCCTATCACTGGTAATATCATACAGCTTGGAATTTGAACAGAGCCAATTTTGATTTTGGATTGGCGCCAAAAATTTGGCAAATTTATTTAAATGAATTCTCTTGTTTATTTTTTAAATACTTTTCTGCCGCTCTTTGATATTTGATATGTGAGATTAAATTGTTATTTAAATTTTTCATAAATTTATGATGGCTTTTTTTCATCGTATATTCATAAATTTATGGACTATTTATTAGCATGCTTCAACTGTTGTAATTAATAACGAAAATTATTGATATTGATTTTTTTAAACACACATTATTTTTAACATGTTTAACGCAGTGTACCATTTTTTTGACATACAAATGGGTACAATGTTCTCTTTTTGTGGGTCAAATCGCTCTGTTAACAATTAGAACCTAATTTTATAAAAATATATGTATATTTAGATATATTGGGCCGCACATTTTCGTTTGCAATTCCTATTCATCTTTGATTAATCTGGTCTGTGCTTTTTCCGCATTGTTCACTTTTGTTTCTGTATTTTATTTTTGTCAACTATTTTAATCAAAAATTTATTAAGATTTGTCTTACATTTTTAATTGTAAATATATTAAATAATTTTGGGTTTAAATTTTAAATATTTTTATTTAGGTTATTAATTAAGCCCTTCCTTCGCCGATTGTCTGATGGGGGCTACATAAGTTGAGCATCGTTAAAAATGAACAGAAAATAATATTTTATTCTTCTCGAATTTATCTCAATTTGTGTTCATTTACTCAAAAATTATTTAGTTAAATAATGTAATTTTATTTAGTTTATTATGCCTGCATAAATTGATAATGGCTTTCGGATACATTTACAAAGGAAATTCACAGTTGTTTTATTTTATTTCAATATAAATATATTTTTATAATTCAAAAATAATTTAGTTAACCTTTTATCAAGTAAAATTTTTTTTAAATTTCTGATAGTAGAATTAATAACAAAAAAGGATTGTTGTTTAATTTTTTAAGATTTATATCAATAATTATTTTATTTATTAAAGATTCAATTTTGTTAATTAAACAAAATTAAAAATCGTGTATTATTTTTGTTATCCGTCTACATTAATTTTATTAACTTATTAACAAAGTTATTATAACTTTGATTATATAATGCAGCTTTTACAGATCTAGATCGGTCTCAATTAAAAATCCATTGCCCCAAACTGCTTCTTCGTTTAAAAGGCGTTTGAGCATCGAATGGTTTCTTCGTTAGACCAAGTTTTATTTAGTTATGCCTTTTTATCTCCAGATTTTTAGTTTTTTAACAAGTTTCGATGAAGTTCCGAATTCAACATAAGTTCTGTCTTGAGGATTTTTGTTCATTAGGTAACTGATTTATTTACTTCTTTACGAAGTATAATTTATTATGAAATTACTTCTTACTATAAGTTCTATTATACAGGAGGCTTAAAGCCCGGATTGTTCTAAAACAATTTTAAAATAGAAAAAACAAGAAGAAAGTAAACATTTTTATTAAAGGATCATCTTATATGCTTTGGTAAGAAAATAACATTGTCAGAAATATTAGCCTATATGTTTGAATCAAAAAACACTTTTATTTGTTAATTTTTTATCTTTAACTTATTAAATTTTTTATTTTATTTTGGCATAATTTTCTATTCCTAAATTTTAACAGAATTTTTTTAACATTTTTATTTTCTTTATTAATTTTTTTTTTTGATTAATAATATATTAAACAGTTACTGTATTGTTATTTATCTTTTTTACAAATAAAATCTGGCAATTATAATTTATAAAAATTTTTGTTTTATTTAGAAAGTTAAATTAAAATTGTCGTTTTATTTCTTTTATTTATTTTTTCAAAAGCTTGTCAGCTTGGATTGCTTGCCCAATTTGAATTAAATTTACTTGCATTATCGCCAATTTTCATAATCAATTTTTTGCAGAACACGAACGATCCAGTTTCACCGGCCCTTATTTGCTTTTTGCATCTGCGCACGCGGACATCTGCCAGTTGTTCCTATTGTCCAGCACCATCAGTTTGATAATTAGATATATATAGCACTCATGATTAAATTTATGTTACATATTTAAATAGATTTTTTGCATATTTTAAGAAACTTTTGTAATTCATAATGGTCTCCGGTATAACTTTAAATTTTTGCATTATGACAATGTTTATTGTTAAGTTACTAATATAGTTTGTTCTTTAAATAATTAGGTGTTTATATTCATTTATCAAATTTCTAGTTTTACTCATCGTGAAAAACATTTTTGTCAAATCGACTTAAATTTATATTTTTGATATAACCAAGTTCATTAATTTTTATTATTTAAAATAGTAGATAATATAACATTTAATTTTATAAATGCAAAATAGCCTATTTTATAACGCGACCATAGAGTTTATAAATAAACAACACTTTTAAATTCAAATTAATTTCATTAGTTGTTTTTTTAGTAAATTCCGCATTTTCAGGATAATATATTTTTATCAGTTGTTTATTAACATTTATCAGATTGTTGATAGGTTTTGATTCCATGATGGATCTGTTAATTTACACATTTTGTTGAGTGTAATCTTTTTTATTTCAAATGAATAGATTATTCAACATCTTCTCACACTCATAGACGTATAATTTTTATTAAATTAATTTGTTACTAAATTTTTATTTAATTAATTTTTGTGTTTTTCCTTTAACAATTTAAGCTCTATTTGGAGTGAACTGCTTGGAACTCTTTTTAATTTTGCTTTTTCTCCTTACAAGGACTTTCTTATTTAATTAAAATGAATGAAAAGCGTCATGAGTAAATGTTTAATGTGCAGCTTCTCTGTTGGAATTCAAATCGTTGCAAAATAATTGGTTATTTTATTTCATATAGAATATAAATTTTGAAATGTTAGTTAGTATTTGCAATATTATTTTATCATTTCCGTTTGTGGCGAGCGCTGAGACCGAAAAATAATTGGAAAGCCATCAAAGGCTTCTGCTAACTATTTTTTTGAGTTGTTTTATTTTGTTACAACTTTGTTAAGGCTTCTGCCTCTCAATGGTTTTTGTTGAGGCTTCTCCTCTCATTTGGTTTWWTTTTTKKTTWMSRAAWWAAAAAMMAAARSMAAWTTWTGACAGGGATTCAATAACTTTTAATAATATTGCAGCATATTCACTCACTTCTCTAAACTGTTTTGAAGATTGCTTTAAAAAATTTGGAATTCATTTACGCATAAAGACCATATCTCAGTGTAGTTCAKAATTAAAATTTAACATGGTTTGGGCAAGTTCAACACATTTATTGATTACAGCCAACATATTTTAATTTTATTTTAATTTTGTTAAAGCAATGCTTTCAAATTTATTTTCTTACAATAATTTGAGCCAACTCCTCCGAGGTGCGAAGAGCCAAGGACTCTCGCCTTTTAACGCTTTGATATTGTCTGCCAATGGCAATTTTATTTTGAAAAAATTAAAACTACTTTAGAGCAACAACAATTAAAGAGAACATATTATTTTTAACCAATATAATACGTTCTAATATAATTAATATAATATCGGAATTTTTTGGCACTTTACCATCGACAGTACGGTCTTTTTCGACAGTATACCATCACAATAATTAAAAAATTCCGTAATTTAAAATTTGTCAGTATACAAAATTTATGTCTTTTTTATTAATATAATAAATAAGCAAAAAATAAAATTCTGATAAAACAACGTATTAAAATCCTTTCTTGCATGTGCAGGAGGTTTTTGTAAATTTTCAAAAAAATTTTTTACCATAAATAAAAAATACAAAAACTTTTTTCTGTTCACCTTTAAAATTTTAGAAAATAACTACAACAAAAAGTGATTAATTAGCTAAGAGAAGCTTAAGAATTACTGTAAAATGTAAATAAGTACAAAAAAACGCTAAAAAATGATGA
>MEIZ01000058.1:111375-176877 GCA_001723225.1 Globodera ellingtonae
GCATCACATCTTCTGCAAATTTAGTTGCATCTTTAACAAATCGAGTAAATGCGAAAAATTTTCTCGGCGGCGCCTATCGGCACCGCCGACCCCCCCCCCCCCCCCCCCCACTAAAAAAGTATTTGGGAAAACCGCGCGCAAAAAAACATGATTTTAGCAAAATGAGGTTTTTTGGTCCCAAATGAGGTTTTTTTGCCTGCCAAATGAGGCTTTTGAAAATTTTCATCTGGGAACCCTGATGATGCTAAAGCATCAAATCTGGGAGCCCTGTTAAACCATTTGCAGAAAAATCTCATTGATTTGGGTCTCATCGCCATTCATCGATTTTTTCGGGGAGGTGCAGCACAGCCAACAGCAACTTCAGTTTCAGTCGATGGTCATTGCCTCCAATATCAATCAATTTGATGTTGCTGTCTCTTTTTTCATTTTAGTTAAGTAAAAAATAATTTGAGACCTAATTACATCAGCATATACGAGTTATGTTTAGACCGCTTAGTTATAATGACTAAAATTTACAACTTTGGTTCGGTTTTGTTTTTTTGCGTATTAAGAGAAGCTAAAATTGCTTTTGCGCAAAAAGTTTGCGATTTAGAGCAACTTTTTTGTCAATATAAATCATTACATTGGGTTTTTGAGAATAAATGCATTTTTTGACTTTTTCACATCAATGTTTTTGGAATTTAGGATAAGAAAAATGGACCAAAATTTACCACTAAACAATTGCTTTTTCTTGGACTAATGTGCAGCCATGTTTTCCACAAGATTTTATATTTATATTTGCTACAAATTTATAAAAGTTTTAGCTTACCATAAATAAAATTGCCATTTCACATATTTTATGTGATAAAGTTAATTATAAAAAATAATAAATGATTTTAATCTGATAAACAATATTAGTTAAAAGGGATATAATTAAACTAAATTAAAACTATACCAATAAATGCAATATACAATAATGTAAAATTTAATATATAAATTTTAAAACGACTAAAAAATGTTTTACATATTTAAAAGATTAAATAAAGAATTTCCAAAATTTAAAAAAAGTCTTAAATTGACTAAGTTTTTATAAAAAAGTATGAACACCAAGCAATAAAAAGATGTTAATGATAAAGTATTATAACGTTTAAAATAATTTTATTAGTTGAAATAAAACCTGCCGATTAAAACAAACGATTTACGTCATCCCCACTCAAGCGGGATATCATCACACCGTGACACCGAACAGTTTTCATCAACGCGCGATACAAACGAATGATGAAATAAATAAAAAACGGCCAAAACCCGTAAAATAAGGCTTAAAAACAATTTGAATAGAAATATAAGGCAACAAAATATAAAATAATTATATGCAAAATTCTTATCAATTAATTATCTTAGTCGAAGGGAAAAAGTGCCGACCGGACCCCAACATTACATAATTTTATTCAATATCAAAATTACGCCCCTTTTAGATTAATAATTAATTAACAAAGCGTATAGAAATAATTAATCAAAAAAAAGAATTACTATTTGTTTTAAAATAATAAAAAAATAAATTATTCCCAATGAAAAAATATAACAATGCTTAAATAAGCTCGACGTATTTGAATTATAAAATCTTTATTTACTTTAAGTGAAGATTCTTATAGCATATGAATTTTATGCCGATCGGAAGCACAAAGGCACCTTCAAATTATAATAAAATTTAAAACCCATTACAACAACGCAAGCTTTGGACCGAATCCTGAACATGATAATGCTAAAGATATAATCCCATGTAGAAAAAAGTAATCATTAGGAAAGTCAAAAATAAAAATAAATAAACAAAATGATATATTGTTAAAATGCTTAAATTTAACAGAATTGAACTAATTTGCATAAATTTAATTATTAAAACTTATCGTTGATTTAAACTTCAAAGAAATTAAAACAGCAACAAATTAAAAATATTATGAAATAAAAAGTTAAAGATGGATTTTTTTGAATTATTTTTAAAAGTTAATAAAAAAAAATTTTAAAACGCGAGAAATGATGAGTATTTTTAATTATTAAAAAAAGTTCTTTTACTAAGAAATAAAAATTTTTCAAAAAAAGTGCATTTAATTATAGCTTTTGCCCGTTCCACGCGATACAAATCGACAAGAGTTTGCAATTGTTTAAATAATCCATATTGAAGTTAAAGTTCGTTTGAAAAATTATCAAGTTTGAAGAAAAAAATAAAAGACAATTATATATTGTTTTAAATTAATGGAATTTAGATAAATAGAAATTTGAATAAAGTTACTAAATAATAACTTTATAAATATTGAATCTTACAATCTAAATACAAACAAATTTAGATTAAATTTAACTTATATAAATTCAGCTTTAGAAACTTTACATAGAAAAAATTCAAGTAATCCGAGTCTGATCCCAATTTTTTTGCCATTACGACATATGTAAATTATAAAATTTGACTTAAAATAAGACAAAAATATAAAATTAAAACTAATATTTAAAATTTTGAATTAATTTGATCTACCCACCAGTAAGTATTCTTATAATATTCGACTATAAATAAAATATTTATCTAAAAAATAAACCTAATCTAATTGAGATTCAAAAAACTTTAATAATTATTAAGTATACACTCCAAAACTGAAAAGTCATTGGAGCTCAAAGCACCCAACAAAATAATATTGTTAAAATGCTTAAATTTAACAGAATTGAACTAATTTGCATAAATTTAATTATAAACTAATCGTTGATTTAAATTTCAAAGAAATTAAAACAGCAACAAATAAAAAAATAAAAAATTATAGTAATAATTAAAAGATAAAGATAGATATTTTGAATTATTTTTAAATTTAATGATTTGTTTCTTTTCAAATTTTTGCAAATTCACAAGAACTACAGTGAATTATTATTAAATACATCAAACCAAAAAATAATCAATGACAAATTCAAATAAAGTTTAACATTTTTATGGCCTAAAGTATAAACATAATAAATTAAAGATGAAATGCTCAAATATTGGTGTCAGCTGGCAATATCCCGACTTTTGACGCAAAAATATAGAATAATTGTTAATCACATGAATAAAAAAAGATGCAAATTTATTTGTTCATCTTATAATTTAAAATTAAAAAAACATCATTTATACCTTTAAATTGTTAATCAAATATCAATAGAAAATTCTGGGCTCATACAGTGATAATCCAAATCGTTATCTGTTTGATGACAAGAAAATTGGCAAACTGACGCAAGGATCAGTACATGAATGCGGCCATCTGTTCGTGGATGGTTGCACCCGGATTTTCCAAACAAGCTCGCAAAATGTAAGTTTTCACTATAATGAAAAAATATGAATGTAACTTGGGAACATTAAATTCAAATGTGGAACAGATAAAGCAAAAAAAGAGGCGCAAAACACAAAATTTTCGCCATAGCACAATACTAATAAATTTAGCTTATCAAAAAAAAGCGAAAAATAAAGATGTGTAATTACTCTAAATTCAAAATAGTTAAAGAAATGTTTCTTTACTTTACTGTGAAATTCATACTTTTTTTATCGGAGCGCCAAGCAAGCTCGGCATACAGAAATATTCTAACAATAATATTTATTATAAATTAAATTAAATCTTAAATTTGCCAATGAGCGCACATATTTGTATTTTCTACTACATAGATTTTACTTTTAAGCCATAAAAAGTTATTACAAGGCAATCAAAATATGAATTGATAAAATAACTAAAACTTTTCTATTGAAACCTAATTGACTAATCCTTATTGAAAGTATGTTTCCTATTTAATTTTTGTAACAACACGACGCTGCTGAGGCAAACATCACAGCGCCATAATTAATATCAACAATTACAAAAATTTTCAAGATGTTCATCATTTTTTTGTAAATTAATGAATACAAAACAATTTATCTACTATAATTCAAAAGTTAGAAAGTTTATGAAATACATTATTTATTAAAGAAAGTAATATGTTTAAAAAATATTACCTACCTATCTTAAGTGGAAAAAATAAACTATTAATAGTGAGGCAATGGTGGCGCCCGTCGGCGGTGTATTGCGCAAAATTGCTGAGGAAAACTTTTGTGGCCTCTCGATTGTACATGCTGGTGTGGTTAAATTAAATTCCAAAATTAATCTAAAATATCATCAAAACGAATCCACATAATATTTGGCAAAAAGTAAATTCAGTACGGTGGGAAACTGTTGTCATTTTTTTGAAACAGGAGATGCTCTAAAATCACAAAATTAAAATACAGTCAGGTTAAAACTTTATACATATAATTCCAAGCTAAAAAAAGTTCAGTAAGTAAAATAAAAATAAATATATGTAAAATTGAATTGAATCCAATGTCACCCCAGGCAACCAAGGCAGTTGACCAAACGGATAAACAGCTTAAATGAATAAATAAAAAATCCCCTTTTAAAATAAAAGACATATAGGTTTAAATACAAATGTATTGATTAGTTCTTGAACTAAACAAAATTCCATTATAATGTGATAATTAATTATTAAACAAATAACATTTAAAAGCGTTTAAATCTAGAAAATTTTTAATTATTTTTCTAAATATAAAAGCTAACGGTCGTTCTACAAAATCATGACGAAGAATTAGTTTAATAAAAAAAGACGTTCAAATATAAACAAGCTTTGAATTAACTAAAAGGAATTTGTTAAGAAATTTATGAACAAAATCACCTCTAAAATAAATGATTTTGTTATAAACATAAAATTGTATAATTATCTTTTATTGCAACACCAACAAACAGTTTCGGTCTGTTGAATATGCTTTGTAAGTGTAAGGAGGTACAAAGGAGCTGAATGGGATGGTCGACATCTATTTGAAAGATTGGTTTGCATGGTCTCACAATGAAACCCTTAATAATTAATTTAGATAAATTCTTGCGTATAAAAAACATAGAAAGGTTAACTAAAATATTCTGTAAAGCAATAATATTTTAACTTAGCTCTTTTTTAAATATCATTTAAAATAATTAATGAAATCCCGAATAACAATTAAAATGAATAACTTTAAAAATAATAAAATAAAAAAACGAACAAAAAATGGTTAAAATAATTAATGAAAACTCGAATAATAATTCAAATGAATAACTTTAAGAATTTTAATAAAAAAAAAAAAATGCTTAACTTAGTCAAATTAATGTGTGAAAAAGATCTAAATGAACTAGGGCATTAGAATATATCCAAAAGTTTTTGCATAAAAATTTTATTTTTAATTTTTCTATAAACAAAGTGTTTAATTCATAAGTAAAAAATTAATCGCAATAAACAAACTGAAAAGTTAAAAGTTAAATAAAGACGAAAAAATTTATATTTATCGTTAAACACCAATTTAAAAAGAAAAAAATTATAAAATATAATAACATTTTTGTGGAAATGTTCAACTGTTTGTGTATAAACCACCTAATTGGTCACTCGCCGATTATGAGTGAATTTGTTCATAATATTCGCAATTAAAATTAAGTTATAAATTTTTTAAAAATATCATATATAATATTAACTTTTATTAAATAATTTTTAATTTTTGGTATACTAGCAGTGTTGGAACCAAGATGTCCCCAAAAAATCCCTAAAGGACCGCGCGCGAGCGTGCGCGCATATGGGGTCATTGCACACGCGCGCGCGAGAAGGGAGGGCAATAATTAAAAATATTCGTAGGAATTAAATAAGAAAGTGTACAATTGAATAAAAATCGCTTACGTGATTTGCTGATTGCACTTTCAGTCGTCTCGTAAATGTTTTACCAACTTTGGGTTATCCACGGACTTTATCTGGGTGTTACTTTGTTTTCTTCTAATAAAAAGCAAAACAATAATAACAACTAGAATAAATTTAAAAGAATATTTTAATAAAGAAAATTATAACGTGAATAAACCAATTAACAGTGGAGAGAAGAAAGCGACGGTAAACCACCGCAAATGTTGCAATGTTAATTTAATAATTAATTAATACCAAATTTAATTTTGCGATTGATCAACTAAAAAAATACATTATTGACTAATCCTTAGATGAAAAGTTCCATTTAAAATTTTAATACTAATTCAGAGAACTCTAAACTTGCAACTATTCTATTTTTAGCGCAATGACATTTGTGTTGCCTGGAAGCTTTTGCAGTCAAAATAAATGCAAATTTTTTAAAACAAAAAACCTGTCTCAATCCTTGCTCCGATTGTTAAAATGTTTTTTCTGCAAAAAAAGGTCTAACAGACAGAACACGAGAATATTAAAGCACAAAATGGAGAAAGTGCATTGAATTGATCTTAAAACAAAAGCCATAAAAACAACAATATGTTTTTGAAAGAGTGCAAAAATTATTCAGCGATAAGCAAAAATTAAGTTTGGTATTTGCGAACTGCAAAAAATGAATTCTCCATTCTTTTGAATTTTTGAAATAGACTGGTGTAAATATCAATAATAAATTGCAATTGTAATAAATATTTAAAAATTATAACTAATTAATTAACAGACCAAACAATAATACAAGTAATTTTTACTCGATCCAGCAATTTCACAGCAATCCTTTTAAAAATATAATTGGTACAATTTTACTTTTGAATATCTAAATCTACAAGCTTGGGCCGCTTCCTTTTTTCCAAAACATGCTTTTTAATAAATGAAACATTTCAGTACAAAATATTTTGTTAAAAAAATAAATACTTTTAAAAAATATTTTTAATTCAGTTGTCGCCAAATCAATGCAAGACACAGCTTTGTGCCCTTGTGGTTTGCAGTACTACAGAACGTCCTCAATCAAGGGTAGGCATCTCTGAATATTTGCTTTAAATTTACTTGGCTTCTACCCATATAAAGAAAAATAGTAAATTTAAAAAAAATTGAAAAACCAAAAAGCCCAATTTACTTAACAAAAAAAACAAAAAATAATTGGTCGCATCAGAAAATCTGCCATTATGCGGTTGACATCATTTAAGTTGAAAGTTGTTATACTTTTCTTTTGTAATTGTAATATTTCTTTGAAATATATAATATTCAATGGTAGCTAGAGGAGAATCGGTTGGGATAACGTATCCGATGTTCACCATTTAGCTGGATGTTAACGGGTTTTTGGCGACATGGAAGAACAGCCGTACAATCCGATCATGAACAAACTGCAAGAAATAAAGCGACAAAAAACATATGGTATAATATCATAACAAATATCAAAATAATTAAAAATTGATAAAATAAATTTTTGATAAAAAAATGTTTATAAAAAATTTAAAAATAAAAATTGAAAATGTTTATAATCTGAAAGGGTAAACTACTAACAAAAGGCAGACAACGAGCCAAAATATGCACAAAGAACGCCTTCTCCACTACGTTCGTGAGACTTGACATTCTTAAATAAAATTTTTAAATATGATTAAAAAAAGATAAGCAGATGCTATCTAAAAGCTAATTTTTCAAAAATTATTTAAAATATAAAGATAAAAAAAAAATTCGTTTCGTTGACTATACCATTGTAATATATTTTAATACAATTAAAATCAAATTCATTCCATTAAGATAGACATCAGAATGCAAAAGTATAGCTCATTTATAAACACGTCCAAATATTATTTAACACATTTTAAAAACTTACCGAAACGGAGCCGATGAGCATTATCTGGATTTGCAACCAGGTGACTTGAGAAAGCTGGAAGTACAACTTATACAATAATTACATTTTTTACAAAATTATTTTAATAGAATAGGTTGAATAAATGATGAGAAGACTCAGAGCTTGCAAATAATAAAAAAGATGTAAAGAAAAATGTCAACTATTAATAAAAATCAACTCCAAAGTTCATTGAATTTTTCTTTATGAGCTATTGTAATTTTGAAAATCCTCCATGAGTAAAAGTGCATAAAAATGACTGGCAACATTCAAAATTGGCTTTAAGTAAAGCGCCAAATTTTATAAAAATTTGACTTTAAAAAATTGATTAAATATTTACAAACCTACAGAGATTTGCGTGAGCAATGTAAACTTTTTTAAATAAGTTTCATAAAGCATTCATTGTATAAAATAAAAGCCAAACCATTGGCATTTTAATACAAATTATTATTTAAATTAAAATCAAAAATTCATTTATCTTGCTTGAATTAAACTTAATTTCTCTAACTTTGATATTTATTATATAGGAGAATCGACAATCATCGACGCCAGTCCGTTAGTCCCAGCATGAAATATAAATTTAAAAAAACATTACATCCAATTTTTATATGCTGTAAGAAACACCGCGCTAATGATTATAATGAAAAAATAGCATTTTTTTCTAAAAATATTTTGACCAAAAGATCAACAAATAAAAACAATTTTAAGATTAATAAAATGTTTAAAATCTTCTATAAACTGAGTAAAATATAAAGCAATATGTTGAAACATATATAGTCTATTAAAGCAAAATGCTAAACTTTTACAGAGAATTTACTAAAATAATTGTTATTTTATATTAAATTACATCTTACGATTTTTTTTTGCTTTAATATTGATAATTGGAGAGATCCGGTTGAATTGGGTTAATTAATTAAAAGTCATTAAATGCAACAATCTTTTTTTGAAAAATTGCAAATATTATTCAGCGGTTAAACTAAAAAATTTATATTAGCATTTATAAAGTTGTTCTAAATCTAGAACCGTGAAAAAATTATTACTTGTTATTTACAATTCAAAAATATAAAAAATTTAATTAATTGTCAAATATAATGATTTTAATTGTTTTCTTTATACAAGATTGATTAAATGCTACATTCAGTATGTTTACTTCGGCATGATGATCATAAAATTTATATTAAATAATTTAAGTTGCCCAGCTTACAGGCGTCTTCTGCTTTTGCGTCGAAAGCAAAATTAAGCAAGTTAATAATAGGAAAATTTACTATTTGGCACTTAACAATTTAAAATTTAAAATATTTATAATAAATGTATTAACGCCGTCAAGATCGGTCATGCCGCAATTCATACAACTACAAATAACAAATTTTTAAAACACTTTAAATTAAAAAGTAAACAATTTAATTGTTAGTTAATAAACAACAATCAATGAATTTAATTATAAAGCCAAAGAAATTACCAAAAATATCAATTTTACTTATAAATTCTAAAGATTTATAATAATTGGCATGCACTTACAATATTTACTGGATGAAAAGGGCCTTGCGATGATCAATCCAAATGTAATTAATTATAAAAAATTCAACTTTTTATTGATGCTTGATTTTTTAAATTAATTTATATAATGGATAAAAGCAGAAAAGCATAATTTATCTTAAAAGCTAACTTTATTTTAAATATTTTTATTAAAGTCAAAATCTAGGAAGACGATAGCATCACTTGGCAGAATTTAATTGTTTTCGAAATGTGTTTTGGATAATTTTGATAAATTATATTTTATTGAATAATTTAGTTAAAATTTAAAATACGTCTTTTGAAAATTTGGATTACTTTTTAAATTTTTTTCTTAAGAATTAAAATTGTTTGATTTATCATTGCTATATTTATTGGATCAATAATTTGAATTTTATTTTCTTTTAATGAACTTTAATCCTCAGTTTTAATATGCACTTTATATATTGGAATTTATTATAGTGGGTGTCTGTTTAATAATGAGACACTTAGTAATTAAATTTTTATAATAAATTGTTCTATTTCCAGTATCTTGATCCCTCGGGTTTTTCTCATACTTGTCATTCAGCTTTTATCTAGCGTATATTATCCATCGATGTTTTTTCCAACAGCCCGTGTTTTTCAAGTATGGTCGATGAAGAGATTCATTGTTTTTTTGCCAATGTAATTTTTAAAACAATTTTGAAATTCAATATAATTTAATATTTTTTATTTCTTGAATTAGCCTGTAAATTTTAAAGGTTATTTTAATTAATTTTTTGATTTTATTAGATGATTTAAAATACAAAATTTGTATAAAAATTTTAAACATTTATTATTTTCATTGATTTGTTCGTTGTCATTGATTTATTAAAATTTCAATTTTTAACTTTAACAAAACAATCAATTTATAGGGTTGTTTCTTTGCCGATTTAAAGACAATTTTTTGGCCTTTGTTATTGTAGCCATTTTTGATTTGAATACAAAAACTGATTATTGCTGAACTGGAGCAATTACACTGGCATTACGGCTCACAGGAAAGTTTGTTGTTATTGCATTAATCAATAAGCAGTTATTACATAGGGACGTGTAATTGTAGCTCTAATTTAATTAGTTTAATAGTAAGCTTGCTGTCGCAAGACATTTTGCAAATGCTTGGAGTGAGCAGGAAATTTTTCGGGAGCTTTTCAAACAGTTATTTTATGGCGGTCCGCCTTTTCGCTGAGAAAACTGCCATTTATATATTTTGAATCTAACATTAATGTTAAATTTTCTGATTAAGTCAATTGAACTACTTTACAACACAAATGATTGCGCAGGAATCTAACGCTTTGGGCTTGATCTATCTTTTTTTTAATTAAAATTTGTTTTTTAAAAACATAAAATCGAAGACTAAATAATTAATTTGAAAAAGATTTTGCGGAATACTGGCTATAGTAATTGGTGGCTGTTTGAAGAAATATAATTAGCTTATTGTATTTTAATTTAGAATTGTTTAACACGTTAACTTTTACTGCTCTCATTGAAAATATATCTATACATATGATTATTTATATCTTTTTTAAATGTTTTGTTTTATTATTATTGAATTATTCGCGGGTATTTAAGAGTTACGTGAAGACCCATTATTGCTTTAATTATCTTCATTTAATGCGTAATTTATTTTTTATATTTTGGGTTTGTTGGCTAGAATCCACCTTTTTAAATTTGGCATTAATTTAATTTAATAATATCGATCGGGATATACTTTCTTGCATATTCCAGAAGGAAACTGAAGATCTCGAATCTTGACCTTGTCGTTGTTTGTCCTCAATGAAACAGCAGGAAAGAGAAAGATTATAAATGAATTATTTAAAATCATGATTTTTTCGCATTTGATTTTTCCTGTGAAACCGTAAAATATATTTGAATTCTATCGCAGTGCACTTTTTTCGGGTTTGTCGATAAATGTTTAGCTATTTTAAACACATAACGATTTGTGGTTTCATATCTATTACAATTTTATGCTAGGAAATATTTTAGAAAAATTAATTGTTATTACTATTTTGGCAGATTGATGTCTTTTGTCTTATTTTCCTTTATTGCAGAACAAAGCGAAAAATGCATATAATTATATTAGCAATTATTCTTGGGGTATTTAAGCGTTTCTTAGAAGACCCATTATTGCTTTAATTATCTTCATTTATTGCGTAATTTATTTTTTATATTTGGGGTTTGTTGGCTAGAATCCACCTTTTAATTTTGGCATTAACTTTTTAACTAGATTTTTGAATAGTTAAATAAATGTTCAGCCACATCCTGAGATTTGTCATCAAAATTTATTGGTTTTTGCTTCGGGCCACTTTTTGTTGCAAAGCTCACCGCAATTATTTTTTACTAATTCATTAATTTTTGTTTTTGAGTTTATTCCTTCTTTGCATAAATTTGAGACCAATAAGTTAATTAATCCTTGTTATGCTTTTTATTTTTGGTTTAGTACTTTATAATATAAATTGTATTCTACTTATAAGCGTTAAATTGTCGAGACGGTAATTGCAGAGTCCTCTCCAGTTTAGTTCATGTGATGGATTTCTGTTGGGTAACATTATTTTATTTTATTTGTATAAAGCCCTGGAGCGATGAACTATGAAAAATACATAAACTATCAAATATTTCGATATTTGATCAAAACCAAATTTGTTTTTGATTTTTTAAAGGGATTGTGTATTAATTAATTTTTCTATGATCATCATTTCTTTTCATCATACTATATTCTTATATTTTTTCTTTTATAAAAATAAGTTTTTTTAACTTAATATAAGTATTTTCAACTGTATATTTTCATTAGTGCAAATTATTTATTATATATTTACATAGTTGATTATTTAATAATATTAAATTCTTTGGCATTAACCAAAACGATATTTATAATTTTCGAGTATTTCTATTAAAAAGTTTAAAAAACGCGTATAGCGTAATTTTTGGAATATCTGTTAATTTTCAAGTATATATCTCATTCTCTGAGCCAAATTTAAAAGTTGTTTTCTGTATGGCAAGTTTTGCTTTCACGTATTTTGTTTATAATATAAATAATAATTTTGGTGTCTCTGATTATTCTTCTTGCGAAACTTCTATAAAAATTATTTCTTTACATTTTTAATTGTATTATTTAATACTTCCAATCAGCTTTTGTTTTTTCGATTATTATTTCTTTTAATGGCATGGAGAGGGTTTAAAGCTCCAATGCTTTTTTTGACGGAAACACAACCCAATAAGCTAACAACAAAAGTTGTTTTACATATGAAAAATATGGGAAAATCTTAGACGTTTCAAACATTTGAACAATTTCTCTTTTGACAAAAATTTCGAAGAATTCGGGACCTACCCCTGATGCATAAGTCAAAAATCTTAAATATAATTGGAATTGTATTATAAAAGAGACCAATATTTTATTTGCATCAAAATTTTTTTTCAGTAGCAACCCAAGTATTCTCCGAGCATCGCCATCACAAAGGTCGTTCCGTCCGATCAGTGGCACAGCTTAGACGACAAAAACGCATGCAAACTGTTAGAAACACTATTCAAAGTGTTTTTGAAATTGAAGAGCCATCGTCCACGGCGACTTCTCAACCGAAAATATGCCTACTTTACGTGGTTTCCATGCTCATTTCGTTTATTGGAATCGTAGGGTCAAGCATCTTCGTCCAAAAGATGAATAGTGCTCCTTTCGTATGGGCGGTCATCTTTTGTGCTTTAATGTTTATTGCATTTGTCGTTTTGTATCGTGTACAGTGTTGGAGTTGATCACCCAAACTGGGTGTTTCATTTTCAAACTTATGGGGCGTGGGGCTGTCTATTTTTCTTCAACTTTTTGTCATATATGTTTTTTTAAAGATTGTTCTTTATTCATTCCTTATCGCTTTTATTCTTGTGTAGTTTTAGAGTGTGATAAAATGGGTTTGTTGAATTATTGGTATTGATTTCAATATTTCGATATCGGCCTTTTTTGAGTGTTTACTTGTACTTGCTCAGTCAGTGCCTTTTACTTTACAATCTAAAATTTATGAAAAAACTATACCCGACTTTAAGAAAGTTTAACAAAAAAATTTAAAAAAGAACAAAATACTGCTTGACATTAATTTATCAAATAAATTTTCAATGAACGAAAGGAACTGTCTATTCCCAAAAAAAAGAAGAACAAACAACAGCCTTCGAGCTTGATGTGCAGCATAGAAACGCGCAACCAATAAGAAAAAATATTAACTAATAAAAATAAAATACGAAAAGTTAAATATCTTTATCTAATACAAAATTCACATTATATTAATTTTTACAAATCGCTGTTTTAAATATTCTCTATATTTGAAATTGTATGTTCAAGTAAGTAAATAATCTTGTAACAATATTAATAAGCCGCCATAGCTTAGTTAAAACAAAAATGTGTTGCCCAAAAAGTGTACTTAGAAAATAGTTTACAAACAATTATAAAATGATAAAAACTATTTCAAAACAAATAAAAAACAGAATGAATTAGATTTTCAATAATTTTTCAAACAAATATTAACTTTTGTTAAAAAAAAAGAAAAACTGGCCCCTTAATTTTTACTAAATGAGGTTCGTATATAAATGAAAAATTTAAAAAATATTGATAATGTGAACAAAATACCTAATTTATGATTGAATTGTCAGCTATAGTACAAAGACGTCGTGCACGGAATGTGGACCCTGGAAAAAAACTAATATAAAATTAATCATCAAAACAAGTTCTATTAAACAATGAAATTTAAGTAAACATAGTAATATTTTAGGAGTTTAAAACAATTTCAATTTCTTATAACGTTCTATTTAAAAATAAAAGTAACAAATTTAACTGGTCCCAAGAAAATGGAGCAACTGAGCGAACGTTCAGAACGTTCCACAACATTTTGGAAAAATATTTAAATAACCCAATGTTTATTTTACCTTCAATTCGCATTTTAAAACAATCAAAAGATATTATTTGATAAAATTTTAAAGCTATAAAACTAAAAAGCATTGGATAATCAAAAATATTACAGGAAAACTCTTTGATGAGGCTTTACGCTGACAAAAGCGTCATAACTTCAATTCAGCCGATTTTCCCAAAATTCCATTAAATTTATTAAAAAACATCTAAATCCATTTAAAATTGGTTAAAATAGATTAAAAATTAAGACAAAATCAAATAAGGTAAAGTAACAAAAATCATAAATGGGTGTTGTATTTCCAACAAAAATGTTTAACACAAATATTTGAGTTCATTTAAACGTAATTGTAAATAAATCTAAAAAAATTCATCTCATAATTATAATAGAGCTGGGAGTATAATTGGGGATGAAGAAAATGTTATTGGGCGTAAATATTAAACAATCGTTTTCCCAACATCTGCATTCTGCAACCCATATTTGGTATGTCTGCCAAATTTTTATTTATTTAATTATATTTTTATCAATTAGACCAATATCCAGGATTTCTGGATACTCGCAAGGTTCTTGGGCGCGCGTTTCTCGCACTATATACTACTCGCAAGTGAGCGAAGGTTCAGAACCTTTCACAACATTTTGGCAAAATATTTAAATAACGAGATGTTTATTTTACATTCATAATTCAGATTTTAAAAAAATCAAAAGTTATATTTATTTGATAATATTTTAAAGGAATTAAAATGTTATAAAGAAAATAACTTACATATAAGCTATACAACTAAAATGCATTGGACAATTCAATAAATACAGGAAAACTCTTTGATGAGGCTTTACGCTGACAAAAGCGTAATAACTTCGATTCTGCCGAATGCGACCGCATAGACCCTAAATGCACCTGAATTCAAAAATTCATTAAAAAGATTAAAAAATATCAAAACCCAATTAAAATTGGTCAATATATTAAAAATTAAGGCAAAATCAAAAATCAGGTAAAGTAAAAAATCATAAATGGGTGTTGTATTTCCAACAAAAATGTTTAAGAGATGGTGTTCCACGACGGGAATCGGAAAGAATTAGCTGACAATGGAGTAACAGAGCAAATATTTAAGTGAATTTAAATTAATTTTGTACATTTAAATCTAATAAAATTCGTTTTAATAATGATAACTGATTTTAAATGAATTTCAACCTTTATATTTATTAATCAAAATGTGACGAGCGTTTCTGTTAAAAATTCAATATTCAAAAAGACAAGATTTAATTTTATCGCATATGATAATCAACGATAAACACGCAAAAAAAAAAAATTAAATTTGATTTCTCAACTTTTAGATTAGTTTTTATAACTATATCAAAAATATAAGATTAAAATTTTAACATTGTTTTCAACGCACAGATTATTTTAAAATATTATATTTTTCTAAGATGTATTATTTTTGCGGCTCGTTTGGAATCAATTATGTTTTTAAAATTTGTTTTATAATGTCAGATTCAAGAAAAATTATTATTAGGTTATTGAATAGATTTAACCATTAAATTTTAAACTTTATATTTATATTTAAATATTAAATTTGTTTATTTAAAAACATTTATTGTTTAAGAAATTTTCAATGTAGTTTATTATCATTTTAAATCAAAACAATATTATATTTACACTTCAATTATTTATTTCTGTTCTTATATATTTATATATTTTTAGAATTATCCTCTAGCATTCATTTTTACTTTTTGTTATTTTACATTAGAGTTAAAATTAACTTCACACAAAGATAAATTTTTTGTTAAATTAATTTTAAACAAATTTGTAAAATCTTTTTCATAATCAATTTGTGTAATAATATTAGTTAATTTTTCACAGAACTTAAAAACTTTTTTATTAATATTAGGGTTGTCAATAACATTGCTTATGTTTAATTGTTTACTCTTTTTTTAAATGAATTTATTAAACACATTTTTCAATCCATGTTTTTTGATATTTCAATAGTAATTCGTCTATAAAAAACAATCAAAAAAATCTGGCGGATTTGCATAAAATTTTATTTTAGACAGTAGTATTTGAATCTGGCTAAGCTTTATTCGTATGTTTCCAGGTGTCCGCAATTGTGTTTGGCGTATTGAGCAATCGCTTCACAGTGATTTGCGGTTACATCAATGCAACCAAAAATAAAATTTTGCTTTTTCTCAACTCATCCATTTTGCTCTCCAATTCCAGAACATCCTCTGTATTGCGCGAGTACACATACTGTTTTGAAATTATAGATTTTTATTTGTAAACTTTTTAATTAATTCAATTTTCCAATAATCAATTATTCATGTTTGAAATAGCACAAAATGTTATTTTATAATAAGTGGTTTAATATAAAATGGAATGATTTTGATTGATTTCTTTAAATAAAATTTTTTAAATTGTTAAGCTTTTAATGAATAGGGGAACTGTTCTCCACAACTTCTGTATGGTGCTTCAAAACGAAAGACAAAGTCGATAGTCTAGTAAACTTATACTTAATTTTTAGTTTTAAGTTGTAACTTTTAAAACTCTATTTGTTTATTAGTTGAATTTTTTGCTGATTTCCGATTAATATTTAACTTTGCAAACAAATGATTTCGCTATGATATTAATTTATAATAAATTAGTTACGAGTCTTATTTAAAATATACCGATTTTACATATTGTTTTATCCTGATTTTTATTTAAAATGTTTAAAGAAAATTTTAAACCAAAGTTCTTTTACATTAATGTTTTTGTTATTCCTTCGTTTAAATATTTTACTCTAATTTTTGTTATTTTGGTAATTCGACTTTTAGAAGATTTCATCTTTTGTTTTGCATCACAAAATATAAGTACCTACAATAAATGACTTTTTGGATGCCACATATTTTTAAATTAATATTTATTAATTATGGTCCTTATGTTGCGATTTTTTCTGGACTAATTTTAAGGCATTTGTGGAGTTGCGGTTTGCGCTGCCAGTTGGAGCGTTTTTGTAAAATAAAGCCGTCTATGAGCACAGTGATAAATGAAGTTGGAGGGGAAAATAATGCAGACATTTCTAAATTATAAAGAAAAATAAAAATAGTTTAATTTTGAAAATACCATCTATTTTCAATAGGGGTCTTTTTGAACCTTTTGTCCGCGTACAAAAATTAAATTGTAATTTATTATATTGAATTTTAAGACTAAATGGTAAGCCAATGCTTGAATTTTGTTTTAAATTTAAAAATTCCTGTAGTTAATTTTTATTTTTTATATTAATACATTGTAAGCATAAATATAAAAAGATTATGAATATACTTTTAGGAAAAAAAAGTTCTGCATACTCTTCAATCAAGTTTGTTTAATTTTTATGTTCCGTTATTTTTTAATTTTGCTTGGCTTTTAGAGGATGGGCTAATTTTATTTATTTTAATAGAGTAATTTTATGCATTTTTATTAATACATGTTCTCCCGAGCCTCCTGCAATCGGTCCGCGCGGCGTTGCTCCACTTCTGCTGCATCGCGGCGGGCGGCGGGTCCACATACAATCGAAGCCAACCGCGGCACCAAATGGCGTTTTTTCTCGACTTCTTTTTCAGGCAATTTTGCATATGAAGTTTTGATTCTTTGCTAAACTATTGAAATTATCTACATTTTGGTCGGTATTTAATTTGGATTTTTTTTCTATTATAATTTAATATTTTATTTAATTCATTTCCCCCTCATTTAAAAAATTTTTGATTTTTTAAATCTTTGCGAGTTATTTGCATATGCGTAACGTGCACGCGACAGATTTGTGCTATTCTAAAGAGGAAACATTTAAAAAATTTTTTAGTAAACTGTTTTTTTATTTTATTCTGTGTTAATGGAATTTTTTCTTCTTTATTTTTTAAAAATATTAATCGTCGTTGGTTTTTTCTTAATCTCTCGTATATTATTATTTATTTGAACCGTTTGGGCCTTCGATACTGAACCATTTAATGCTAAAATATATTTGAAAATACAAATAGTTGAATAACAAGAAAGCTTTTTCTGTGCGCATTGATGGTTGGCAGTTGGCACTCAAAAAAAGTGAATGTGGGCGGTATGATCAAGGTGGCAGACCCCCCTCCCCCATAGGTTTGGGTTTGGTTGGCGGCATTATCAAAGATTCGGACTCTCCAATAGGTCTGGGTTTGGCGTGCGGTGGGTCTTCTGTTAACAAGTTGAGTCGAAAATTTAAACCCAGCGGCATCTATCGGTACCGTTGACCCCACGGCCCATTTTCCAAAATTTTTTGAAAAATCATCGCAAAAAAATAGTATGCTAATTTGTGACAGCGAAGTGTTCAAACTTGGTTATATAATTAATATTAATTAGAATTTTAGATCATTTTAAATTAATATGGTTTATTTGTATATAATACAACAATGATTGCCAAGTTCTATTGCGTTTAAATAGTCTATCCTATTTTTAAGTTAAATACCATTTTTTTGTTAAACGTAAATAATAATCATCATTATTTATAAGTATTATTTTTAAATTTTAATTTGTTATTTTCATTGATCTAAATAGCCTTATGTTTAAAATGAATTGATGTGGAAAATTGAATGTTTTTTGCTTTACTTATTTTAGATTTTATTCCAACCACAGTCAGAGCCTTTATATTTGTATTAAGATGAACTTATTTATTGTTTTATCCTGATTTTTATTTAAAATGTTTAAAGAAAATTATAAACCAAAGTTTTCTATTTTACATTAATGTTTTTGTTATTCCTTTGTTAAATATTTTAATCTAATTTTTGTTATTAAGGTAATACGACGTTTTAAAAATTTCTTCTAAACTAATACACCAAATTTTTTAAAAATTTATTACGATGTTTTGTTAAAAAATGTTGTTGGTAAGAGCGCACGTTTCGGCCTATTATAGTTAAAATTTAGTCATTAAAACAAGTATGTTCGTTTAATTACGCGCGAGAAAAACACGGTGTAAAATTTTTTTTCATTCACTTGTTTGAACAAATTAAATTTTGGTCGTTTTAGCTTTTAATTTTGTTTTAATTTTGTTCAAAGATTGGATTACCTAGCTTTTTGAAAATTTATAATCGACTGGTGCAAATTTCTGCCGGTGGCGATCATAAGGGCATATTTTTTGAATTGTTTATTTATATTATGTTATAAATATAAATTAATAATTATTTTATAAGTATAAATTATTTATTATACGGCCAAAGACGTCCTATCATTTTGTCAAAAAGCCGAATCGTGCGCATTTCGTATTCCCTGCCTGGATCTTGTTTATTCTTATCATTTAGCTTTAATAATTTTTTATAATTAAAATATTTATTTGTTTACCCATTTGCTTTGGCTATTAACATGTAAACTTTTTAATTGTTAATGAGAGAAAAAGGTTTTTTCAAATTCTATATTAATTTACCGGTAATTGTAATTTTCTGTTTTAATAATTTTTAGTTTACTATATTTTGTTATTATTTCCTCGACGAAATCGTTGATATAAATTATTCCTTCACAGTTAAATAAATAATTTATTTTTTTAGCTATTTAATGTCATTTGGTACTTCCAAATTTATTTAAATATTGAATAAAGTGTGTTCATTATTTTTTATTTTCCATTTTTAGTTGCATTATTTTCACTAACAAATTTCTTAACGTCATCCTTTACTAGATTACCCAGATTGGTTGTATGGGGTTGGCGGGTCGTGAAAAAGACCGGGGTTTGGGTCTCGGATTCGTAATGATATGTGCTCAGAAATCGACAGATATTCATTAAATATTTCTATCGATGTTTAAATAAACTGTTGAAATCAAATTAGGTTCGCGTGCACTACTACGTCAAACACGGGATGCGTCTCCGCCACGCCAATTTGCCCTGTGTCATTGAATACGGAGGAGGCGATCATAAAACATTCTTTCCGCTTGAGGTGCTCAGTGTTGTGATCAAAGAGTAATGACCCAAATTTCAAATTGTACTGTTGTCTTCAAAGTAATAAATCCTTCTTTTACAACTGAACAATTTTTGGTCATTGCCCAAAATGGGATAAACACCGAGTACAACCCTCGGCGCTTCCACGCCATCATCATGCGTGTTCGTTGTGGTGGTCAAAGAACGGTGTCTGCGCTGGTGTTCCGGTCGGGCCGGGTGGTGCTCACCGGTGTTTCTCATCCTTGTTTGTCGAGGAAAATGGCCGAGCGCGCCCGGCGACGTTTGCAGCACACCCAATTCACACAACTCCGTGTTGAGCAGTTGAGGGTCGTCAACATTGTGGGAGTGCACACATGTGTGGAACGAATCAGTGTGGAGCGACTGCAGCGCGCTATTCCCGGCGGCATTTATGATCCAACCATTTTCCCGGCGCTCAGATGCAAAATTGTTGGTGGCGCCACATGCCTCATTTACATTTCGGGAAAAGTGATTGTCACTGGGGTCCGAACCATTGATCATTTGAATTCTTCATTTAAATACTGTTGGATTTGATCCCAAACTATTTTCGATAAAAAAAATGTCAATTCATTTAATTCTGGGACCAATGTTTGCCGGCAAAACTAGCCAACTGCTACGGTTGGGAAATCAAACGGAGTGTGCAGGTCTGTCCGTAATGTACATCAAGCACGAGCTGGACAATCTGCGAACAAACAACGACTCGCGCGTGCGCACCCATGATGGCAATACGCGGGAGGCGGTTGCTGTTAAACATTTGCAGGACGTCTACGCGGAAATGTGCAGAGTGAAAGTCATCTGCATTGATGAGGGGCAATTCTTTTCCGACCTATGCCCCGACGTTTTACACATGGTCAATGTGCACAAGAAACGCGTGATTGTGGCGGCGCTGAACGCGACATTTGACCAAAAAATGTTTCCGCCCATTGTAGAGCTGCTGCCGTACGTGGACGAATTGGAATGGCTCAAGGAACAAATTAGTTTCAGTTTTCTCCGCGCATCCCTCAATAGGAGTTTATCGGAGGGTCGGAAGTGCTTGCTAAAGTGAAAATTTTTAACTAACTGGTTCAATGGTTTAACGTTTTTTTTATTCACAAAACATTTAACAACAAATGATTATCGAAATTATCATACATTTCGTTCTGCGCTATTTCTGCGAGCGGCATCTCCCTCATGGCCTGATTCGACATGGTGTCCATCTTGGACGGGTTCCAGTTGCTGGGTCCTAGGAGCATTCTTAATATAAAATAATTAAAGTAAAATAAGGCTGTCATTACCGCGGTTGGACCGCCGCCAGATTGAACCAACGATGTCGGCCGATTTGGGACCACCACCACCTTCAATTTTCAATWGATTGTATTTTTAATTTCAAAATTAACCGGCGTAAAAGTTGTCGTAGGCAGATTTTGCATTGTCTGGTAATTCCGCTAAATGGAAAATGGGTTAAATTTTTAAACAAAAAAAATTACCGTCGGTTCTTCCACAGCGTACGCGCTAAATCCATCTACACTAATGCGATACCAACAGTCCGTCTGTTGGTAGCGGGCCTTGGCACGACAATTGAAAAACCAATCGGCGTTGCCGCTTGTCAATGCGCCAAAACATTGGCTTGTTGACGCCAGCCGCATGCTTCCACCTTGTGCCCCTCTCCCGTTCGAAGAATCGCGTTTGTCACCGGAAGCGGCCCAAACGCTGTCAGTTGTTGCGGTCGATGGTCAGTTGAATCGACGATCAAACAGCGAACGCCTCCAGACGGTCCAACAGAAGGTTGGAGACCGCCCTGTTGACCGGGTTGTGCTTGTCGGGCAAATGATGATGGAATACCCCCCTGATTGCCATTAAAATTTAAATTTATAAATTGAATATACCTGCCCAACTAGTGGTTGGCGCAGGGGCCAATTATTTTGTTGATTTGCCATTGTATTTAGACGTCACAAACAATAATATACTTGAGTGTTTTAWTAAAAATAAATAAATTATCAATTAGATGTGGGCTCTTCCCCAAACCCGAATATTTCAGCAAAAAAGAATAAATTCAAGAGCCTTCAACAAATATAATTTGCAAATTTCAGTCCGAATAAAAAGTCCTATTAACAATAAAATAAATTTGACCAATTTATAACAAAACAAATAAATTAGAAATAGCAATGAAAATAAGATTGTAAACAAATCATTACAAATCATTTTCCTCATCCAAAACAAAATAATTAGAAATAGCATTAACAATTTCAATTTTTTAATTATTTCAAAACAAATCAATTACAAATATCATTAAAATTAAGTTTGACCAGTTTTTTTAATAATTGCAAAAACAAATAAATTACAAATCATTTTCCAATACCAAGCAAATAAATTAGAAATAGCATTAACAAAGTCAAAGTTTTCAATTACAAATATCTTTGAAAATAAGTTTGACCAATTTTTAAGCATTTCAAAACAAATCCATTACAAATATCAATGAAAATATGACCAATTTTTAATAATTGCAAAAAATAAAAATAAATTACAAATCATTTTCCTCATCCAAAAGAAATAAATTTAAGTTTGACCATTTTTAATCTTTCAACAAATCAATTACAAAAAAAATCAATCAGATGAATGGCCGATTTTTTTTAAATAATTGCAAAATCAAAGGTTTTAAATAGCAGTTGAACGTTTTTTTTAATAATTGAAAATCCCAAAAAGAATTTATTATTTACACTAAATCAATTATACAAAAAAATAACATTGAAACACAAGTGAGGGCTCAAAAATGTGGTATGGAAAAAACTTGTTCATTTTGTTGATGGTATACTACTGTTATCGATTTAAATTTAATAATTTTTGTCAAAATAAAAAAATTTTACAAAAAAAAGAAATTCAAAATGAATTTTAGTGAAAAAAATCTGGCCAGTTTAAGTTTGACCAAAATTATGCGATCAAAATAATATTGTGTTTGCTGAGGATTGACTATTTGTCAATGTTAAAATGGGAGGGGATGCTACTGACACCTTTTGTGCTCGCTGCTCAAAATTTCCCACGGTCGGGAGAGACCTTTTTTTTATATATGTGGGGGGGGGGGATAAAACGCTGAGCCTTTTTTGGCTCTCGCGTAAAACAACGATCCGCTCCTCCCTCCATGGCTCATCTCCTACTCTCCTTTCAATTGCGAGAAAAGGCGTAACCAACATAAATGTTATCCTCACATTTTATTCTGCTTTATCTTAATTTGGCTGTGGCCAGGTGGTTGTGTGCCGGTTTAGTGACGGATCTAATCCCGACGAGAATAAATAAATTTAATAGATTTAAAAATTAAATAAATTTTGAAAATTTAAAAAAAAGTCGCGCAGAACTATGCGGTTGGTTAGAGAGCGGAGTGCTCTAACCCCTCCCCCAAACCCCATTTCCAATCATTGGAATAATCGATAAAAAAGGTATTAATACTATGTAGTTGTGTGCCATTAATTTATTCTATAAGAAATCATATGGTCTTATATTTTATAGAAATAAAATGGACAACTACCTTTATAGATTTTACCTTTATGTTGCCGCAGTTCTTGATTTTATATTTTAGGTAAATTCGCATTAATTCATCAATGACTTCAAGTTTTATTTGTTATTACTTCTTTTACGACTTAACTTTCGTCATTTAAATTTTTAGGTTAATATTTAATTTTTGATTGAAATTTGTTTATTTTATACTTAATATATGGGAATTTTATTTCCTTTGCCAACCCACGTGATTTGTATTTATAAAAACTCACTTTCTGCGCTTATATTTAAATCACCGGCATATTAATTAGAATTTTAGATTGTTTTAAAGTTAATATGATTAATTTGTATAAAATTAACACTAAACTACAATTTATTTTCTCTAAAATAATATTAAATTTATAATGCCAATCAATTGTTTCTGATTAAATGCAATGTTCAAATGCCTTCCTAACTCTCCAAACTAATAGCTAGCTGATTGGATGTACAAAAAACAATAAAAATAACAATAATTATAGACCTAAGCTACAATTAAATTATATTTATAAATTTGTAAAAATGAAAATTTAAACAATGATTTTGTTGAGACTATTTCGTTTTTGTCACATATATTTAGACGGGAGACGTTATTAATCAGTAAATAATTTATGTATATCGAAATTAATTAAAACTTCTTTATTGTACCAAATTTTATTATGAAAAAATGTTTGTTTACTTATAAAAAGTGTTGTTTTATTTTTATTCATTTACCTATATGGATTAGAATTCCTTGGATTTATTATTCTTGGAGGAAATTATGCAACTTATTTTATTTTTATAAAGAATTTTTGACAATTTAAATATAATATTAATATTAAACATTTCATGTGTTGGGTAATTATTTACACAAATTTTTTTACGTTTTCGCGTTTTCGTCCTTTTTTTCTTTTTAAAGTGCTAGTATTTTTACTGATAAATGTTGTTTACCGAAGTCGGTGAAATAAAGTTTCGGCTAAATATGGAAGTATAATTTAAAGGATTTGTAAGCGTTTTGATAACATTTTGTTAATATGATCTAAATTCAGAAGAATTGTTTAGCAAATGATTATTTTTGTATATTTATTTATATCCTCGTATTATTATGTAGATAATTTTTTATTTTAATTTTTTATCAGGTCATTTTTAATAAACTCAGCCATTAGAATTTCAAAAACAATTTAATTTTTAATTGAATTTCTGTCAATCAATTGTCGATCTTTTTTAAAAACGTTTGCGTGACACCTGCCCGAAGGCCAGTCAGTCAGTCGTTTTTATGGTGACACCTTTGTCGATCTTTTTTAAAAACATTTAAAATCATAATATCAATTCTTAAAAATTATGCTGAATATTTTTGCGCCTTTTGACAATTTTGAGTTAAGTTAAATTATTATTTTTATTGAATTAAACACAATTAGTTTTTAAATGCTTTTTAATTATTAATAAATTAATAAATTATTTTCAAATGTGTATACATTTTATGTTACGATTATGAGTTTTTTCGGGCGTAAAAATGAACATTGAAATTCGCAACGAATCCATCAGACTCAAAGGCTAAAGCTAGCAATGAGTTTAATCCTTTAACTATTCAATTTATTAATTAGAATCTTAATAAATTTATATTTGTTTTATATATTTTTTGAAATCTATATTTGCGCAATAATAGCGTTTCACATTGGTTTAAATTCGGAGAATGCCAGTTTGATCAAACTGGACAAATATATCTGATGGAAAAGGTTTTGAATGCATATGTTTTCAAACATTGATTTCGGTTTTATTTTTTGGTAAATTTAAATAATTAAGCATTTTTATTTTTCTTAATTTCCATTTTAATTAGGAACAATAAAAATTTGTATTCTATAATAAATAAAACATTGTGAAACAATATTTTTTCGAATTTACGAATATTACCAATAACATTTTTTTCATCCGATTTGATCTTTATAAAGCAAATATAAATGATTGTTGAATAGGTTTTTTTGTTAAGTCTTTTACTGTTTTTCATTACGTCAGCAAGTTTAAGTGTATTGTATTCTTCTTTTACGGTTTTGTTTTAAAACAATAAATGTATATACGAATATAAGTTTTTTCTTATTGGCATTTTTGCTTTCTCTTTTTTTAAATATTGGGAAGTGAATCGATTAGCAATGGTGAATGGATGCTGGCTGCATTCTTGTTAAATAAATTAATTCACCTCAAAAAGAAAAATGCTAATCGATTTAATTGATTTGCGTAATAATTTATTGATTTAATTCTTTACTTTAACTTTGTATTAGTAAATTTATCTTGCAAAATTATTTCATAAATTAACGAATATCTTTTTTATATTAGCAGTTTATCAAAAACTTTTTTATCTAACAATTATTTCTACTCAAAATAGATATGTGTATTAAACTCTACAATTTACAGTTTATTGTTTTATATAGATTAAATATATTTGATGATTTACATTATTTTAATTATAGTTAAGCGTTGCATGGTATGGTTGGTCCCTATTTGTTTTTTTAAAATAATGATTTATTCTATAAAGTGGGTGTAGCCGAACTTCCTTTTTTCTGTGAAGTTTTTCTAGGCCCTCGTTCTTCTCTTCTATGGTTTGTGTGCGCAGTTTGTCTGATTCTCTTGAGCCCTTTTAAATATTTAAAATCCTCTACCATAATATTAACCTCGTAAGACCCTTTTGTGTAGACATTGTGTTATTAAATTATTCAAAAAATATCTTATAGATTTTGAAAATGTTTAAGGCTTATAATTATAAATTTTTTAATAGAGAGTATTTTTTTTTAATTTGATTTGTTTAGCTTCAGTTTTTTTAATTTGTCATTAAGCATTTTGTCTTTTGTCAGCAGCAGCAGCAATTAAAAAATTAACCCCAAATTCACTTTCCCGCAAACATGTATAGATATAATTTGCATAATTTTAACAATTTTTTCTTTTTATATAAATTAAATACTTCTTGATCTTCATAGTTTGTTTTGAGACAATTTGATCGAGTGTTAAAATTTGTATCGTTGTATCGATTTAAGCGCTGAACGTTAGTTATTTTGTAAGCGTCTCTATATCTGTCTCTTATACACATCTAGATGTGTATAAGAGACAGCAATTTGATCGAGTGTTAAAATTTGTATCGTTGTATCGATTTAAGCGCTGAACGTTAGTTATTTTGTAAGCGTCTCTATATTGGCAATTACCATTATGTAATTCTTCGTTTTTAAGTGTGATGATGCCAAGGTGGCCCCAACTCTTCGCATTTCCATTTATAAGAATCTTTTAATCCAACTACACTCAATTGTTCCCTTTGTCTAATATGCGATCAGCTTCCACTCTTGCTCTTCTAGGGCAGTTCGTAATTAAAGTTTAATTATTTTCTTTATAGTGAATGCTTGTTTTTTTCTTAAATATTATGGTGCTACTTCGCCATTCTTTGAGACGTCGGCGCGTGATTTTATTTTTAATTTAATTTTAAAACTCTAAAGTAATATGTATGGTTTGTTGATTCTTTCTGTATTTTTAACTAAAATAGTTTTGAATGTTGGTGCATATAATATGAATTAATATAATATAAAAACAAATAAGCGAATAAAAGTGCTTCTTTTTCAAACTAATAAGTTATTAAATGCCATTTTTCTTTCAGATTTTCTTTATTTTTTTTCATTGTATTTTTATTATTGATAAAAGATTTTCACTCTTGTAATCCAGATAATAAAAATTAATTTGCTCTTTTGTAAGTAATACTATTTTTGCCTTAATTTTCAAAATAGCTATTAGATTGGCATCATTCATATTAATTCTCTTTAAAGATATGTTATTTATTCAATCAGTCTCATAGTCCATTTTAATTTTTATAGAATTATGATTTTTGATTCTTATCAGTTTTTTTAGTGAATACAACAGGCGTTTTTTGTTTATAATAGTTTGTCTTATTATTAGTATATTTTTAACTTGAAAAAAATATGCTTTGATTAAGTGAAACGCATTTAATGTTTATACATTTTTTTGTACGTCCACCGCTTCGGTTCCTGTAGAGGGGCGAGTGGTATGCGAGACAGTAATAGAATCCGTGGGGCGGCTGAAATTAAAATCCTTAAATAAAATAATTATTTTTTATTTATCTGAGATTTTTTATAAAATAAAATGGGCTTTTAAGGCCACTTTATAAAGTTGATAAATAAATAAATCGGTTTTTTATTAAACCGGTTTTTGATATTTCAGCTTGTTCGTTTTTTTTGCGTAATGAGGGGGGGGGGGCAATTATCTTCTTTTCAGTCTCTCTCTCTCTTTGTGAAAAATTAAATAATTAAAGCCTTCAAATCGGCCCACACAGGGGGTGTCGAAATGATCGACAAAATTTAAGATCCTTTCTATTTCTTTAAGTGCATTGTATCATTTTTGATTTTTTTTATTCGATTTATTATTATTATTATTTTGATTAAAATCTTGGATTTCGCACGCTTGTATTAGTTTACTGTAAAAGATTAATTTATACTTTATTTGTTAAATTAAAAATCAACATCAACTTTTCAATCGTCTTTGAGATCCATATTGACCTTGACCTCGACCTCGCATGCTGTCCTATGTCGATGTAACGTCCATGTTATTTTATTTCATTTATTTTCAATTAAAGCAATTGATTTGCAAAATTTAAACTATTTTTATCAGCAAAAATTTACTGATTTAAAAATTGTTTTATTAAAAACCGGACACAACAGGCATTTAGCCATCTTTTTTCTCTCACTATAAAATTGTTGATTTTTTTACTAAATTTGAAAATGTGATATTTTTAGTTTTTAGTTTTATGCATCAGTTAAATTTGTTTTTGTTTTCTTTGTTTTGTTTTTATATTTAGCTTTCATAAAATAGGGTTTAATTTTTGATGATTTATTCACTAAATATAAAGCCGTCTGGTTCTACATTGGAGTTTCATCTCGTATGGGCTCAAGGCTAAACCACTTTTTTAAATAAATAATAGTATAGCATTTATTTTCAACAAAAAAATTTAGATTAGTTTTAGAATTTAGTACGACTGATTAACTTTTGTTTTATTAGTAATTTTAATTTTGGCTTTACATTGGATTTATTATAACGTTAAAAGCTCCATACATTGTCCACAGCATAGTTTAATATTATTACATACGGCTACATCTTTATAGCCTTTAAAAAATAAATTATTACTATACTTCTTTATATATAAATTTTTATTTTTATGTTTTGTTTTAATAACATTAAATGTGTTTTAAACTGATATTCCTGTTTTTAGTGATCCGTTGTATTGTTTAAAATCGGAGATATTTTTAATAATAATTTATATTCAAGATTTTGGTTGGTTCTTTCAACATTTATTTAAAATTGTTTTCATTAATTTCTATCTTGTGGTTTAGTAAAGGCGTTCACCAAAGTGAACATTGGAGGCAAGCACGCATCGTATGTGTCATCTGGCAGGCNTTGTTTTCATTAATTTCTATCTTGTGGTTTAGTAAAGGCGTTCACCAAAGTGAACATTGGAGGCAAGCACGCATCGTATGTGTCATCTGGCAGGCTTGAGTCCGGTTGGGCACGGGCGGACCGGTTGGACACGGGCGGGAACCTTGCTTTAGGCACTTTTACCAACACTCTTTAATAATTACAAAAGTGCGCATGGATTTAACTTATTTGTAAAATTTTAAACACAAATCAATCATTTTAAACAAAAATATCTAAAATGTATTCATATATTTTTTACAGTAATTATGAGTAAGTCTACATTTAATATTTTAAAGAAAAAATAGAAAATTAAATGATTTTTATTACTTTAAATAGATTATTTTGTTTACAATATTGATTTTAAAGAGTGAAAGTCTATTTTTCCCTTTATTACCGCCTTTTTATTTATTAATTAAAAGGTTTTAATATCTGATGAAAATGTTAGATCTGACAATAGGTAACAAACACTTGACTTTTACGGTATAAAATAAATAGATTTTAGGCTATGTATTTTATTTTAATATAATTTTTATCGAGTGCTTTCTTTGCATTGGTCAATTTTATTTTGGGCATCAAAAAAAGAAGAAAAAAAACCTGAATGTCATCGGGCTTCTTCTTCAGCGGGCCGTTCGCAGCACTCCGCTAGGGGTCACTGGTCCGTGGTGAACTTTTGTTGAAAAATAAAAATTTTAAAATTTTAAAATTTGTTTGGATTAATTTTAAATACATCTTTATAGCCTTTAAAATAAATTTATTACTATACTTCTTTATATATAGATTATCAATTTTTATGTTTTGTTTTAAAAATAAAATTAAATGTATTTTAAACTGATATTCCATTTTTTAGTGATTCGTTGTATTAGAAACTTTTACGACATTGTTTTCTACATTTTTTATTCTAATTCAATTATAAAATTGTAATGGGATGTGAATTTGTGTTAATCTTTAACAAAAATAAATTCACGGAAACCGTATTATATAAAAATTTATTGCAAATTTGCATGAAATGCGTAGATGGTAAAATTTCATGAAATGTCTAATAATAAATTATCTTTATATTTAATTTATATGTATTTACAACATCTACAATTGATACTAAGCAATAATTATTTTTTATTGCATTTGGCATTGCAATTGGTGAAAGTGAATGAAATTGGTTGAAAATTTAAATAAATTACATTTACATTGATACTAAGCAAACCACTACACCACCATGTATTGTGGTGCTAATCACTATATTTATTTAATGTTTATTTATTTTTTAAATGGTAAATTTTAAACAGTTTATTTGCTTAAGCCGTTTATTCTAGTGATTATATAAACATCTATTTTTTTAATTTAATCAAAACCATTTTAATTTAAATTCTTGATTGACTTTAGACACAACAAATCTGGCCTATTTTTTGTTGAGTCCGTCGTAATTATCTGAGCTTCTTTGGTTAAATGGGAAAATTGCTGCACATTTCCTTTTCTTGCCAGTTACACGCCGTAGCCACATTTGTTAGAAATTATAATCATTTCATTTCATTTTTAAACATGATGGAAGTTGTTTAGTTGTTAATGCATGTAAAATTAAATAATTTTTAATTGACTTTTTGATTTTTCCGCAATCTTAATGTTAAATTTGAGGATTAATGTTTTATTATAAAAAGGTTTGATTCATGTTTATTATATGTTACTATATTTTATTTATTTACCTTTAAAAAAAATTCAATTGCACTTATTCTCAATAACTAGCATTAAGTTGAAATTTTGAATTCCCTTTTTATTCAATAATTGAAAATGTGTTTAAGTAATTTGAGATGGTTAGTGCCATCACAATGATCGCACCCCAGTTGGACGGGCTGTTGCGGCATTTGCATTGGCTGACTCTGAAAAAATTGTTTACAAAGTATCACAATGATCACACACCGGTTGGACGGTCCTTTATTTTCTTTTTTAAAAATTTCCATATTTATTGATTTTTTTCTAGGATTTTAACAATAGTAAAATAGGATAAAATTTATTTTTCATTCAATATAAGCATATCAGTAAATAAATTTTTTCAAAATACAAATTAATTCACCGAAACGACATTTTCTTCATGGTACTCGATTTTTGCTTGGTTGATAATCAGTTGAATTTAATTAATTAACAAATATTTTAATAATTTTTATGTAATACTTTTATTGTTTCAATGTACAGCTGTTATTTTTCTTAGAAAAAAAAATCATTTTTGCTATTGTAATAAAGAGCATTAAAATTAAAGTTTTAAAAATTCAAAAGTTGACGACAAATAAATTTTGAATCCCCTTTTATTCAATAATTTGAAAATTTAAGACTTCGCAGTTCACCGGTATATGTCCGCGCTGGTGACATGCGCGCAGGATTTGTTGAAATTGAACGTCCTTCCATAATTTATTTTCTATTAAAGTTTTTGAAGCAATTCTGCAAATATCTTTTGTAATTAAAGTTTTTAACATGTGGATTTAAGGAATTCATTGTGTAATTCTTTTATTTTTAGTTTTATGGCTTTGACAAACCAAATGAACTGATCACTGCAAGATGGTTCTAATTGTCTTTTCGTAATTATAAAATTTATAAGTAAATTTTCAACTTAATTGATTTAATTGTTTTTTATATTCATTAACACTTAAAATCTAGTTCAATAAGAGTGTTAACAAAGAAATGCTGGTATTGGTGTACAATTAAATAAAATATTTTTATTAATTTATACATTTGCGCTGTGGTCTTCGTTGCGAAAATACCGATTTTGCGTTGAATGGAGCCAAAGCCGAGGCCGTACAGGCGCCCGTAGGGCGGTTTCTGCTCGCGCATGCGCAAGTCCCCTTGGTAAAAGATGCCATAACTGAACAGAACACAAGCATGTTCTAGTCTGAAAGGAAGGAATGCCAAGCTTACTAAAATTTTAAGTTTTTTGAAGCGTTGATTCCATCACCCTCGGGGTGTTAAATTTAAATAAAATATAAAATGGTTTTTTTTAAATAATTAATAGTCTTCTATTAAAAACTTTTTTCTAGCTTGCATATTTTTCCAATTTTCTAATGTTAATTCAAATAATAGCTTTAATTTGTTTTATATTTTACCTTCTTGTTTTTTCTATTAATTGCTATTAATTTAGGATATGTTTATGATGTTAAAATGAACGAAATATAGTGTTTGCTCCAATGGTTGATTAATTAAAAATTAATCGACATTTTTAAGTTGATAGATTTAACGAGTTTTTCATCATTAGATATTAAAATATTTTTATTGATTTAGAGTATCATTTACAAAGTTGATATCTTTAAAGTTAGTTGTTTGAACTAAATAACAGAGTAATAATTAAATCTATTTCCTTAATGTTCTTGAATTCAAAAATTTACTTCTGAATTTTAACACGGGCAATAAATAAGCATTCTGAATTTTTCTTTTTATGTTATTAATTGAATAATTAAAAATTATTTTTGAATTTCGGTAGTTCGTTCAAGAAGATAAATTAAATGTTCAGAAGATCACAATGTCTCAGACTTAAGATCCTACTATATGTTTTTAAACCATATATAAAATAATGCATTAAATATAAATCATTAAGATAAGAGTTTCCAAACTTTTTCCTTTGTTTTAACATTTCTCTTTAATTTTTATTATTCTGGTAATCTTTTTAAAAATTTAATTTTTTGTTTATCAATCACAAAATACATAAAATGAATGGCATTTAATTGTAAACAAGGGTTCCCTAAGTGAAGGAATTTTTATTTATGCTTTAAAGTCGTTGCATCAGATTTACAATAAAATATATATTATTTAAATGTTTTGTTTTATATGAAAGGGTATATAGCGCTCCTTAAATTAAATGTTTTATTTTAATCTGTCTTTATGCTGATCTTTTTGGTGTTGGTGGCCCAGTATATGTATTGGCGCTCGGTTCTGTGAACTCTTTTTTTCAATCATATTATTTTTATTTTGTAAATTGCACTGGTCGAGGTTGATTTGCACTGGTCGACGGTTGCATCCCTAACTTAATTTTATTAATCGTTTATTAAAGTAGATCAAAGAAAGTTAAAATTTTAGATTTAAAGAAATTTACTATTATTTATTTATTTACTTTATAGTTAGTTTATAATATAAATTACCGGCAAAGGCAGACGATTGATCTCCCCCAAAATTTGTTGGCACAACCCGATGAAGAGTCCTACTACCACAGCGCAGTAATATGCAATTTTATTATGTGCTTTTTTGGCAACCATGAGGTCTTTTTTACTCGTTCTATTTTTAATATGGGTTTAATATTTAAATTGCTACCTTTTTTTAATTGTTTTATTAAATTGAGTATATGAAAAATATTTAATTATTTGTGCAGATTTTTTCATTGCATCGGTGATTCTGTAGTATTTAAATTAGTTTTTTTATTGTATCGGTGATTTTGTAGTATTATTAGTCTGGTTTTAAACGAAATTCAGCAATTTATCAATATGTTTAGTCTTGTACTAAAAATATGTAGATTCCATAGTCAAACAAAATATTTAATTTCATTTATTGTTAATAAATTAATTGTCAGTAAACGCGCCCAGCAATTTGAACCAAGAGTTCCAAGGGTTAATTTCCAGAACTGGTACTTTATGAATCATTAAATTATTTTGTCTCTTTTATTTTTAATAATTTTACAAATTTAGCAGGCGAATTTATTAGCTATAAGTTTTATTATTCTTTATGTTGAATAAAAATATATAAAATTTTTTAATTTTATATTATATGTTTCATTTTATCATTTTTAAAGTTAAGTATTGCTTACACTCCTGCTGCGCATCGTCGGCTGGATCATCCATCATATGGTTATTACTCTCATTATGAATATCAATATTTTAACCAATATTTTCCTTTTTGCTTTTGAAGCAGTATTTGGAAATTTCTGGTTAAGTATTTCCTGCGTGTACCATTTGGGATGGGTGTAAAAACCTATCAAAGATGTATTTCAAAGAATGATTAATAGCATAAATCGTTTAGCAAAATTCTTTCGTGCTGAAGAATTAATAAAATAAAATAATTAAAGTCAGTAAAAATGAAAAGGGACTTAAAAATTAATGATTGAGTTTTGGTCAGGGAATGAAATAACGGGGAATAATACGCCCTACGGGTTTGTTATTCTCGAAACTTTTTAATTCAATTTAGTTTATTCCGAAATATTTTATAATGAGGTAGTTGACGATATTGTCCTAGAATCATTTATTAGCAGGGCTAGGATTTTTAAGCTCGAAGAACCTCGAATTAGTGACCGACGTCTTTAGAGATAAATTCTTGTGGTTTTCTGTGTATGATGATGATAAAATGCAAGCTTGTAATTTTTAATAAATGTGTTTTTTTAAAGTTTTTCTAAATAACTTTTTGTTATGACTGATTAAATATTAATGAAAGATATATCTCGAGTAAATTTTTTAAATTTTTTTTCTAATCTTTCATTCAATTTTAAACTAAATTTTTATATATAGTAACAACGTCTGTATGTATTATATAAAAATATTATACTGTTGCATTTTGCATTAACCGATTTACTATATATTTAAACTTCCATTCGCCAATTCATAATGATAAATTTAATTGGTTTGGAATTACCAATTTCGACATTCCCTGCGGCTAGAAGAAAAGTGCTCGACTATTTGATTCGAGGTTGGACGCGTCCTGTTGATGGTTTTCTGAACGGATGTTGAATTCTTTTAATTTTTTTAAAGAAACAAATTTTAGATTTGGGATTGTTACTTGTAAAGATTGGTTAATAATTTTATCTTTTATGATTTTAGAATCATATAACAAATGTTTGCACTAATTAGATAACTTTTAGTTTTTTAACTAGATTTTTAAAAGTTTCAATCTCAGAACTTTATTTATTGTTTATTAGCGACGACAAAAGTTGATATTAATTAAATGGCCTTAATCTATGAGTTTTTTCATATTTGATTTACATATGATAATTAAGACGCGCTGCATTCTGAAAAGCGCCTATGTCTTTATGATGTTATCCGTTGTTTATTTTAGTGGATTTTTTAAAAAGCTTTTCATCTAATTTACTTGTTAGAAAATTAATTGGAATAGGTTTGCATTGATTTACACGTATTTTTCAATCATATTCCCCAAATATGTGACAACGTTGCATTTACCTTATTTAATAAATTCAGTTTATATGTAGGTTTTAAATATTTGTATAGGCAATAATTAATTGTTGCCTTATGTTGTTGTGCAGCCATTTATGCAAGAATGTGGGATAATACAATATTATTCTTTGAAATTGTAAATAATTTTACAAGATGCCAGAAAAATAGGCTGTACTTTCCGGGCTCATTGTTTCCGTCAACCCGTAGTTCGTCGATTGGATTGGATTCTGAAGATCCTTTGCCTTAACGAGTCGAGTCACATCTAATATCGTCGGCTTGACATATATTTGTTTATCATGCGTGTAAACGGGTGGTATTTGAAGAAGTTAAAATTAACTCATAATTGTTAAAATTATTTTAATAATCTTTATGTTTTTATTACGAAATTAAATTAATTAAGCTTTTGTAATTAAAGCATGATGAAATTTATTATTTCTTGCTTGGAGGCACGATGTAATAAAAGAGACCAATATCATTATTTATAAAACTAACAGTGTCTGAATGCTTTTTTGATTAATATGATTTTTGATTTACAATAACAGTAGTGTTTTTTGATATTTATTTATAATGCTGTGATCACGATGTCTCAAAACTAAATTGAACCGTAACCTTCTTAACAAATGTAGTTTTTTTATATTTTATTTAATTTGTCTAAAGTTTAATTTATTTTTACGATTTCGACTTATTCTTTAACTTTAATATTCATTTTTATGCGTGTTTGTATAATTTTATGCAGATTGTGCTGTTCAGTGTTAAACAACCGTAAATAATAATGTATTTAAAACCAAATCAATTCCATTTATTTTGAATGAGTTGTATTAAAGGTCGTTATTTTTACAAATTAAATTGTAAAGAAGCTAAAAAAATTAACATTTTTAAAACCAAATGTTTAATTGTGTATATTTTCAAAAGTTGTAGCATAATTAACGTTTCAAGTTTTTAGTATACAACGATGTATACCTTACAAATTAGAACAACGTTTTTATGGGCATTTTCTTTATATAAAAAATATTACATCCGTTTATATAATTGATGCTCATTTTATTTTATTTTTTATAAATCAATAAAATGTTTGCAGACATTTGCACCGCAGGCCTAATTCGACATTTACGCCGCAAAAATATAATAGAAATATAAAACAAATTGCACCCCAAAAGTTAAACAAATGCGTTTTTTCCCGTGAAATGGCTTGCTGAAGACCCAAAACTTCTATTTATGGCATAACGCTGTGGCAAATGCTAAAATTTTTTTTTGCTATTCTTTGCAAAATGCCAAAATATGCGCATAAACAACGAAATATGCACAAATATGCACATGGAAATGCGTTCTAGAAGCTTCAAACCAAGCTGAAACCATGTTTTTCATGCGTTTCAGACCGTTCCCAGTTCTGGAAAAAACATGCATGTACATATAATTATACACCCTAAAAATAACGTTAGTATAGATAGCATTGTTTTGATTAATTCAATAAATTATATTTTGATAATCGAAGAATAAATAATTATAGAAAGTATATTTGCATTATTTAATTATTTTTTAAGATGCTTAAAGTTTTAATTTCAGGCAATTTGTTATAATTAATTTTCTTAAAGGTTTTGTGATTTTTATTTTAATATCATTTTTGTGCTAACATTTATTTTTCATATTTTGTCATAGGGTCTAAATTTATGATGCCCCGTCCGAAAGGAATCATTTATTAGGCCCTCCGGGAGGGTTCTTTCATACAATTTTAGAATATAATCGCTGTCGTAATATTGAAGCCTGTTGTTATTTCATTTGCCGTATTTAGTATTAATTTTTAGCTATTGTTTTCTTGAAAACCTTGATGTGCACTTGCATCCGTATTAAACTACTGCATCTTCGACCAGCTTAGCCTGGTGTTGCCTTTTTTTTAATTTTAACATTATATATAATTCTTTACATTAATTAGATTTTTCTAAAAGTATTTTTTTTGTTATAGCTTTTATTTTGTATTTTTTTTTGCATATGGCTTAAGATTTGGGTCTTTTAGTTTTATTGAATGCTACTAATATATCAATAAATTAATACATTGTTTTTAAAATATAAATCCTTAATTTACTTTATATTTAAATTTGACTCTGTAAAATATTAACAATATTTTAAACTCCGCTTACGACACCGGTTGGGGAGAGTTAGTTCTTGGGAAGTAATTTAAATTATTATTATCCGGCAAGTTTTTGTGTAAAAATGTAAATGGTATAGATTGGAACCACCCGTGGACACTCTCGGCTTTTATTCTTCTAATTTATATTTTGTATAATTTTAACATATTTATTTTCTTGTTGATTAGTTTAAAAATGTTAATTTTTTTATAATAAGAACATTCCAAGTCAGTTATTTTAAGCTTTTATTTGAAAAAGTCGGTTTACTCCTGGTCACTGCCCGTACAATGTTCTTTTGAAGAAGGCCACTATAGTTTGTTAGAATCATTTAAGTAGGCGTTTTCGTCAATTTCTTAACTATTTTAAATTGTTCGATTTAATTATTTACTTATTCAGGACAAATGTGTTTTATTGTAATAAATAAGAATTTTATTTTTCTATTAACGATCGAGGTCTTGGGATATATTTTTATAATTAGCATTTAGGTCAAATATTCTGTTGTAATTGGTCTTTCAGATTGAGAATATTTCTTTCATTATAATAACTTATATTACTTTTTTATAGGTGGCAAAAGCCTTACACGGTCCGTTGGTTGCCAATTTGCGGCCGTGGCCATGATATTAAATTCACGCAGAAATTTAATAAGTCCCCACTGGCGTCATATTAATGCTGAATCCGTCTGAGCATATTAATTAAATAAAACGATAATCAAAGTATGCCGTAAATTAAAATTATTTAAGAAAAGTAAATTTTTGCATGCGAATAGGCAAATAGCCCATATCTGTCTCGTATGTTTTGCTTCAGAGAAAACGGTTGGGCTGATTTTTTAGTAATTTGAATATTATTCTTTCTCAGGAAAGGTTATAATTTTTTCTTGCTTGCTGAGACTGAATATTTTATCTTTTAAAGCTTAACATATTAATCTTTATTGTGTTTAGTAGATCAGTTCTTAATTTGTTAATAATAATTGGGCCGAGATTTTTAGGGACTAAAAAAATGTGAAATAGGGACATATAATAGAGACTAAAAAGCCTCAAAATAGGGAGTAAAAAGCCCAAAAAGTAGCAAAATAGGGACTTAAAAATGTGCTAAAATTGACTAAATCCAGTCAATTTTTGCGTGAAAACCTTTAAAATCTATCATTCTTTAATTAATTTTCTTCTTACAATGTAAATATAATATTTTTTACATGTTTTACAAAATTTATAAAAAATAACAAAAACAAATTTTTTCAGAAAATATCTATCTTTGGGGGTGGATCTTTGGTCCAAGAAAATTCCTTTTTTAGGGGTGCATTTTTGGGGAAGAAAAATTTTTGATTTTAGGAGTAGATTTTCTCCGTTTTTTGCATTTTTCCTATGAAATTTTTGAAAAAATGCATAAAATGTTGCATTTTTCATAAGAAATTTTGGGCAAAAGTGCCAAAATAGGGTCTAAAAACGCAGAAAGGGCGAAATAGGGATTTATTCTCAAAAATGGCGAAATAAGGATTTCAAATTTATTTTTGATTCATAATTGTTTTTATTTTTTGAATTTCCAAGTGATAATAATAATTTCATTTTTATTTTTTACCTTATCATTATTTTTTATTTAGGTAAAGTTTATTTTAATAATTATCATAATTTCTTATTATCTTTTGCAATTGATGATTTTATTTTAAAATCTAAGGATGCCTTGGTTTTTTCGTAATAGTTCTGAGATTTTATTTTTATTCATTTAGACTATTACATAATTTTACTTTTTGTTTGATATATAATTCAAATGCAACTTTAGGAATTTTTGGCAATAAACTTATGTAAATTTGCTGGTTCGGATTTTTTAAGCTGTCTTTATTTTTTTCTGTAGATTAGAGCCCAAATCGTCCACTTCTGACTCGAATCTTACGAGAAAATTATATCCAAAATGCCGTTATGCTTTAAAAATTTATTTTATAATTTGAGAAAAAATTTTTAGTGAATTTAACCCAAATTTTTGAAATTGATTATTAAAATTATGTGAATCTGCAATTTTCGGATTTATGATCATGGTTTGTTTTTGCATAAATGTAAAATATTTTAGTTTTTATTGTAAATACATCCATTTTTAAGATTTCCTATTCTTTTTATTATATAGATTATATTATAAGTGCGGGCGTAACTTATTTTTTTGTTTATTCGTTTAACTATTTTTTAAAATTTTTTCTTGTTTTTTTCAACGCTTTTTTTATTTATTTTAACTTCAGTTAATGATTATAAAAGAGTATTTTTGGTGTTTAAGTGTATTTTTATATGGCTTATCACAACATCGGTCGACATTCACTATTGACATATTTAGAAATAGAAATTCCATTTTTTTGAATTCTTTAAGATTTAATATTTATAAATTTCCCATAATAATAAGGGTCCTTTGCAGTCATAATTTTATTTTATTTTCTCGATCATGTTTCTTAAACAATTCGGCCAGAAAATTTGCTGCACCAGTCGATCACATTTAAAGATTAAAGAAGTTAAACGGTTGTTTGTAATGGACTCCGGCGACTTCCTGACTATTATATAGTCAATTAGTTAAACAATTGACAATTCTTTATGTGCTTTTAAAGCATCTGATTTCTATGATTTATACCGCCCTTTATTAAAGAACACGCACTAGGGCCCGGGACCGATATGCTCCAAAAATGGCCAAATATGCGCATATATTTGCTCCAAAAATGGCCAAAATATGCCAAAAATGCCTAAATATGCACCAAAATGCCGAAATATGCACCGAAAAATGGCACTTTTACTACACTAATTTGTGTAATAATTAATTTTTTGTTTTTTTATCGTATAATTAAGTAGATTTAAAACCTTTCTACGTATTATTTTTAGTATTTTTGGAAAGTTTAAAAATTCCGGTAGTTTTAACTGCCAGGCCAATGCATCGCCACACTGCCGATCTCCGCGCCAGCCACTCGAGCGCTGAGCCATTTTAGCGCCGTGATTTTTTCCCTTATTTTTATGCAAATGTTCAACGCTTAAGCCTTTTTTTCGAAAATGACTAAAAGTTATCGTTAAAAATTGAATTATTTTTCAAAGATAGCCAGAACCCATGATTTTGGGTGCATTTTACAATCAAAAATGTCAAAATATGCTCGAAACATACAAAATATGCCCAAATATGCACCGATATGCAAAAACATGCATGAACCCCAAAATATGCAAAATATGCAATTTTAAACTTGACCAAAAGAACTCAAACCAACGCGAAAAGGCTATTTTTGGGACGTATTCTTAAAAGCATATGAGCACTAAATATACAAATGCATATAAATCCGGGCCCTAATGATATATATTAATTCAAGTAATTTAACAACATCATGACTCGGGGCATAAACATTATGCTTTTCTTGAGATGTGGAGTTTTTTTATTTATTGTTTCCTTGGATTATTATATACGCTCATAATTAAACCATAATCTTTTAATTTCAACTGTTTTTAGTCTTAAATTTACAAATTATTAAAGGTAAATTAACTTACTTGTTTTGTATTTTTAATGATTAAGTTTTCTTAACTTGTATTAAACTTTCTGTTTTTGATTATAAATAATTTGCTTTCTTAATTTTTTTCATTTTACTATATTTTATTTTAAGGTTATTTCACAATTTTATTTTATGCTAAATAAATGAACTATAATTACGATAGTTTATTGTTGATAAATTTCCGTCCCCGTACTATTTAAATATGTAATTGGTTATTAAATTTAATCTGGGTTATCGTTTTTAATTGTTGATTTAAAAAGATAGAAATTAATTTTTAAAAAATGTTCACATTAAACGTTTTCCAAAAATCCAATGGACTATATGTAGCCCCATTTATTTCATGCTAAGCAAAAAATATAATAAAATTTGTTAATTTCTTTATTATTTCTTCTTAACGAAGTAATTAGTATGTTTATATTTACTTTCTTATTTATAGTTTTACAAATATTATTTTATTATATTTATAGGTTTTAATGACATGTTATTCTTTAGTTAACACCTGCGATTAACTCGTATGTCATGTTGTGCTTGCACTGTCTTAAACTTTACTGAATTGAAAATTTATTTTTTTGATTACCATCCTATCTTCTGAGTTTCCATCGGCCGACACCACAGCAGTTCCGAGACTATATAACAACACGCATGTCTGGGTAGCCTTTTTTTAATTAAAAAATAATAATATTCTTGATATCTTTGTTTACATTTTTATATTTATTGAACATTTAATATTGTTAACAATTTTTTAAAATTAATTATCACTATTATAAATTTTTAAATTTTTCATTCCCAGCCAATTACTGGCTTTTTAAGTTCATTGATATTTTATTTTAAATGACGATTCGAGTACGAACAGCATCCACATCGCTAGTTGAAAACGTTTCTATAATTATTAGCAAGAACTAAATCAAGAAAGTTGAATATTGTAGCCGAATTTTTATTTTGCTTTAACCTATATTAATTATTCATATTTTCTGTGATCAAAAAAGGCGCCATTATTATGTTATCGTGAGTTTTACTTTTTTTCTAATATTAATAAATTTATTGTAATGTGCATTTTTGGTTTTGGTGTTAAAGGTTGTTTTTTAAAATATGTTATAGCATATTTTCAAAGTAATAATTTTGATTATTTAACATTTTGCATTAACGTGAATGTATAATTCTAAAAACTAAAGATAGCTTCTCAAGTTGGTTTGTTTGAGTGGTTTTTTTTATATGCCTCTTTTGCAGACTGGCTCCCTTTTGTTGTTGCATTTTCATAAATTGTTTTGCCATTTTTTAAATTTTGATTTCAACAATTAAATTGAATTGATTTATAATTGTAAAGAGCCACCACAATCTTGGCGAAACTTTTCATATTACATGTTGGGGATCCGGCTTTTTTCAGCAGGTCAAGTCTTAAGAAAAATGTAAGATTTAATTTGGCTCTTTTTCGTTTATTTTCTTATATTAAATACAAAAAATACTCTTTCTAAGGCGAATAAATTTTTAAAAATAAGTGTTAATACCCAGCAACATTATATTTAGTTTTTGACATTCTTCCTATACATTTTTTTACTGAATTGGGTAAGTGCGAGCTTTGGATCAAATATTTTTTGATTTCATATTTATTTTTATGAAGTTTTGTGATCCAATATAAATATTAAATAAAAATTGGATAATAATAAAACTTTTTGGTTTGAAATATTATATTACGGGTTTTATTCACGTGCGCTTTATTCAGCCAGATTCGTTGCACTTTTGTTAAAGTAGCCTAACCAGCAGAACCATATGAAAATATAATGTAACTTCAACATTGTGGGATATTCCTTTTAATTTTTTGGGTTTGTTATTTTATAAGTTTTTGATTTTAAAAGTCTTCTTTCTATTAAACATATGGATTTTATTATAAATGATTTGTTTCTTAAAATTTCATATGCTTACACGTTGCGATTTTGTCATTTGCACCTAAAATTAGCGAATTATTGAATTTAAATTATGAATAATTTCGCTTGTTTTATACACTTAAATTATTCGGTATTACGATTTTTTTTTTTATTAGTTTTTTTTCTTCAATATTTTAAAATTGCCCGATCCATTGTTCTAGGCATTTTAAAACGGGCTAAGCAGGCGAGTTTAAAGCGCGCCTCGGAATTTGGTTGAACAGCTAATTTTAAATGTCTATTGGCTATAAAAAAATAATTTTTTGAAATTGAGTTTTTTAATATTCTTATTTTTTTTAATAATTTCCCTTTTAAAATATTGGTTGATTGAATTAAATGAATGCGTCCGATGGGTATTCAGAGTGATAGTATGCTCAGCCTCGTGGGCTGCACCCCTTTCATCGGTTATTGGTCATTCGTATATATATGTTTTTTGAAAATGGTTTCATTTTATTTTTTATAGCAATTGATTTTCTGAGAATTGAATGGTTTCAATATTTTGATTTCTAATGCATCTGTATATAATTATTTGATAAGAATTTTAGATTTATGGCTTGGCTTAAATACTGATTTAATTTTAACGTTTGTAATTTTTTTTGCATGTAGAAGTAACTTCTTTATTTGCTTAAAAATTTTTTTTGCGACTCCGCACCTTTAACCATTATTTTAATTAATTATTTTCTTGCAATGAATACGGCTTTATGCATCAACCAAGCAAGAGCAAGAAATAAATGTGTAACCGCAGAAAAAGCCCGTCATTCCCATTATTTCAATAATTTTTAATAGTTTACAACATAGATCTCCTGTTTTGCATTACACATTTTTATTCTTTTAATTTATGTTTATTTTTATTATAGGAAAATCTGCTGCTTTTATATTGGTGTGTCTATAAAACATGGCATGCGATGCAAAGCGACGAATGTGACCACTCGTTCTGTGCGGCAACCATGGCGTATTAATTTCCGCCAGGTAAAACACATACCGGCTATGAGTAGTCTGTAACTGTTTTAAGGGAGATTCGGAAGGAAAGGGTTTGATTAAATTATTGTTATAATTGATTTTGTTTATCGTTATATAAATTATTTGTATTTATTTTGCCTCAGTTCGTGAATATTATTGTTTGATTTGATGTTGCATTTTTAGAAGAACTTCATTTCTTTGATATTTTGAATTTTGCAAGGCTTTTTAGTTTTACAATTCAATTTTCGGTGTTCTTTTATTTTTTTAGTACCGTTATTCAAGACTGATCAAAGCACAAGTGCGACCTATCTTTGCCATATAAGAAAATCAAGTGTAGATTGCGAATAAATACAAATATCGACTCACGATTTGCATTTTGCTTAAGATATGTCAATTTTTAAATAATTTCAATTTAATCTTTAATTAATATATGAAATAACAACCTTATTTTAGGTAATGAAGATTTTTTTCAAAAGTAATTCGAAATTTTTGAGAATTATCCATTTATTAATCATTTATAAGTTAAATTGATTTTTGCGCCACTCGATGTGTGCGTTGATTATCCGTTGTTTCCGCGAAATTGAACAAAATATCTGGGAAAATAGTAAATAGAAATTCAAGTGATTCAATGTTTTGAGAGGGGGCACTTTTTGATAAACATGGGCAAAAAATTTATTCAACAACTTTTGATGTTTGACTTCTCATAAAAGTGGCTTCAGCGAAAATGCTAATTTAGTTTAAGCAACTTTTGGCTTCTCAGCGAAGCAGCTTATCTTCTTGAAAAAAGGCTTTTTTGAGTCTTTGAGAAGCTTAAAAAACCCTTTAACGTTGAGAAGTTGGATTTTTGACCGCAGATTTCCCGGCATTAGTTATTATTTTCATTTTCAAAAGATATATTTGTGTTTATGAGAGTAGGATGGGTTGTCCTGAATAAGTAAATAATTAAATCGAAAAATTTAAAATATTTAAGAAAGTGACGAAAACGCCTACTTAAATGATTCGATTTATTGATTTTTTTAAATTTTCAATCATTAAGTTATTGTCTGAGTATTCATTTATCCAATGTTAAAATTTTTGTTGTTGTTTTTTTGGCATTTATTAGTATTAATTTCATAATAGTTAAATAAGACTTTAGGAGCGACCAAAGTATCTCCTCGAAAATCGAGATTCGATCGGAAATATTAAAAAAAAAACCTAAAATCAAATCTAAATTTTGAGTTTGATCCAACATTATAAACAGCAACATTGCCAAATCTAATTTGAATGTTTTTTAAATCTATTAAATAACCGGGCTAAATATAAACGTTATACGCTTACAAGTAATTAAATATCATTGTATTTTATTTCTTAAATCACCTTTTTATTAAATTTAACATTTGATAAAAATTATGTTTAAGTTGCTCACAAATATCTTGAAACCACCCAAATAAGGCTAAACCCTCAAAGCTTAAACTAATTTTTGATAAATTTAAATTTTAGCTGATTACTTAACGAATGATTTTTTTTTCAAATGAAACTTTTTTTTGCTCTAATTGTCCTTGGTTATTTTTTGAATATTTGAGTAGTTAAAAGGCCATCTCAGGTTGGGGCCATGCCGTAAAGTGTTATTAGTTAAAAAAAGTTATGTTGTTTTCGAATCAGTTCGTTATCCAGCATTTTAATTTATATATCTTTTGTTATTTTTTTAATAGATTAGTTTTAATTTAATTATAAAGATTTTAAATGTTATTATTTTCTTTATTGTATTTGTAATTGGAACAATATAATTAATGAGATTTCTTATTATTTTAAACCAGTTTTCATAGTTCGAATGCAAATAGTCTTCGTTATAGGACATTTTTTTATTCTTATAATTTTTTTCCCGATATTTTTTATATTTTCATGATGTAGGTATCGTAGGTTCATGTTTTATTATCGTCTGTTTAATTTAATTTATGGGTTTAAAAGATTTAGCTTTTTATTTGAAACTTTGTTTATTTGCATTACTTTGCTTTACAAATAAATTTTTCAGCAAATTTTTTATTTGTATTAGGGCATAAAATTTATTGTTTTTTACTGTCACAATTGCCGAATTGTATTTCGCGGATGATCGAATACCGCCATCAAAGATTATTTTCGTAACGGCGTGGCGTTTTATGTTCGTTTTAATCAATTAATTTAATTTTATGACATTGGCAACTTCAAAATCAGCCTGTTTTCTTCTTCAGAACTTGCAGGGCTCGTACAAGCACCGGCCCTTTGTATATTGGTGCTGCTGCCATACGTCCCCGTCACCGCAAAACTAACAGCACCTCTTTTAGCTCGATTAGCATTTTTTTAGGTAATTTAAATATTCAGCTAATTATTTTTTTTATATAGAAAACTTCCAGGAATGGACATTGATTAAGTGAAAAAATAAATATACTTAAAAAACAATTATATGCATTCTAAATTTTAATATATAAAAAGATTTTGCGCGTATGTTGTAGTGATTCTATGCCGTGTCCTAATATCTTTTTGTTATACGACCAAGATTTAGTAGAAAATTTTTTGCATCTCTGTTTGAAATAATTTTTTATGAAGACTTATTATTAACTTTTATATTGTCATTTTATTGAAATATTTTAATGGCAACAATAGGGAGGGTATTTATCGCGGCCGTTCATACCTTTTTATTTATAGTATTTTCCTTTTTTCAATAACACAGCTTTTTCAAATGATTCAATTTAATGTAAAATGCTGCAATGTTCTCTGTTAAAGACCACACCCGAAATGCTTTTAACACAACGAAAAATAAAACAAATACAAAATATAATCAAAAATAGTTCAAATAATGAATAATATTAATAAATAAAGCAACAAATATAATACAAAGATAAATAATAAATCATTGATTAAAGGTAGAAAAAAGGCCTATGCACTGAATGATTGGTTGCCGCCTTTATCTTAATATATTATCGACGAGAAGTGGAATTCGTTTTTTTCAAAAAAAAAAATGAAATAATTTGGAAAATAACTACAGTTACCTGAAAATTAACTTCGAGTTTGTTATTATCAGTTCAAATAAGTTTTAATGCATATTTTTTATAATTAAAGTTGATTGAAAAAGCAAGCCAGCAAAGCAGAAGAATATACGTTATAATGTCAATTAGTAATCAAAGATTAATTGTTAATAAACTAAATTATATTAATATTATTATACAAAGCAAGTTGATAGCATAAAATTTGCATGTCACTATCATTAAAAGAATGGCAAAATTCTGACATACGCAAGATGGAAAAAAGCAAATTTATGACATAAGTATTATTAAAATGATCACTAATTATTTGATAATACTGTATTTGTACTTTAGATTTTTAAAACTATTGATATCCTTAAAAGGGTCAAAAATATCAATGCATTTATTATAACGAAAAGAACATTTAAAATTTTGGTTAAATAATCAAAACTATTATAAAATAATAACAAATCAACAAGTTGGACGAGCGCCGCAGCTGTACTAAAATTTGATTTAAAACTTTAATTCATTTAACTGCAAATGGATTTATCGTGGCCACAAAAAGCTGAAAATAGTTAAGAGTAAATGTCTGAAAGAACCAAACTAACAACAGTATATTTGAACCTAAATGCTCGATCTATCCTTTTTAGACTACCATAATAATAATAAATTAATGTTTGCAAAGCTTGATATAAATAAGTAACAAATACAGAAAATCTTTTTTAAATAGCAACAAGAGCACAAAACAGCTCCCTTGCAGGGTTGCCGCGGGTTGAGAAAATTAATCATTTGACAAAATAAAATAACAATTTATTCGCTAGCAGAATGATTAAATAATTAAAAAATATATAATTGTCGTCAATTGTAAAAAAATAAATCTTTCGTCGATGAATCGCAATATCATAAAAATTTGTAAAAGAATAACTAGGAATTAATATATAAAATTAAAGCGACTCAACTATTTAATTCTTTATGATGAAAAAGGAAACTATAATAATCAATAAAAAAACAAAAAGGAACACTTTAACATGTTGTTTAAAATTTTAAATAAACAAATAAATTTGGCACGTATACATCAATGATTAATACTTTCATCTGATTCTGATCTCCCGCGGAGATAAATAACACCCAACAAAATGTTGCAAGTCAATAATAAATTTAAAAAAAGAAAGAAATTAAACATCGTCTTCAGTGATAAAATTGATTTTAGAAAAAATAATAAAATATTCTACAAGATCTATGCAAGGAACAACGTTATCGATTTAAGCCAGAAGATGATCTGAATTTGTGCCGCTTTATTACAATTTATGAAAAAATGAAAAGGTTTTGAACTGCGACGCCGATTTTTGAGAAAAATTTCGAAAACTGCAATGATAATAATGAATTTGTTTGAAAAAACGGGGACTGTACACCATGTTTTCAAGTGGCCGAAGTCATTAAATAAAATCATTAAAATCTATGAACAAAATTTCAAATAAGATAAAGTTGAAAAAATATGATGGTAAGCAAGAATAAAAATTTCATCTTATAAAAATAACTCGGTCCTAACCTACTCAGCATTACAAATTGTACGTCGTCTTAGCAGTGGCCACACAGTGAGAGGAAATCGCTGATCATCAAAGAGCTAAATAAAATTACAATAAAAAACCCCCACCGCCAAAAAAATGTAACAGATAAACCAATAAAAAAAAATGGGACGAAAAAAGCGAACATTGTCGCCATAGCACAAACCCAATAAAATTAGTTTATCCAAAAAAGCGTGAAATAAAGAGTGTAAAAAACACTATATAAAAATAATATGAATAAATAAAAATTGATAAAAGTTAAGGGTTTAGGGGTAGAATAAAATTTAATGTTAAAAAAAATCCAAAAAAAACTTATAAAATAATTTATAAAAAATAAATAAAATTCAATAAAAATGTGCATACGAAAAATTTAAAAATTAGGCATTTTGGGAACTAAAAATTTGCAAGACCTCCTACGTTCATGGGAGCAAGGAGAGCGGAAAATCAATGATAAAGCCAGAAGACCATCATTAAAAAATAATATGATTAATAGATTAAATAACTAATTTCAAACTATAAATTGAATCTTCTAAATAAGTCGACGTAACTTTAATTGGTTTTAAAAATATAAATACAAAATAAATGCCATTACAAATAAATTAACAGTAATCTAAAAATAAAGTAATTGCCGCTGGTAAAATTGATGATTTAACATTGATAATTAAATGACGAACCATAACAATGAGCTGATATCTTAATTTAAAATCTGGAAAGATTACAGATTCCACTAATTCTTGCTTTTTGGAAAGAATAAACAAAAAATCATTAAAATAATATAGCATTTTTATAAGTTTACAAAACAATTCAAAAATAAAAAGATAAATAAAAATAATTCATTGGATATTGATGACATTGCGTTCGAAAAAACGAAACGAGGCATCATCGGGTGGATGCATCCTGGCTTTGCAAATATTTTGAAAGATTCTTAGAGACAAAAATATCAAGTGTACTAACGGTTAAACTAATGATTTGGCTACCCTCTTTTTGAACACGACAATATTAAAATATATAAAAAACAAAATTAATTAATCAACAACAAAAATAAAGTTGTAACTTAAAAAATATACTCAATACTTAAAACAACAAGGGAAAAATCGAGCCCTTACAAAGGGAAGGTCCCCAAGTGACCGCGGAGTTTCGGGATGAAACTTGGCACACTGATAGATCACCCCCACATTTCTACCACAAAGTGACATTCATTTTTGCTGCGGACGCCTGGGGAACGAGTTAAAGACTCTCAAAGTTTTAAGTTTTCACGTAACGACAAAAGAATACAAGCACTCAAGTGCTGGTGTGACCTGGTGGTTGTGTTCTCAGTTTCCTTTTTGTGTGTGAAAGTTCTAATCCTCTTCGTTTCAACATTTTTTAAATTTTTTTTTTTTACTAAATTAGACATAAAATAATAATCAAACTGCAAATTTTTATTCAGACACAAATCAACTTGACGAAGAATCTTCGTCGCCGCTTTTGTGAACATCATCTGCTCGGCTACCGCGTACAAAAGGTCTTCCGACAAATTCAGTGCCGAAATGGACATTTTCCTTTACTGTTGTTTTAGACTGCCAACAAAAAGTTTCAGAAAAAAGTACATCAACGCCAACAAAAAAAAAAGATTTTAAAGTAAAAAAAGTACATTAAAACATTATTGACAAGACCCGAACGGAGCGGAAACCCGGACAGTTCAAGCGGGAGCAGCCGCCGCAGGGGCACGTGCCCATCACGCGCGACCCGACCAGGCCGGGGTCGCCGTGTCCGTTCTGTGCCAACGCGCATTGGGCTGCAGACTGCGCGCAGTACCCAACCGTCGCCGATCGGAAAAAGCGGGCGGAACAGCTGAATCAGTGCAGCCGGTGCCTTCGTTTAGGCCACCACTCCAACGCTTGCCGACGGCCTCTCATCTGCCACGATTGTCGAGGCACTCACCCCAAGGCATTTTGCACACAGCGTGCACGCCCTCGTCTGGGCGCATCATTTCCGGCCCCCGGCGCAAACGTAACGCCGGCCGGACACATCAGCGGTGCCACAGCCACCGGAAACGCTCACACTCTCTTGTTGAGCGCCGTTGCGCACATTTCCAATCCGGAAACGCCGGACCTTGGAATGGACGTGACCATCTTCATTGACCGAGGAAGCCAGCCGACTTTCGTCTCAAAACGAGTGATCAAGGCTCTCCGACTCAGCGGCTGCGGTTCTGAAACTCTGCGCGTTCGCGGAATTGGGCCGAAGGTCAACCAATACACGTCAGCCAAGCGCCTCTTCACGCTCCAGCTGCAGCACGGAGAACTGCAAGTCCAGGCGCACGAAATTCCGCCGGATCACTTACCGCCGATGGTCTCAGTCCCGTTGACGCAGGCCGAAGCGGACGAGCTGGAGTCGAATCCACTCGATGTACCCACACGCGTGTTCAAACCAGACGTGCTGCTCGGGATGCAGTACTACCACGCGCTCCAAATCCGTGGAGTGAAGCAATTGCCCTCCGGATTTTGGTTGAACGCGTCCAACATTGGGCCAATGCTTGACGGCGCTGGCTCGCTTGCCAATATTGCCGCAGGCCCCATGACCACCAGCGTGACCATCCTCCACGCTGATCCACCATGGGTCAGCCAGTTGGGTCTCATCACATGGCCGGTCAGCAATTCCGACAAAGCGTCCGGGGAGAGCTCAAGGCTTGGACTCGACACTGCTGGATCAAAGCCTTGGCCGTCGCCTGGGAGCGTGGTCCTCATGAGCGATGAGAACCAACCACGCAATTCGTGGAAGGAGGGGCGAATTGAAGAATTGGTCACCAGCCGAGACGATTCGGACACAGACCCATCCCCGGGCGAAAGGCACTCGGGGGTTCAAAAAATCAGTTCGGTAGTCCAACCGTCCACGAGAGCCGACGACGCCATTTCCTTCGGGGAGCCCACGGACGAGGAGCGAGGGTTCATCAGCCAGGCCGAGAGTGAGGTTCCGAACCTCAAGGAGCCGGGGATCATGGCAGAAAAAACGTCATCGGCATTGCAGGCTGCAGAAGCAATCAACAGCAGGGCAAACGTCGACGGAAAACGCGCCCGAAACGCAGTTCGGCCGGCAGCCCCGCCCAAGCCGGCGGGAATCTACGCATGTATAAAATCAGCTCCAAGAGGAGAACCAAAGATTGAAGTAGAATTTTCTGTTGATTCAAACTGTATACTTTCTGTTAGCGCAAAAGACAAAGAATCAGGCAAAGAAGAAAAAATTACTGTTACTGTTTTTTTGTTTATCTAATTTGGCTTGAAAAATTATAGGCTTTTCAACAGTAAAAATCAAAAACAGAAAGAAAAATTATTTTAAAAGGTCTCAAAAATGAAAAATCTTTGCCAATAATATTTCCTTTAGCTAATGGATTAGTTAAAAATCTTCTAAAAGAATTCCTAAAAAAATAACCGGATATAGTCCTTGCTTTAGATTAGAGTTATCACTCTCGCTGCTATCGTTTCCGTTGCCAGATTCGCTACTTCTGGACTATTTCCTTCGTTGGGTTCTGATAAATCTTTTTTTTTTTTAGGAATAAACTCTTTTTTGAATGCTAGCTTTTTTTTAGGAATTATTACTACATCTCAGTGCTTAAAAAATATGCTTGATGTTAATCAAAATTTTTCAAAGAACATAAAATATAGACATTTAGCTCCTTCTTCAGGTTCATTCGTTTCTATTTAAACAGCGTTGTTCTCTTAAAGAAAATAGTTTTTCTACTGCTTTATCTCCAAATCAGTCGTTTTATCTCTTCTTGTTGATAAAAAACCGATCTGCCAACAGTCTCTGGTGGATTTCTTGCTGTAAATTTAAATATTTAAATAAAGACTTAATAAAACCAATAGTGTTTACATCGTAAACAATAATATTACCTATGATAATAGCGATGATAATATTATGTACATTAGCCCAAACAATAATAACAATAACGATTCAAAAATAGTGATCGCAATAATTATTAAAACAAAAAAAATATCTTCAGCACTTGTTTCAAGTTTAAATTTTAATAGAGAAAATTTGGTTTCAAATATGGTGGAGTCGGCAAATTTAAATCTAAAAACTTTTAAACAGTTTCTTTCTTCTTTTAACTCGGTTTCCAACAATTCGAAAAAACTTATTTATTAAAAAAAAAAATTCTTAGATTGGATGTAATGGCGCTTATTTCGGGGACTAAATCCTCCCCTTAATATCTAAATAATCAAAAATGACTCCCAAAACAGAGGATAAATTATCAACTCTAAACGATTCGCTTTTTCCAGGAACGTAAGACATTTGCTTTCCAGCAAATAGAAAAATAACACTTAAAATGCATTACCAGGAGAATACAAGCGCTGCGAAAATGCACTATCCCAAACAATTTTTAAAAAAAAATTAACAGTTTTTTTTAGTAAAATTCTAAAAAATATTATTAGAAGTTTGGAGAAGAGTAGTGTAAAAAATAAAAAAGTTCCGACCCAGTTGGTCGAGTACGCAACGTGCCAAAGGCCACACAAGGCGTCCGGCTTCAGCAGGGCCGATTACTGCTTCTTCAAAACGCCTAGCGAGGGACGAGCCGCCTCCCGTTCGTTGCCCAAACTCATCGCCCCCGAAGCGCCCAAAAAGGAAATCGGCAGCCGTTACGGCATCGTCGGGCATCAAGGTCAGCCCTCCCGGCGTGTCCGCGGCACAACCCAACGGAGGCGCGGCCAACCGCAACTCCATGGGTCCCTTCATCCGGCTTATTCTGATGGCCCTTGCGCTCACTTGGCTGACGAGAGGCGCGAGCCACGACTTTGGGCTCGGGGGCACCCCAAGTTTTGCGCTTCAAGCGCTCAGCAAGTGGGACAGCCACAAGCAACCGCCGCCGGGCACGTGCCACTTCGAGCGAAACTCTGCCATCGCGCACTTCCTCGGGCGAAACTCGAACGGTCCGCGCTCAACGCTTGGGAGGCGGTTCAGCACCGTCCACGGTCAGGAAACGCTGGCGGTCGACCAACTCGCCTCCGCGTTCGGCGACAGTCGCCGGCACCGTGAGGGACTGAATCGTCTCAGCGGTTCTTCTACCCATTCCGTTGGCCTTTCTCATTCAAAGGCTAATGGACAGAGCGAGGACGGCACGGCACGACAACTCGTTAGAGCAACAACGGCACGGGCCGAACCGCAAACGATGGCGAGACGAGAAGGACACGACAGAACAGAACCAGCAGCAAAGCGAGCGTCAACAATCACCATGGACCGTGACCGGCCACGCCGCCGACGGCGACGGAGGCACTGGCAACGGATCATGAACGCGTCGGGCCGGAGTGTCGCGAACAGAGTCCGCGCACCCAATGAGAAAGGACCGGCGGATGAACGCCGGCCCATTCGATCCATCCCCCACCGCTTTCCCACCCTCCGATCCGTCCCTTTCTTTACATTTCATTTCAAACATAACGGACGGAGGGAGGGAAAGCAACATTTCCCTCCGATCGCCACTTCTCAGTGGCAAAACGTCCCCCCCCCCACACATTCATTCGCTCTAACCGTCCTTCCCCATTGTATTTCCCTTTCACACATTTACATTTCGTTCCATCACTTTGTCCCCGCCCATCAGTGTTGCACCCCCCCCATCCGGGGACCATCCTTCCCTTACTTATTCACATTCTTTCTATTCTCTTTCATTCGTTATTCATTCGTTCAAAAAAAACCATTCGCTTTTCTTTCCTCGGCAATCGACTTAACTCCGTCCATCACTTTGGCTTCCCCTTGCTTCACATTCAACATCCATTTTCCCCTTCTTCGGCTTTCACCCCGTCTCCGATCAGCTTCACCCGTTCATTGGCCATTTCGCTCACACATTTCATCGTCGGAACCGTTGGTTTAATAAAGCGTTTTTGAAACCGTTGGCGTTTGGTTTAAAGGGGCCGGTTCCCGAAACCCCCTTTTCTCCCAGCCCAATCCACCACCCGACCCCGAACCGCACTTCGGCGGACCGAAAGGCCCTGTGCACCACCCAATCCGCACACTTTAAGTTTTTTAAATCAAAGAATTTTTATTTGTTTATTTTTTGTCTCTTTATTGGTTAAAAAAGCTCTTTATTCTCCTCTCTCATTGTTGAAAAAAGCATTCTCTATGCCTGCCTCTGAAAAAACATTTGATTAGTAAAAAACAATTTTTTTTTTGTTATTGTTTTGTAATTACAGCTGACGGAAATAGACATAGACGTTGCATACGCCAAAAACGAGGTCAACATTTTAAAGTCGCTCAGTCACCCCAACATCGTCAAGTGTTTCTACTCCTTCGAGGAAGTGGCACAGGTTTCGGTTTGCTTAATTAAATTTTGTTTACTGTTTCTTTATAATTTTTTGTTTTGTCAAATACTTCCCCTGAAATTATACACATTCTCCGATTGCTTCTGAAAGTTTATTAGACTTCTAAATAAGTTTAATATGAATTCTACAGTACCTAAGCTTTTAATGTTGTTAAATTTGTAAAATTCAGTTCTTAAAGAATTGTTTGTACTAGTAGAGAGTTTCATTCATTTTTGGTTTTTCTTGAGAATTTTTGGAGAGTTACGATTGTCACAAAACAAAACAAATTTTACGCGTTTATTGCCGACCATTTTTAATTTGCAATTTGAAAGGCGTCAAATATTTTGTGCTCGTTTTGGAGTACGTCAACGGTGGTGACCTGGAGAAGTGGCTGAAGGTGGTGTTGTTCCACAATTTTGGAGGATTCATTTTTGAGAATTGCTTATTTTTTCAATAATTTTTGAAGCTAAATAGGCATTTTTTGAAACTTTCTGAAAGCATTTTTCAGCGGAAGACCAACAACCACCGGTTGCTGGTTCCGGAAGCGGACATTTGGCGCGTGTTCACCCAAATTGCGGACGCTGTTCAATACATTCACACGAAGCGCATCATCCACCACGACTTGAAGCCGCCCAACATGCTGTTGACCACGGAAGACACCGTCAAACTTGCCGACTTCGGACTCAGCCGGCAACAGAAAGCCGAAAGCTTCGCGCAGACCGTCCGTTTTTCTTTGTTTTTTGCATAAAACTTCATTTAATTTTTGTTAAATTGGGCTGATCGGAAAAATTAACTTTGCGCAAATTTGTTGCTCCGCCCAAAAAATGTTTCAAAATTTTAGGTTTGCGGTACGCCTTATTACATGTCGCCTGAGCGCATTCTGAAGGAGTCGTACACGACGAAGGCCAACATTTGGTCCCTCGGATGCATTCTCTATGAGGTGAGTGGGTTTCATCTTCACAAACTCTGATCAGTGATTGATCGGTTAGGCGCTGACCTTTTCAAATCAAAAAAATTACCCAACAAAATTCAACAACAAAAAATTTTGGTTCTCCCGCAACAGATGGCCACACTGCGCTCCCCGTTCTTCGGTGAGACCGACAACATCAGCTCGTTGAAGCAGAAGATCCGTGACGCTGAATATCCGCCGTTTCCCGACCACTGGTGCTACACTGAACAGCTTGAACTGCTCGTTCAGCTTTGTCTGAACCCCATGCACAGTGCGCGCCCGAGCGCCGTCGATGTCCAACGGATGGCCGTAAAGATGGCCGGCCATTGGGGCGTTGGTGGTGTTGGGGCGACATCAAAATAAAACTTTAACAAATTCGTATCGATTTTGTACATATATATATGTTAGTCCGAATTTTTGAGTTTCATTTTCAAAAACAAATTTTATTTTGTGCTTTCCGGAAGAGTTGAGCGAAAGTTTTGTCCATTTTTTTCACCAAGGTTCAGAATTACAAAAATGTAGGGATGTTGACGCTCTAAATGATCATTAACGAGATCGATGTGTAAAACACTTTCATTTTCGCCATAAATCGACCTCTCTCTCTCGTCGCTCACTTCTCGTTGTAAGCGTCCTTCCCGAACTGCTCCATCTTAACCAGTGCTGTCTCACTGGCCAAAATTGCTGACCGCTGTGCCGCAACGCCGTCCGCGCTGTGCCGGACTGTGACGGTTGGTACAGCGACGGTGCCATTGTCGAGTGCAGCTACACGATGTCGAAGACGACGAAGCTTTGTTGCCAAACGTACTGCTGCGCTACTCATGGCGGCGTCGTCGCCGCGGGGGTTGGAACAGGGATAGGTCGAAACCTTTCGATTTCGATGCAGATTTTTCGTTGCAAACCACAGGCGTGGACACGGTTATGAATTTCCTTAACCGTAACCGCCCGTCCTCAAACACTTAGAAACGTTAACCGTCCGTAACCGCCCGTCCTAAAAATCTCATAACCGTTAACCGCCCGTATCCGCTCGTCCTCAAAATCTCATAACCGTTAACCGCCCGCGGTTAACCGCATTATTTAAAAATCAATAAAGTTTCCAGATTTCGAACATTCGATTTTTGAAAACTATTTTTTCCGATCGTGATGTGGCGTCTTTCTAAAATTAAATCAAAATTGATGTGTATTGAACTTAACAAGTGATTTTTATCAGATTTTGNTAAAAATCTCATAACCGTTAACCGCCCGTATCCGCCCGTCCTCAAAATCTCATAACCGTTAACCGCCCGCGGTTAACCGCATTATTTAAAAATCAATAAAGTTTTCCAGATTTCGAACAATCGATTTTTCAAAACTATTTTTTTCCGATCGTGATGTGGCGGCTTTCTAAAATTAAATCAAAATTGATGTGTATTGAACTTAACAAGTGATTTTTATCAGATTTTGTCAATGAATCCGCCCGTCCTCAAACACTCGTAACCGTTAACCGACCGTAACCGCCCCGTCCTCAAAATCTCATAACCGTTAACCGCCCGTAACCGCGACCTTTTAAAATTCCATAACCGTTGACCGCGGATAACCGCGGAACCGCGGTTACGGGTAACCGTGTCCACGCCTGGCAAACCATAGAGGGGAAGGAACCTTTTGATTCCCAAATTCTTAATTTTTGGACTTTTTAACAAATATCGTAACTCTTAAAAAAATTTGCCAGTCGGTGCTTACCGTCAACTCCTCGGCCATTCCTTCCCAAAAACTTAGTTTTGAGTTTTTTATTCAATTTGTTATGGGATTATTGATTTTTTTTGTTTACAGTATTTCCTTTGCAGGACTGAAAATTTCAAAAAAATTTTCCGGCGGCGCTTATAAACTTTTCCAATTTCACGATTCCATTAATAATATTAAATTTTTATTTTATACATAATATATGGTATTTCTTGTCGCCGACGAATTGTTATGTTTTCAATTTTTATATCACCGTGCAGTATTTTTTTGTTAGATTTTAATAATATTTTTTTAGATGTTGCTGTTTTAATACTCCAGCCCCACTCGCATACGGCCCTGGCTGACTCATACAAGATAGTCGACTGGGGTACATTGGGCAAAGTTGGAAACCCCCAAATGCTGGCAGAAAAAGCTTTTCAAAAATAATCTTTTTGAAATATGATTATATTTTTTTTAAATTAACCAGATCGATTTTTAGCTTTTTTTTTAATTTGATGTTTAGTTTTATTAAATTATCGGTCTTTTTGATTCGATAATATAACTTTGATTTAATAACCATTTGCAACTTATGGGTAATTTTCTAATTATTTAATTCATAAACTCTTTATTTTGTTAAAGTTATAATATTTTTTCCTCAAACGCCATCAGCACAGAAGCTTCGATTTGGTATAATAAAGGCATTTGTTACAATAATTAAAATTGAGGTAGGTAGGTAATTTGTAATTTTTAAACTTTTTCATAATGTATCCCATGCCATACGACTGTTGTCAAATCATAAAAAATAATTGCTTATTAAAGATATTGTTTAAAAATATTTAAATTGGTAAAACTTATTTAGCTTCTGTCTTATTTGTATAGTCAAATTATTATTTGTGTAGGAAATAAATGCCTGGAAAGTGCTGGCCGTGTTCTTCTTAGTGAAAAAAGGTTTAAATTTGAATTCTTATTGCGAAATAGGTTTAAAATATAATTAATTAAGTTAAAATTTGATTTTGTGTTTGGAAGTTGTTTTTAATTTAAAAATCAGATTTAGCAAAAATAGTTCGGGTCAACCGACGAAATGCCATCGTCTTCTTCGACCGCTCTGACAACGGTTTCTCACCAGCCGTTATCCAGCACTCAACTGATCGAAATTGACTAGTTGTTCTTAATTAAAAATTACTTCATAAGTTATTTATTAATTATTATGAATCTTACAATTGATGAATAGTTTTTTGGTATTCACAATTTTTACATTTCAAAATTTTAGTCCATCGTTTTGTCTGTGCTCAAATGGTAGCCAGTTTCTATCGGCTACGCGGTTGATGCACCACGGCATTGCAGTGCGTTGCATTGCTTGGAACATTTTGTTAAATTATTTTATAATTTTGCGGACAAAAATCAATATATTTGTTCTTACGGAATAAATAGAATTATTTAAAATTTATTTTACATAGTTATAAATGAAGAGGGCGCAAGAATAAATGTAGGAATGAAAAAAGGAGCATTTTTAAAATTGGGTGTGGGATTTTTATGCTATTATTTTCTGCTTGGAATTAATCCACTCTTGATTGATGATTGGCTGTATATACGATTGACTTTTTAATCCATATTTGTCAGTTATTTATTATTTTAGCATCTTTAAATAATTTACTTGAGATTTTCGAGGGTTTGAAAATGGTATTACTTTGGTAAATAGTTATTAATTAAATGTTGACAGTATTAATGAGGTATTTTAAAACTTATTCCTTGTCATAAATTGGTGAACGAAAAATCGGTCACCGGAAAATTGGTCGCCGAAGATTTTCGGAAAATTGGTCACCGAAGATTTTCGGAAAATTGGTCACCGAAAATTGGTCACCATGTCGAAGCCACGAAATTCGACTCAACCAAAAATCACGAAATGTTTGAAATTATGGTTATACTTAATATCCTTTAATTTGTTCTTTCAAAAATAAAATTTTCTCCGGGAAGATCTCAAGTGTGCGTGCTTCCTTCTGAGCTTTTTCGAGTTGAACCTCGAAGTTTCTGCTATATGTCTTTAACATGTTCTTCATGCGATTCTACATATGTAGGTATCTTTTATTATACTATCGCACTAGTCTTCCTCGCATTCTTATATAATGCCACCCTGATACCGATTTTTCGATTATTAGAAATTTATAATTTTAATGTTGGCAAAATTTTGTTTGTAATTTTGGAGATTATTTCATTGTGTTTTTCTTAAATCAATAAATATTTAATAATATTAACAGTTTCTTAGAAATTTTGATTAAATAAGTTTTTGAATTTCTCATTTGTAATGCATCGATTTAAAACTAGAAATTGTTTAAACGGGTGGATATTATAATTTAGCTAGTAATCAACTATTTTTAATTTAGTTTTAATGAAATAATTAATTTAAAAAATTATTAGTTTTGTTTTTGTGCATTTATTAAAAAACTTTTCCATCGTTAAAAGAATACAATTTGTTTTGAAAATAATAATTATAATTAAAAATAAAAAAACTTTTTAATTTTTTACATTTTTTTACTTTTTCTTGAACTTTTTTATCAATGTTTATTAGACGAATATAAAATCGTAAGTTTTATTTTATATCAAGCAATTTTGATTTGTATTTATAAAGTTGATTAAAAAAATTAACTGTGTTTAATTCAACAAACAATTTATCAGTGGCTTACAAAAAAATTTTATGTTGTAAATTGTTAATAATTTATTTAATATTTTTATATGTTTTTATTATACATTTTTTTTTGTATTTTCTCAGGAGCTGTTTGCAGCACTTGTAGTTCGGAAAGACGCATCGTTTTCCCGCAATTTGTTCGTAGTTGCAGTTGTTGGCTCACGTTCCTTCTCCATCTCGGTGATTTGAAAATTTTTATGTTCGAAAATTTTTATTGTATTTTTATTTATACCGGTTTTAGATGATTATATAGATTTAAGTTTTTTATTTTTTTATTTAACATGCCTTTTTTTGCAGTGTTAGAAGTTTTCAATTGAATAAATATATTTTTAACAAATGTATTTTATTATCAGTAGTTGAATTTTAATCATGTTTTTCAACATCTAAACAAGTTTATTTTATAACGGTACACACTTAGTTACGCTTTGAAGGCACAACTACTTTTTACCATTTTTGCTGATCTGTATTGAATTTTTCTCTTACATTCCATAAAAGAAAAAAATAAAAGTTTTATTTGAGATTAATTACTTTTAGTCCGCAGCCGACGCTTTTTACTTGATTTGAGCATGGGCCCCTAAATTTAAGACTTGTAGTATATTATGAGTAGGTTATTTTATATTTTTTACTTTGTTTCAAAGAATTTTGCCTGTGTATAAAATAAGTATTTAATTTATTCGTTAATTTTACTTGCAAACCCATTAATATAAATGTCAGAACAATGATAAATCATATAATATTTTTATGTTACATTTAAAAAAAAGGCTATCTTTAGGACTTGTTTATACTTTCATTGGAATTTTCTTAATTTTGAATGTTAAAAATTATTCTGATAACTGTTGATCTTTAATGGAAGATCGTAGATTAAACAAAAACTTCATATGTTCGTCCGAATCATTTTTATTTTACAAATTAAAATAGAAAAGATTGAATTGAACTATATAAAGTTATTCAAAATAAATTATAATAAATAAAAATTGACGAAAAATTTTAAATAAAGTAAAATGAGTGCCGCAAACAAATAAAAGTTCGTAAAGAATACATGCTTTAATAAAATTACACAAAAAAAATTAAAGCGATCATGGAATTATTTTAAATATTTAAAACAAAAGGACAATTTAACAAAATTACAAAAACGCATTTCTGTAAATAAAAAAATTGTAACACACAAATTAATAAAAAAAAAAAAAAAATTGTACAATATTTAAAGAGCAAAATAAAGAAACAATAAAAAGAACAAACCGAAAAGGCGCTGTTCGACGCGGCCGAAAGATAAATTGATCCAGCTTAAGGGACCTGATTATAATTGTAGGCGACTTAATTGTTTTGTTCGCCATTATTGCTTTGTAGCGTTATTTTGGCTAGAAAATATGCTATTGTGTATAGCGGGTGCAAAAAATCAAAAATAATGACACAGCACATATTTGTTTCTACAATTATTATTTATTAAATCAAAAGCATAGCACTTTAATTAAATCGGAGCATTTTAATTAAATTGAATTATTTCTTTTTTTAGTTTTGGTCCGGTCTTTTTCAAAACCTTTTAATGCAATAAATATTTTCAAAATATGATTAATTTTCAATCAAGTTATTTCCGACAATGGATATCGAGAAGGTGATAGTTGAGCTAAATGCAGGAAAACAGGCACTTAATCTACTATTCAAAACGTAATTATAAAAAAGATTCGAAGGTTCAATAGCTATGTATAAAAAATCGTAAAAAATGAATTAAAATTTTTTTGCTAATCTAGAACTACTTAAATTAATATTAAATGCCAATGAAAAATCAGTAGATTACCTATTAAAAAAAGTTTTTTTTTCCAAACGCTGGATGGATCAAGCGAAGAAACTGCTTTTTCGCGTTGAGTTTATCCATATTCAACTCGCAAAGTAGAAATGGAACATGTATACATTTAAAAAAAAATCAAAAATGTGCCTTAAAAAATTGCTGATTGTAAATGTATAAGACAATTTAAATTCAAAAAAATATTAACTCAACTCAAGGCTGGATAAATGATCGACGGCACAAAACATACATATAATAAAAATTCCTAATTGGTTAATTCATCAAACTTTTATCAATTATATTTAAAAAAAGTTAAAATAAAATTTATAAAGAATAATGGCTTGAAAAGTTCTTGTATGTAATAATTTATGAATTATTAACGAGAAACAGAAATTGATGCGTACGTACAATCCAATAAAAACACACAAAATCTGAAACCAACACGCAAAATTATAGAATTATTTTGTTTCGTACAAGTGTTTTGGTAGGGAATTGAGTAAATAAACACAATACGATTGTTGGAACACGAAATAGAACACTAAAAATATAAAAACAAAATTCTAAAACAAATTCAACTATAAATATTGAAAACAGAAAAAATACGGTCATACCAAATAAGACTGACTAAAACAAATATCCAATTCAGTAAACTTGTTATAATATACAAAGCAAAAAATATAATCAAAAAGCATAATATTATTAGAAAAGATAAGACTCGTATAGCAATAAAATATGATAATATTACATAAAAATAAACTTCAAAGCATAAAAGGTTTAGAACTTTTTAAATTAGTAAAAAAAATTGTTCCTACAATATGTAAATAATGACAAAATACCAAATCTAAAAACAAGCATATTTAGAATTAAATATTTTTACTCAAAAAAAACTGTTTGTAATAAATAATGAGAAAATTATAAACTGCTACAAACGCGAACGTAGAAAGAAGACGCTCATCGCATCCATCGATATTTGATTTCTGTAGTGCTAAAAAACGACTTAACTTATTGCATAATAAATAAAATCTTAATAAATTTCTAATTAAAAACTTTATAAAAGGAGACTGGAATAAACTTAAATATATTGATAAATTATAAACAAAAAAAAGCAAGATTTGGCTGCTGGTTCCTTCTTGTAACACAAAGCACTCTGATCATAACAAATAAATTTTGAAAATATTTAATTTTCAAGGTTTTAACAGAAGTCATAATAATTCAAGAAAGTGAGATAATTTCGAATTAAACAACTAAGGAATCGTACAATTTTATGTTTTTCATAAATAACCAATGCACCGGAGAACGATGAATAATTCAAATTAAAATTAATGTAAAATATTTTAAAATATAAAAATGCGCTAACGATCTATTTAATATCCTTATCGAAAATATAACCATCATCTAATAATGTTCACAAAGAATGGGGAGTCTTGGAACAAAGGCGTTTAAATTTAAAAAATGAAAATTATAAAACAACACTAAGAAAGACTTGACCAATAAATTATAAAGCAAAACATATGCAAAATCCAACATTAAATATAGCAGATAAAAAAGTTTTAATTGTTTAAAAACTATCTTGAAATTGTTATAAGTCATCAATTTAGTGAACTAATAAATTTAAAACATTTAAACTTAAGGTCCGTTAGCTCCATATTATCTAAAGAAAATCACTCTCATATGTTATATGTGCGAGGGCAACATCAAATAACGGAGCTTTATATTTTTATCTGACTCTTGGTTGAAGCTGATATTTAAAGCGATAAATGATAATGGCAAATAGAAATGAAAAACTGTATTATATCTAAAACAAAAACAAAAAATTTAATTTATTCGAATATTCAAACAATTATAAATTAGCTTTATATGTTTGCAAATATAAAAAGATACTCTTAAAGCTCAAAAAAAACTAATATACTCAACAACACGAAAAAAGCACTTGCCCGAAAGCGCCGACACTTCAACAAAAAGTAACGTTCTATATATTATTTTACTAATAAGGTTTTTTGTTAGAACTAATCAAAAATAAGATAAAAACAATTTAAATAAGGAATACAATAGATAAATTGTACAAAGAGTTTAATAAATTACCAACTTAAATACCATTTCAAGACCCTGAGATATTAATTAAAAACGATCATCCCATTTAATATTTAATTAATTATATCATAAATAGAAAGCTCAAATTAAGCCAAATCACAAAAATTTTGCTGCTAGAGTCGTAGTCGTTGCGGTGAACTTTTTTTACGATCGACCCAAACCCAAAATTTCACCCTTGATTCAAATTCATTTATTTAAAAAATAATATTATTTCAGAGCATACTTAAAAATAAAATATTAGAGCTATATACATATGAGTCCAATACAAAAATAAAAAATAAATATTTAAAAATTTTAAATTGTGCGTTCAAGCTTAAAATCTTAATAATAAAATTAAGAAAATGATTTAATTAGCGAAAATTTTCGCATAATCAGATCCATAAATTTTTTTAAATAAAACATTAAAAATCAATAAACTAAAAAACAGAATTCAAAAAATAAAAAACTTTTTATATAATAACAAGATAATGAGCATTATTAAATATTAAAAAACATATTACCTCGTTAAAAAACTTGGTTTGATAGTCTTTAAATGGAATTAATTACATGTGCTGCACGTGCYAAAAGTATCGGAAAATTGCAATAAAAAATATATCAAGCATTAACATAAAATTATAATAAAAATAAAAGTTAAAATGAAAGCAAATAATGCTTAGCCAGCACGCTCGATGAGCTGCTGAAACAAATAAAAGGTGTTGCGGACRGCCACTATGGAGACAAATAATTGAAATGTTAGAAAACCCTAAACAAGCTTATAGAAATATTTTAATTGCATAAAAATATGAGTGCAAAAATTTGAAGGCACAACAAATTATTAAAGATATTAAGCATAATTTAACAAGGTCACGATTTATCAACTTATAGATTAGTATAAATAATATTTTATTATTGCAAATAAAAAAATTATAAATTTAAAAATGAAACGGACGGAACTAATGAAAACCATTATAAAAATAGAAAGCAACAATTTTTATTGAAGAAATCAAATCGCTATCTTTACATTATATAAGGACACGACGAGTAACGCACATGAGTGCCTTTGGTACATTTAGCGGAGTGGTCACGGCCACTTTACCTGCAGCTCTGAACAAAAACTCCAAAAAACTAATATACTACAAAAAAAAATTAATAATGCCAGCAAAATTTGATTTAGCAAATATTTAAACTTAACCAAAAATTGCAAAATACGCATCCGGGTGAAAAACGGAAGAAAAGAATGTGGTAGCTCCATTCTGCAAATAATACATAATGAAAATTAAGAAATACTTGAAATTACATCCGTGTATAATAAATAAAAGCAGGTTCTGATAAGTTCAGTCTGCAAATAAAGCATATTATATAAAAAATAAAATAAAGAATTTGCAGGTCAAATAAAGGACACATCTTTTTAAGAATTTATTCAACAGGGTGTGCTTATTTTTCGCTTAATTTTTTCCAACTAATTTTTCCTTCCAATTAGCAGTTTGTGTAGCAAATACAGTTTTTTGAAAATTCTGCCTTACTTTTGGGGGGGGGGAGATGGCCAGAAACTATTTAAATTGAAATATTATTATTCTAAAAAATTTTAGAAACCAAAAACTAAATTAAAAATCAATTTTAAAAGAATTTAAACTAATTGTCTGGAATAAAAAAAAAGCTTATTAAAATAATTGAATTAACCGATTTGAAAAAAATAAACATTTTTGTCAAATAAAGAGACAAATAATTGAAATGTTAGAATACCCTAAACAAGATTATAGAAACTTTGAAGGCACAACAAATTATTAAAGATATTAAGCATAATTTAACTTGTTTATTATAGTAAACTATCTTTTCAATAAATAATTTGCGCAATGATTTTGATTAATTTAACAAATTTTTATGTTAAATATAAAAATAAAATATTATTAAAATTCGCAGCATTTTAACCATAAAAGTTCATAAATTAAATATTTGCTCCATTTCATTTTTAATTAATAAAAGTGTTGAATGATAACAAAAAATTTGATAAATAGA